>JAIOJX010000018.1:4931059-5226059 GCA_022376925.1 Tragulus kanchil
GGGTCGAGCGGGGCTGGGGTGGCCCTCCCGTGGCCATCCGGTCATCCTGAAGGGCTTTGCAACCACGAAGTAATCTGCTACCACATGGAGAATGGACTAGTTCCTCCCACGGTAGCTGGGCAGGTGCCTCCGAGGCCTTCCCAGGACGGACCTCCCCACACCCCAGAAAACCTTTGCCTTGAGGCCTCCCTGAATTCCAGAGAATGACATATTCCATCAGAGAAGCAAGAAAACGCAGAAACAAAGAAAAACCATCAGGCAATGCCAAATACTCCTAGCTGGGCTTCCCCGGGGGGCTCAGAGGGTCAAGAGTCCACCTGCCTCGTGGGAGACGCTGGTTCGATCCCTGGGTGGGGAAGCTCCCCTGGAGGAGGGCACAGCTGCCCGCCCATGTCTTCCTGCCTGGAGACTCCCACGGACAGAGGAGCCCGGTGGGCGATGGCCCGTGGGGTGGACAAGAGTCAGACACAGCAGAGACCAATGATACGTGTAAAAGACAGAAGATACATAGGTAAATGACTGATAGAGATAATAGATGAACGGATAAATGATCGGTAGGTGACGGAAAGACAGAACCCATCAATAAACGCTGACGCAGCTATTCTAGAATGTAAAGAGACGACAGATTAGCAGCTACTCGCTCCCTACTCTGTAAAACCGATGATCCTGGATGTTCTGGAACTGCGGTTCCTTATTCGCTCATTCAGCACCCCCTCCCACGTCCCCGCGACTTCCCAGTAGACAGTCTGGGCTGATCAGCACCTCCTGCCCGCGGTCCTCGTGACCCTGGGCCCCAGAGCGGGACCCTGGTTCTCAGAGGGGCCTTCCACCCGCTGCGTCCTTCTGACGGCAGCGCACCTGCCGGGCGGTCACCTTCAAGCCCGCTGTCTCTGCTTCCTCTCGGCTCTGGATTTGCGCGACCCCTCCCCGCCCCGAAGGCAGGGGAGGTGGGGGTCTGGGGGTGTCCGGTCCAGCCGGAAGTAGGAGCAGGTGCAGCGGAGCCCCCGGGAGTGGATCACCCGCCACCTTCTGGCGGCAAGACCCAAAGAGGTGGCCCAGCACTCAGCTTTGCGTGCAAGAGGAAGTTGGTTCGCTTAGCCTACATAGTTGTAAAAAACAACCCTCCCCCTATTTTTTTTTTTTTTTTTTTACATAATTAAAAAAATCCCTCAGGCATTGTTCCGTCTGGGATGCACGGCTGGCCGCTGCCTGCTGCACCCGGGGGGTCCGGCCACCCTTCAGGCTGCCAAGCCTCTCGCGGGAGGCGAGGGCTCTCCCGGCACCCCGCCCCCGGGCCGGAGCGCGCGCTGGGAGGAGGGCACCGGTCGGCCTGGGACGCCTGGAGAGAGAGCAGACGCACCGACGGTTAACACAGGAAATTTCAAAACGGGTTTCCTCTCCACCTACCCTGGGCTCCCCAGACGGAGAGGGAGCCTGGGCCCAGTCGCTTCCGCCGAGCGCGTGCAGCCCGCGCGCACTGTGCGCCCGCGGACGGCGAGGATGCGCGCGCCACCGGCCCCGCGCCCCGACCCCCAGCCCGGGCCCTGCGGGGGCAGCAGCACCGCCGCGTGGTGACGCCGGGCTCGGGCACCGCGCCGCTGCGCCTTCGGATCCACCCACCTCCCGGACCGCGTCTGCCCGGCCGAGAGCGCAAGTTCGCTTCCAGGTGCGTGCGATTCCTGATGGACAGGCGCGGTTTGGAACGGGGAGGGGGTCTTCTGCAGGGAGCGCCCGATGGCAGGACTGCGCGCGTCCCTCCTCACTCCGAGGCGAAGAGGGACACCTCCAGGGCGCGCAGGCACGGCCCCTTAGATGCTTAGGAAACGTTCTCGGGTGCACACGCTCCTTCGGTGCCCAGAGGCGCGCCGAGGGCGGCCAGGCGCGCGTGCCTGAAATGCTGGGAAGAGTTCCAGCCGCCGCCCCGTCCTATCCCCGCCAGCCCTCAGATCAACTGATTTCCAGAGATTCACCCGGACACCCAGGTTCTTGCATTCGATGCGCGCGAGCTCCGTCGTGTCTAAGTCGTTCGCGAGCCCTGGGACGGTCGCCCGCCAGGCTCTTCTGTGCGCGGCCTTTTCCAGGCAAGGAGACTGGAGTGGGTTGCCATGCCCTTTCGCCAGGGCGTCTTCCCCAGTCAGGGGTCGAACCGGCCTCCCTTGCGTCTCCTGCCTTAGCAGGCGGGTTCTTTACCAACTGCGCCGTTTATAAGGTCACCCCAGACGCGTCCGGGGCAGCTGGGGGCCCCACGGTGGCACTGGCGGCTGCCCCGGGGTGGGGGCGGGATTCCCACCGGCGCAAACCAGGCGTCCGTGCGCTTAGGGTCGCGCCTGGCAAGGAGGCGTTACGCAGCGTCATGGATCTGCTTCCAAATCAAGGAGGGTTTTCCTTTTTTTTTTTCTTTTTCTCTGCCTTGTCATGTGTCCCTGCGCGTTCCGCAGGGGGTGTCAGAAAGCCCACCCCACCACCCCCCCCGGGCAGGAACGTGGAGGAACCGAGGGCCGGGCGTGGCCGCGCGTCCCGCATCCGCCCCTTAGAAAAACCACATTGAGTGGCTGGATTTGAATGAGCACCTGGGCCGGACGTGAGCGCGGAGTTTCCCTCTCCAGCGCCGGCTCGGGCTGGCCCTCCCTCCGCGTCCTGGGTACGAAACAGCAACCTGAGTCTCCACCAACCAGATGTGGCCACAGCAACCCGGCTCACAGATCACAACACGAAACTGCACGCAGACATAGGCAAGCCATCCTCTCACGTGGGCACCCTCACCTCCCCACTCCCCCCAGCTCAGGACCCCCAGGACAAGGGAAAAGAAGGCAGAGGGATCGGAGGAGAACCAAGGCCACGTCACATCGCCTGGGTCTCAGGTGCCTCAGGGCCGCCAGGGCCAGGGTATCCCATTTCCCATCTGAGCCCGGGGCGTCGGTTCCGATCCCACAGTCACTGAAATGAGAAAGACCCCACAACCGGCTCCGAGACAGTGGGTGTAGGATAACCAGGCATATCCCTGGGGCAAGATCTGACCCCCGGTAGTCCACACTGAGGGGTCCGGCGAGAGGGTGTGCCATCCCAAGCACGGGATTATATACGCGAGAGCCAAACACGGGGTCCAGCACGTGCCCTTTTTCCTGACCAAAGAGAAGCCGCGGTAGCCTCTTTTGTAACTTCCTGTGCTATAAAAGGGAGCGGAACACACGGGTGAGTGAGGAGACGCCTGTGCCGGCCTCCAAGCCTGTCACCAGCTCGGACACAGCCCATCTGCAGGAGATGCAGGCCGCCCGGGGGAGCCGGTGGCTGGAGGGGTGTGGGTCTCCAGGGGTTTGTGGGAGGGACGGTTTTGGCACCCGGCGTGGGCGGGGCCCCGGTGGCTGGCGGGCCGGGGTGGGGCGATTCCCACCGGCGCAAACCAGGCGTCCGTGCGCTTAGGGTCGCGCCTGGCAAGGAGGCGTTACGCAGCGTCATGGATCTGCTTCCAAATCAAGGAGGGTTTTCCTTTTTTTTTTTCTTTTTCTCTGCCTTGTCATGTGTCCCTGCGCGTTCCGCAGGGGGTGTCAGAAAGCCCCCCCCACCCCCCCCCGGGCAGGAACGTGGAGGAACCGAGGGCCGGGCGTGGCCGCGCGTCCCGCATCCGCCCCTTAGAAAAACCACATTGAGTGGCTGGATTTGAATGAGCACCTGGGCCGGACGTGAGCGCGGAGTTTCCCTCTCCAGCGCCGGCTCGGGCTGGCCCTCCCTCCGCGTCCTGGGTACGAAACAGCAACCTGAGTCTCCACCAACCAGATGTGGCCACAGCAACCCGGCTCACAGATCACAACACGAAACTGCACGCAGACATAGGCAAGCCATCCTCTCACGTGGGCACCCTCACCTCCCCACTCCCCCCAGCTCAGGACCCCCAGGACAAGGGAAAAGAAGGCAGAGGGATCGGAGGAGAACCAAGGCCACGTCACATCGCCTGGGTCTCAGGTGCCTCAGGGCCGCCAGGGCCAGGGTATCCCATTTCCCATCTGAGCCCGGGGCGTCGGTTCCGATCCCACAGTCACTGAAATGAGAAAGACCCCACAACCGGCTCCGAGACAGTGGGTGTAGGATAACCAGGCATATCCCTGGGGCAAGATCTGACCCCCGGTAGTCCACACTGAGGGGTCCGGCGAGAGGGTGTGCCATCCCAAGCACGGGATTATATACGCGAGAGCCAAACACGGGGTCCAGCACGTGCCCTTTTTCCTGACCAAAGAGGAAGCGCGGGTAGCCTCTTTTGTAACTTCCTGTGCTATAAAAGGGAGCGGAACACACGGGTGAGTGAGGAGACGCCTGTGCCGGCCTCCAAGCCTGTCACCAGCTCGGACACAGCCCATCTGCAGGAGATGCAGGCCGCCCGGGGGAGCCGGTGGCTGGAGGGGTGTGGGTCTCCAGGGGTTTGTGGGACACGCTTCTGTGCAGGATGGACAGATGGGTGGGTGGACGGATGGATGGACAGATAGATGGCTGAGTGGGTGGATGGGTGCCTGATGGATGGGTGGATGAATAGATGGGTGGGTGGATGGATGGATAGATGGATGGGTGGACGGGTGGATGGATGAGTGGGTGGACGGACGGATGGATGGATGCATGCATGCAGGGGTGGATGGGTGGATTGATGGATGAATGAGATGGTGGATGGAGTGATGAGTGGATGGATGGATGGGTGAATGGATGGATGGATGGATGGATGGATGGATGGGTGGATGGATGGATGGGTGGATGGGCGGGTGGATGGATAGATGGATAGATGGGTGGGTGGATGGATGGGTGGGTGGATGGATAGATGGGTGGGCGGGTGGATGGATGGATGGAGGGCTGGATGATGGATGGTGATGGTGGCTGTGACTGAGTAGATGGTCATGATCATGCCCGCTCGGGGCACGGGGAGCCTGAGCCTTCTATCTGTTGCCTGTTCTTCACACTGAAATATGAGTCCCTGTGGAGGTGGTGGAAGCGTTCTAGAACAAGGTTGGGTGATGTCTGCACATAAGGAATCCTTTGCTATGACACTGGCAGCCACCGTCTCCATTTTCGCAAGGGAGAGGAAAAAGTTGCTTGTCTGCCGCCGTTTCCCCGCCTGTCCTTCCTCATCCCAGCCCAAACCCGGGGTGAGCCCGAGCACCCCAGCCCCGGCGGCCTCCTCAGGCTCTGAGCCCCGCTCACAGGAAGCCGGCGGAGGGGCGTGGCTGAGAGCTGCACCGCAAGGCCCCGGTGCCCACCGCGGCTGGCTGGCTTCCTCTGCCGGCCGCGCTCCCTTCTAAACGAACTCCGCAGTGGCCATTTGTAAACAATCATGCAAATGATGGACGCCGGCTCTGAGCCCGTGGGGCCGGGGCTGCTGGCTTTGTGCATCCTCCCTCCGAACTGTGCCACTATATTAAAATATCTACCTATTAACCTGGCTGCAGCAGGGGCTCATTATGACCTGTGGGGTCTTCACTTGCAGCAGGTGGGATCTAGTCCCCTGACCGGGGATCAAACCCCGGCCCCCTGCGTTGGGCGCGTGGTGTCCTAGCCACTGGGCCACCCCGGCTGTGGTCCTGAGATGCCTCGGCCCCGGGTTCCATGATGGCTGGTGTGTAAACCCAGCGGCCTTTCGTCCACATGCTGTTCTTGTGTAGCTGCTCACTCTTGCAATCGCACGGACCACAGCTCCGCCAGGCTCCATGGGATTTCCCGAGCAAGGACACTGCAGTGGGATGCCCTTTCCGCGTCACTACTCCTGATGAAAATGGACCACACGGGGCGGACGATGCGAAGCAGCAAGGATACGGAGGACCAGAGAGAGGCCGACAGGGGAGGTGAGGGACGAGGAAGCTTCTGGAAGGGCAGGGACATTACCGATGAGTAGAGATACTCCCGGGGAACGAGGGACGTTGGGGACCAGACAGACATGGGGGAGCACACATTTTACTGGAGGACAGGAGACCACAGAGATTACTGGGGGCAGAGCGGGCCAGAGAGAATATTTCCAGAGAGAATATTTGAGACCAGAGGGTTGGGGACAGGGACAATATTTAGGACCACAGCGATGATTGGACTCCAGAGACAATATGTACGACCAGAGAGAATCCTGAGATGAGAGAGATGATCAGGGAACCCGAATACTCTGGAGGGACCGCATATATTATCAGGGGGCTAGAGAAAATATCGGGGGACCAGAGATATCCCTGGGGGCACCAGAGAGGCTACTGAGGATCCCAGAGATTATGGAGAAGAGACCAGAGATAAGATTCTGGAAGCAGAGACGTTGGGGGCCGGAAGGCTCATTGGGGACCGAGAATATGCAGGGTCACAGAGAATATTAGCGGGCCCCCCTACCGGCTGGCTGGCTTCCTCTGCCGGCCGCGCTCCCTTCTAAACGAACTCCGCAGTGGCCATTTGTAAACAATCATGCAAATGATGGACGCCGGCTCTGAGCCCGTGGGGCCGGGGCTGCTGGCTTTGTGCATCCTCCCTCCGAACTGTGCCACTATATTAAAATATCTACCTATTAACCTGGCTGCAGCAGGGGCTCATTATGACCTGTGGGGTCTTCACTTGCAGCAGGTGGGATCTAGTCCCCTGACCGGGGATCAAACCCCGGCCCCCTGCGTTGGGCGCGTGGTGTCCTAGCCACTGGGCCACCCCGGCTGTGGTCCTGAGATGCCTCGGCCCCGGGTTCCATGATGGCTGGTGTGTAAACCCAGCGGCCTTTCGTCCACATGCTGTTCTTGTGTAGCTGCTCACTCTTGCAATCGCACGGACCACAGCTCCGCCAGGCTCCATGGGATTTCCCGAGCAAGGACACTGCAGTGGGATGCCCTTTCCGCGTCACTACTCCTGATGAAAATGGACCACACGGGGCGGACGATGCGAAGCAGCAAGGATACGGAGGACCAGAGAGAGGCCGACAGGGGAGGTGAGGGACGAGGAAGCTTCTGGAAGGGCAGGGACATTACCGATGAGTAGAGATACTCCCGGGGAACGAGGGACGTTGGGGACCAGACAGACATGGGGGAGCACACATTTTACTGGAGGACAGGAGACCACAGAGATTACTGGGGGCAGAGCGGGCCAGAGAGAATATTTCCAGAGAGAATATTTGAGACCAGAGGGTTGGGGACAGGGACAATATTTAGGACCACAGCGATGATTGGACTCCAGAGACAATATGTACGACCAGAGAGAATCCTGAGATGAGAGAGATGATCAGGGAACCCGAATACTCTGGAGGGACCGCATATATTATCAGGGGGCTAGAGAAAATATCGGGGGACCAGAGATATCCCTGGGGGCACCAGAGAGGCTACTGAGGATCCCAGAGATTATGGAGAAGAGACCAGAGATAAGATTCTGGAAGCAGAGACGTTGGGGGCCGGAAGGCTCATTGGGGGACCCGAGAATATGCAGGGTCACAGAGAATATTAGCAGCAGAGAGATTATTCGAGAACCCAAATATTATGGAGGGACCATGGATATTCTTAGGGTACTGGAGAGAATGTTGGGGGGCCAGAGAGACTATTCAGGACCAGAGGGACTCTTGGGGGACCCAACAGATTATGGAGAGAGAGCAGAGAGTGTTCTAGGGTTCAGGCACGTTGTTCATATTGGCGACCAGAGAGTGTGGGGGCCCAGAGAGACAGCCGGGGGGCCAGACAGAACATGAGGCAACCGAAAGCTCATTGGGGGGCAACCGAGATGCCCAGGGACTCCCTGTCGACGTGGCGCCTCGCTCTCTAAACCCACGTGGGCCCCCGCGACGGCCCCTTTTCCCTGAGAAGCCCATGGACAGGCCACGCGTGTCCGGGGGGACCCCGCCAGGGGCGCGTCGGGGTCTGCCCGCATCCGGCCCACCCCAGGCCCCGCACATGCTCTTCTTTGCCCACGGAGCGTCGTTTCCACGCTGGTCAGGGCCGCCCGTCCCCGGCCACGTGCCGGGCGATCCGAGGGGCCGAGCGGGGCCAGGGAGGACCAGCCGTCGCCGCGCCGGCCCACGGCCCCCATTCCGTCTGTCTCCTCGAGCCCAGCTGTTGGGGGTGTGTGTCGGGGGTGGGGACCCGCCTTCTCGGGTTGCCCGGAAGGGTCCCAGCGGGGTGGGGCACAGCGCTGCGAGCTCCCAGAAACGGAGGCCACTGATCACCCGGCGGGGAGACGGGAGTGGGGACGGCCCTCGGTCGTGTCCGAGTCTCTGTGACCCCCTGGACGGCCGCCCGCCGGGCTCCTCTGTCCCTGGGAGTCTCCAGGTGAGAAGACGGGAGGGGGTGGCCATGGCCTCCTCCGGGGGAGCTTCCCAACCCGGGGATCGAACCGGGGTCTCCCGCCGTGCAGATTCTTGACCCGCTGAGCGACCAGGGAAGCCAGAGAGAGGAGAGATAGCCATAGAGACCCAGAAGACCCACAGAGGGACGAAGGACGGGCAACTCATAGAGGACGGGGAGAGATCAGCTCAGCTCCGTGGCTCAGCTGTATCTGACTCCTGGGGACCCCCTGGACGGCCGCCCGCCAGGCTCCCCTGGCCTCCCCCGTCTCCCGGAGCTGCTCAGACTCCTGTCCGTGGAGGCAGGGATGCCGTCCAGCCTCTCGCCTCTGTCGTCCTTCTCCTTCCTCTTTTTTTGGCCACTTCTATTGGTCTTTCATTTATTTATTTGCATCTATCTTCCTAGAGAGACTATTCAGGACCAGAGGGACTCTTGGGGGACCCAACAGATTATGGAGAGAGAGCAGAGAGGGTTCTAGGGTTCAGGCACGTTGTTCATATTGGCGACCAGAGAGTGGGGCCCAGAGAGACAGCCGGGGCCAGACAGAACATGAGGCAACCGAAAGCTCATTGGGGGGCAACCGAGATGCCCAGGGACTCCCTGTCGACGTGGCGCCTCGCTCTCTAAACCCACGTGGGCCCCCGCGACGGCCCCTTTTCCCTGAGAAGCCCATGGACAGGCCACGCGTGTCCGGGGGGGCCCCGCCGGGGGCGCGTAGGGGTCTGCCCGCATCCGGCCCACCCCAGGCGCCTCACGTGCTCTTCTTTGCCCACGGAGCGGCGTTTCCTCGCTGGTCTGGGCCGGCCGTCCCCGGTCTCGTGCCGGGCGATCCGAGGCCGAGCGGGGCCAGGGAGGCCCGGCCGTCGCCGCGCCGGCCCACGGCCCCCATTCCGTCTGTCTCCTCGAGCCCAGCTGTTGGGGGTGTGTGTCGGGGGTGGGGACCCGCCTTCTCGGGTTGCCCGGAAGGGTCCCAGCGGGGTGGGGCACAGCGCTGCGAGCTCCCAGAAACGGAGGCCACTGATCACCCGGCGGGGAGACGGGAGTGGGGACGGCCCTCGGTCGTGTCCGAGTCTCTGTGACCCCCTGGACGGCCGCCCGCCGGGCTCCTCTGTCCCTGGGAGTCTCCAGGTGAGAAGACGGGAGGGGGTGGCCATGGCCTCCTCCGGGGGAGCTTCCCAACCCGGGGATCGAACCGGGGTCTCCCGCCGTGCAGATTCTTGACCCGCTGAGCGACCAGGGAAGCCAGAGAGAGGAGAGATAGCCATAGAGACCCAGAAGACCCACAGAGGGACGAAGGACGGGCAACTCATAGAGGACGGGGAGAGATCAGCTCAGCTCCGTGGCTCAGCTGTATCTGACTCCTGGGGACCCCCTGGACGGCCGCCCGCCAGGCTCCCCTGGCCTCCCCCGTCTCCCGGAGCTGCTCAGACTCCTGTCCGTGGAGGCAGGGATGCCGTCCAGCCCTCTCGTCCTCTGTCGTCCCCTTCTCCTTCCTCTTTTTTTTTTTTTTGGCCACTTCTATTGGTCTTTCATTTATTTATTTGCATCTATCTTTGTTCATTGGCCTGTGCGGGTCTCCCATTGCAGTGGCCTCTGCCGTTCGGCTTGGTCATTGGACACCCCCATCCAGCCGCTCCGCGGCACGCGGGATCTTCCCAGGCCAGGGCTCGAACCGGCACTCCTCGCGCTGCAAGGCGGTGTCCTTGCCCACTGGACCCCCAGGGGAGCCCCTGCTTCCTCTCTTTTGCAGCATCAGGGTCGTTTCCAATGGGCTGTCTCTTCCCATCAGGTGGCCGGACGACTGGAGCTTCAGCCTCAGCCTCCGTCCTTCCCGTGACGAGTCAGGGTTGGTTTTCTTTCGGATGGACGGGCTGGATCTCACCGCCGTCCAAGGGACCCTCAAGCGCCTTCTCCAGCACCACGGTTAGAAAGGAAGGAAGAAAGCGAGCGCTCCGACACTCAGTCCTGGCTCCGTCGTGGTAGAAAAGATTCACGGCAGATAGAGAGATAGAGGCCTAACCACGGTTCAGCCTGCCTCTCACCGAGGGCCCGCCCGTGGTTTTGAGGGCCGAGGGTGCTTTGAATAGGGACCCAAAAAACCCCAGATCACCAGCGTTCGCTGGATCCAGTCCAAGGTCCTCTGACCGACGCCAGGCCGCGGCCTCTCCACCAAACCCGCAGGGCGTCTCCCTGGGCTCCGCGGGGGGACTGACCTTGAGGCCACGCTCGGGTCCTCAGGGAGCCGTGGAGGCGGGACGGCAGGATCCCCGTGCCCAGCCCGGGCCCTCACCCTGAGAAGGGGCGTCTCTCTGTGGGTCTGTGTGTGTGTGACACGCGTCCGGGGGGCCGGGGGGGCTCCTGCAGCCTCCACACGCGTCCCGACGCAGGCCCAGCTGTTGGGTCTGACCACGGCCGCCCCGTGACCCAATGGCTTAACCTCAATTTCCTCTTCTGTCCAACGAGAAAGAAACACCACTTTCTCATCACGGGGAGGCTGCACCGAAAAACACAAGCGTCTGTAAATATAGAATGATATAATACAGCACGATGATATAATATGTCATATATTTATATTACATTTCATTAGATAAAATATTATGCAATTATTCGTAAATACAGATGTAATGCTTCGTTATATAAATAAATATGGTTTCATATAAATATATATTTCATATAAATATATATGTCATACAAATATGTATTTTATCGAATATAAAATATGGAGAAATACATGGAAGTGAATAACATATAAAATATACATTTATATACAATTATATATACTATGTATATTTATTATAATATT
Organism: Tragulus kanchil; assembly: GCA_022376925.1. Lineage (NCBI taxonomy): Eukaryota > Metazoa > Chordata > Mammalia > Artiodactyla > Tragulidae > Tragulus > Tragulus kanchil. The sequence goes on from JAIOJX010000018.1 coordinate 4,942,121, forward strand.
TATATTTAACATACACATCTATTGTACAGTAGATATACATGTATATATTATATATACATGTATATGTTAATTAGACATGAATGTGTATATTAGATATAGATATATTTATAATATATATAATACACAAAATATTTTGTGAATATGATAGTATTTATAATATATGTATGCACACATATATTATGATTATGCCAATATTATTATATAGCATATTTATTATATATAAAAGTATTATTGCATATATTTATATATTATTATATGTGAAAGATATACTAAATAATATTAGTATATATACAGCATATATATATATATATATATATATAGAGAGAGAGAGAGAGAGAGAGAGAGGGGCTTCCCTGGTGGCTGAGAAAGCAAAGAATCCACCTGCCACGTGGGAGGCCCGGGTGCGATCCCGGGGAAGCTCCCCGGTGGAGGCTCGGCCGCCTCCCAGCTTCCTGCCGGGAGCCTCCCATGGCACGGGGTCCCAGAGCATCCGACGTGACACGCACACGCACGCACACCTGGAACCATTGGGACTCGAGTGACGCGCCCTCGTGAGCCGCGGGCTTCGGTGGCGGGGCTCCGGGTCCCCGTGACGCCCACAGAGCACGGTGCCCTGAGGGTCCTCGGGCGCCGGGCTGGGCCGTGTCCTCCGACGCCTCTCCCTCGCAAAACACGGGCAACGCCGCGCGTCGCTCCACCGCGTCGGCCGCTCTGCGTCCGGGGACGGCAGCCCAGCAGCTCCTTGGGCCGTGGCGCTCGGGTGAGCCCGTGGACCTCGGGGATCTCCTGGCCCGGGGTCCCACTGGGGTCTCCTGGCGGCAGGCAGAGAAAGAAACACCACATTCTCATCACGGGGAGGCTGCACCGAAAAACACAAGCGTCTGTAAATATAGAATGATATAATACAGCACGATGATATAATATGTCATATATTTATATTACATTTCATTAGATAAAATATTATGCAATTATTCGTAAATACAGATGTAATGCTTCGTTATATAAATAAATATGGTTTCATATAAATATATATTTCATATAAATATATATGTCATACAAATATGTATTTTATCGAATATAAAATATGGAGAAATACATAGAAGTGAATAACATATAAAATATACATTTATATACAATTATATATACTCTGTATATTTATTATAATATTTATATTTAACATACACATCTATTGTACAGTAGATATACATGTATATATTATATATACATGTATATGTTAATTAGACATGAATGTGTATATTAGATATAGATATATTTATAATATATATAATACACAAAATATTTTGTGAATATGATAGTATTTATAATATATGTATGCACACATATATTATGATTATGCCAATATTATTATATAGCATATTTATTATATATAAAAGTATTATTGCATATATTTATATATTATTATATGTGAAAGATATACTAAATAATATTAGTATATATACAGCATATATATATATATATATATATATAGAGAGAGAGAGAGAGAGAGAGAGAGAGGGGCTTCCCTGGTGGCTGAGAAAGCAAAGAAACCACCTGCCACGTGGGAGGCCCGGGTTCGATCCCGGGGAAGCTCCCCTGGTGGAGGCTCTGCCGCCCCTCCCAGCTTCCTGCCGGGAGCCTCCCATGGCACGGGGTCCCAGAGCATCCGACGTGACACGCACACGCACGCACACCTGGAACCATTGGGACTCGAGTGACGCGCCCTCGTGAGCCGCGGGCTTCGGTGGCGGGGCTCCGGGTCCCCGTGACGCCCACAGAGCACGGTGCCCTGAGGGTCCTCGGGCGCCCGGGCTGGGCCGTGTCCTCCGACGCCTCTCCCCTCGCAAAAACACGGGCAACGCCGCGCGTCGCTCCACCGCGTCGGCCTCTCTGCGTCCGGGGACGGCAGCCCCGCAGCTCCTTGGGCCGTGGGACGCTCCGGGTGAGCCCACGGGCGTGGGAAGCCGTTCCCTTCTCCGGGGGATCTCCCTGGCCCGGGGGTCCCACTGGGGTCTCCTGGCGGCAGGCAGATGCTCTCCCGTCCGGGGTGTTCATTCCCCCCCGACGGGTCAAACGGAAAACACGCTGGCTTTTGTGGTCAGAGCCAAAGCAAAGACATCTTGCGTTGTGTGTCTGTTAGATTCATCCCAGGTCTCAGGAGAGAAAGGATCTGCTGTTTTCCTGATCTCCACCGAAACCCAGTCAGGGCGCGGGGTCACGTGATCCTCAGAGGGTGTGCGAGCCGGAGGTGCTGGGTGCGGCTCGACCCTCCCTTCACGGAAAGATAAAGATCTCCCGTCTGCGATCTGATCGCGGATCAGCCCGGGGTCTCCTCCCAGGAAACCCAGCCCGGCCCCACGAGAGAGGAGGCGAGGCCCCGGGCGTCTGAGGCAACAGGGCCCCGAGCCCACGGCCGCCACGGACGGTCCGAACGCAGAGAAAGATCCCGGGGAATTTCATTCAGCGGAAAGCCCACACCTCAGCCATGGACCTCGGCGTGCACCCTGAGAACGCCAGAGGATGGCTGACGAAGCTGCGGCCGGCCGGGGGCTCAGCGGCGTTACCTCGAAAGCTCAGCCCCGGACCTTGTTTAGGAAGCGGGGCGTGCACAGAGCTCAGGCCCGGAAGGCCCCGGGCAGCCGAGGGTCTTTCATGCCGACGTCCCGAACCCAGAGATCCCGCCTGCAGCGCATGGGGACAGAGCCCACCAGCCAATGCAGGAGACACGGTTTTGTGTGTTTTTAATGTTGGCCTCTTTTTATTGGTTTTTCACTCATCTATTTCCTTCCATCTTTGTTCTCTGGCCCGTGTGGGCCTCCCATGGCAGGGGCCTCTCTCGCTGCAGAGCACCGGCTGCGGGCGCATGCGCTCCAGGAGCTCCGGCTCGGTGATTGGACACATGGGCGCATGCGCTCCAGAGCTCCGGCTCCTGATTGGACACATGGGCGCATGCGCTCCAGAGCGCCGGCTGGGTAATTGGACACATGGGTCCAGCCGCTCCGCGGCACGTGGGATCTTCCCGGGCCAGGGATTGAACCGGCGCCCCTTGCACGGCAAGGCAGTGTCCTGACCCACTGGACCACCAGGGAAACCCCAAGGTGGATTCTTGCCCACCAGGGCCCCCTGGGAGGCCGGGGACAGGGGTGTATCCGCCTTGAGCTGTGCAGATAGTCCTTTTTGTAACATTTGTTGGAAGGTCTAGACTGATTCACCTCATCCAGGGGGGATCACGCCATGCATTTTTTAAACAAAGGAAATCCACTTGAATAGTCATGGGAAGGATGGAGGCTGAGCAGAAGCTCCCATCCTGTGGCCGCCTGATGGGAAGAGACGACTCCCTGGAAAAGCCCCTGAGGCTGGGAAAGACGGAGGGCAGGAAGGAAGGGGACGACCGAGGACGAGAGGGCTGGACGGCATCCCCGACTCCACGGATGGGAGTCTGAGCAGCTCCGGGAGACGGGGAGGGACAGGGGAGCCTGGCGGGCGGCCGCCCAAGGGGTCACAAAGCGTCGGATACGACGGAGAAACTGAGGAACAAACTGCCATGTATCAGGGTGCAGAATATCCTTCTGCTGCTGTGATGAGCTTTCCTCCGAGGACCACTCGCTAGGGAGAAGCCTCTCAGCCCGGAGGCCGGACGGTCCTGGAAGGAAGAGCACGCCGATGCGCAGCACGCACACCTCTTTCTGCGGACTTCAGTTGCCCGGGGGTGACTGAAGATTCTGCGACTAGACACGGACAACATGAACATCAGACTCTCTAACAATGTCGAAAACGACAGACAAGTTCATAAACGGAAAGCGACAAGGTGAAGTTTCGAGAGAAAAAAACGTTAAAGGGGAAAATAAAAGAGAAAGAAATATTGCGGATCTTCCCTGGTGGCTCAGGGGTGGAGAGCTCGCTGGCCCAGGCAGGAGACGCGGGTTCGATCCCGGGTCCGGGAAGATCCCACCGGCTGCGGAGCCACGGAGCCCGGGAGCCCCAACCAGGGAGCCTGAGCTCTGGAGCCTCGGAGCCGCCCCTGGGGAGCCCGTGGGCCGCAGCGACGGAAGCCCGGGGGCCCTGGAGCCCGAGGTCCACCCCCAGAGACGCCCCCGCCCCGAGACGCCTGCTCCCCTCCCCCAGAGAGGAGCCCCCGCTCCCTGCAGCCAGAGGAGAGCCTGCAGCCGCCGGGAACACCCAGAAGAGCCAAAATGAATAAATACATAGAAGTAAAGATAAAAGTCCCCACTCTGAGTGTCTGGGAGGTCCAGCAGTGAGGACGCCGAGCCTCCCGACGCTCAGGACGTCGATCTGACCTCCGGGCGGGGGCAGGAGGAGAGGGTGGGACGGCATCCCCGACTCAACGGACCCGGGTCTGAGCGAGCTCCGGGCGACGGCGGAGGACGAGGCCGGGCGGGCGGCCATCTCTGGGGTCAGAGAGTCGGACGTGACGGAGCGGCTGACCGGCGACAGGGAGGGCTGAGCAGCGGGCGGGCCACTGACCCCGGACACCCCGCCTCGATGCCCCAGTGACGCCGGGGGCGCCTTCCGAGCCGCGCGTGATGCGCCCACCCCGGCACGCGAAGCCGCTCCCACCGCAGGTGGGCTGACCCGGCTGTATGCCCATCCCCGGGGACACAGACAGCAAAGAATCCACCTGCCAACGCAAGAGACCCAGGTTCGACCCCCGGGCCGGGGAGATCCCCCGGAGAGGGGAAGGAACACCACCCCCGCCTTCCGGCCTGGAGAATCCCACAGACTGGCCGTCCACAGGGTCTCAAACAGCTGGACACCACGGAGCGACGAACCAACAACAAACCCATGTTTTAGTTTACTCAATTTAAAAAGTATTTCATGTTCCTTTGTCTGATCAAGGGCATAATACGCTGTTGGTCTTGGTGGCCGCGAGGCGGGGGGCAGTGCCGACCGCCTCTAAGTGACGTCACACAGGACGTGTCTCTCTCTGACCTTCTCTGACTGAGCGTCACGCCCTCCCGGGTCTTCCTTTTCACGGCTGTGTAATATTCTACCACACAGAAGGCCGCTATTCCGCGTCTCTATTCCTCAGACGACGAGAGACGGAGCGGCTGTGGGATCGAACCGTCCCAGGTCTGGGTGTCCGTGGCTGCTGTTCAGTCTCCAGGTGGCGTCTGACTCTCTGCGACCCCCTGCACGGCCACTGCCAGGCTCCCCTGTCCTTCCCCGTCCCCTGGAGCTGGCTCAGACTCCTGTCCATTGAGTCAGTGACGGCGTCCAGCCCCCTCGTCCTCCGTCGCCCCCTTCTCCTCCTGCCCTCCGACTTTCCCAGCCTCAGGGGCTTTTTCAGGGAGTCAGCTCTCTGCATCCAGTGGCCAGAGGGCTGGACTTTCAGCGTCAGCCTCCGTCCTTCCCGTGAACAGGCAGGGCTGAGGTCCTCAACGCTTTCCGTTGGCACGTTTTAAAAACGAGCTTCTGACACAGATCCAAACAGACCCCGCGTCCGGCCCGGTAGACATCCTCATCATCCACGGACAGTTCCTACGAAGTCAGTCCCAAGTCTCTGTGGCCGGGACGCGGCTTTCTAAAACATGTTTTTCAGAGAGGGATGATCGCAGCGTGTAAAGTTCCCCCCGGCTGACCTCGTCCACCCCCACCCCTGACAGGGGCCCCACCGTCAAAAGAGGAACCTTTTCCAGCCCGGGCGGCGGTGCCCACGGGCGCGCGGAGTTGCGTAACCTCTGTGCATTTAATTACGCCTCCAGATGACAGGTGACCGTTAACTGGCGGCCCGCTCGGTCCCCGGAGGGTTGCCGACAGGGTCCCGTGCAGGGCGGGTGGGCGGACGGGGCAGGGGGGTCGCCCGGAGTCGCGGGGCCCCGTCCGTCTGTCCACCCCGCTGCTGGGTGCACTCGCCCCCGGAAGGGGCCGCGAGGGTCCCCGGCGCCCGGCTCGAGCCTGGTCACCCCGGACCTCCCGTTCCCTCCTGCAGCCGCCGTAAGTCAGGGGCCCTGGGACGCGGGGGAGGGGGCAGGCCAGGGTCCCCCCAGATGGCCGAGGGACATAAAGATTGCCTTCTAGAAACCTCTGGAATAATGGGCTTTGATTTTCCTTTTTTTTTTTAATAGAATGTTTCTGTGTTTTTAATTTTTTTTTAACACTAGAAGTATTTCGTATCGGGGTGTATGTAGCCCATCAACCATGCTGTGATACTTTCACGCGACCTGTGAAGGCGCTCCGCTGACAGGTGCACATATCCACTCTCCCCCGAGCCCGGCTCCCATCCGGGCTGGAACCTGGCCCTGAGCAGGGCCCCCGGCGCTGGACCCTCGAGTCGGGCTGGCGGTCCACTGCACAGACTGCGGTATGGCCAGGACGTCCCCCAAGTCCGCAGCCATCCCCTACGCCGGGCAACCCGGACTTCATTGTCTGTCTCTGGCTCTTTTGTTAAGTAAGTTCCTTGGGCGCCTTCCTCTTGAGAATCCACACGGAAGGGACGTCCTGAGACATTTCTCCTTCTCGGTCTGACACAGCGTCACTCCCAGGACACGCTCTAGGGCCGTCCAGACCGCAGCACGTGGCCTCGTTCCTTTCTTTTTCACGGCCGCCCCCTCCCGTCTTCCTGCCTGGAGACTCCCGGGACCTACGAGCCCGGCGGGCCACGGCCCGTGGCGTTCAGAGTCGGACGGGCTACGGGCCGCGGGCTCACCTTCGGTGGGACATGGCTGAAGCAACCCAGCACAGCATGTTTTAAACTTTTCATTCGTTTCTTTTTTATTATCTTTGGCTCTTCCGGGTGTTCTCGGCGGCCGCGGGCTCTCCTCTGGCTGCAGGGAGTGGGGGCTCCTCTCTGGGGGAGGGGAGCAGGCGTCTCGGGGCGGGGGCGTCTCTGGGGGTGGACCTCGGGCTCCAGGGCCCCGTCCGTCTGTCCACCCGCTGCTGGGTGCACTCGCCCCGGAAGGGGCCGCGAGGGTCCCCGGCGCCCGGCTCGAGCCTGGTCACCCCGGACCTCCCGTTCCCTCCTGCAGCCGCCGTAAGTCAGGGGCCCTGGGACGCGGGGGAGGGGGCAGGCCAGGGTCCCCCCAGATGGCCGAGGGACATAAAGATTGCCTTCTAGAAACCTCTGGAATAATGGGCTTTGATTTTCCTTTTTTTTTTTAATAGAATGTTTCTGTGTTTTTAATTTTTTTTTAACACTAGAAGTATTTCGTATCGGGGTGTATGTAGCCCATCAACCATGCTGTGATACTTTCACGCGACCTGTGAAGGCGCTCCGCTGACAGGTGCACATATCCACTCTCCCCCGAGCCCGGCTCCCATCCGGGCTGGAACCTGGCCCTGAGCAGGGCCCCCGGCGCTGGACCCTCGAGTCGGGCTGGCGGTCCACTGCACAGACTGCGGTATGGCCAGGACGTCCCCCAAGTCCGCAGCCATCCCCTACGCCGGGCAACCCGGACTTCATTGTCTGTCTCTGGCTCTTTTGTTAAGTAAGTTCCTTGGGCGCCTTCCTCTTGAGAATCCACACGGAAGGGACGTCCTGAGACATTTCTCCTTCTCGGTCTGACACAGCGTCACTCCCAGGACACGCTCTAGGGCCGTCCAGACCGCAGCACGTGGCCTCGTTCCTTTCTTTTTCACGGCCGCCCCCTCCCGTCTTCCTGCCTGGAGACTCCCGGGACCTACGAGCCCGGCGGGCCACGGCCCGTGGCGTTCAGAGTCGGACGGGCTACGGGCCGCGGGCTCACCTTCGGTGGGACATGGCTGAAGCAACCCAGCACAGCATGTTTTAAACTTTTCATTCGTTTCTTTTTTATTATCTTTGGCTCTTCCGGGTGTTCTCGGCGGCCGCGGGCTCTCCTCTGGCTGCAGGGAGTGGGGGCTCCTCTCTGGGGGAGGGGAGCAGGCGTCTCGGGGCGGGGGCGTCTCTGGGGGTGGACCTCGGGCTCCAGGGCCCCCGGGCTTCCGTCGCTGCGGCCCCCGGGCTCCCCAGGGGCGGCTCCGAGGCTCCAGAGCTCAGGCTCCCTGGTTGGGGCTCCCGGGCTCCGTGGCTCCGCAGCCGGTGGGATCTTCCCGGACCGGGGATCGAACCCGCGTCTCCTGCCTGGGCAGGCGAGCTCCTCACCCCTGAGCCACCAGGACGGCTTTTAGCATATCGTTCATTAGTAAGTGTATGAAAGGGCATCTGTCACATCTGCCCGCCGCAGGGCTGCATGCGCTTCACCCACAGTCGCGAGAGCACGTTGGGGGGCTGCAGAGACGTTGGAGGCCGCCCGTGCGTCACGAGCCGGGGGGCTCTCGAGCCGGCTGAGGCTTCCACGGCAAACCGCCGACGCCGTCCCCATCCTAAGGGGCTGCTGTCCTCTCTGCTGGGACGGAGACGGTGGCCGTGGGTCGTGGAACCTGCCTCGGACCCCGAGGCGGAGGGGGCAGACGTGGGCGGCCGGGGCCGCAGGCGCGAGGACAGCGGGGAGCGGCTGAGCCAGGAGGTGCGGGCTCCGGTCTCCCCCGTGTGGGCACGCAGGGTCCCGGAGTGTGAGCGTGCATCTCCGTGTGTGTGTGTGTCACTCCCGCGGGTCAGACTCTGAGACCCCACGGACAGCCGCTCGCCAGGCTCCTCTGTCCACGGGAGTCTCCCGGCCGGAAGGCTGGAGGGGGCGGCCGTGCCCTCCCCCAGGGGCTGAACTCACGTCTCCTGCTGCGGCCGGTGGAGGCGTTACCAGCAGCAGCCCTGGCTCCTGGGGGGTGAATCGTGCCTCTCGGGGGGCACGCCAGAGACACGCCGGCCCGGGCGAGGCAGAAACGGGGAGTGGGCTGGTGAGACGTGTCAGGGCAGCGTCAGGCGCGGCGCGATCCAGGGGCTGAAGCCATCTGTCCTCTCCTGTGTGGTCAAGGACGGGGAGCTGAGGGGGCCCGGACAGCGGGTGACCGGCTGCGGGGCTGGGAGGGGATGTGAACGAGGGGACCGGAGGCGAGTGGACATGGGGTGCTAAACGGGACCTGAGGGGGTGTCTGAACCTCTGCCGCCCGGCCCGAGGCAGGAGACGAGAGGTGACGGCTGCAAAACATGCTCCAAGGCACAAGCCCAGGGCTGGCTGCCCGGGTTCGATCCCCGGGTGGGGAAGCTCCCCTGGAAGAGGGCACTGCCGCCCCCTGCAGCCCTCCTGCCTGGAGCCTCCCATGGACAGGGGAGCCTGGCGGGCGGCCATCTATGGGCTGCCAAGAGCTGGACACGCCCGGACGCACATGGGGTCTCCCACTCCCTCCCCGGGGCTCGGGGCCAGGAAACACGCCGCCGTCGGCGACCTTGGCCAAAGAGGAAACGGGAACAATCAGCCCCTAGAAAGCTCCCCTGTCCACGGAGGCGTCCGGGACGAAGGAGTGGACAGAGAGCGAGGCTGCTCGGGCCACGTCTTCCTCTGCTGGGGCCCTGGCGGCGGCCCGACCCAGCCCCGGGACCACAGACCCAAGGCGGGGGCCGTCGACGGCAGGTGCCCCGGCCGCGACCCGGGCGGTGAGGACACAGGCACAGAAGAGGGACCGTCCCCAAACACGGGGTGAGCAGGGAGCCAGGAGTCCAAAGGGCAAAAGGTGGGCTGGTCACAGCAGACATGCCCTCGGGCGTTTCCCTGGGCCCCAAGATGTTTTTAAAAGCCTTAGAGAGCGGGCTCCCCTGGGGGTCCAGTGGGAGAGGACACCGCCTTGCAGTGCAGGGGGCGCCGGTTCGATCCCCGGCCCGGGAGGATCCCGCGTGCCGCGGAGCGGCTGGACCGGGGTGTCCAACGACCGAGCCGGAGCTCTGGAGCGAGAGGCCACTGCGATGGGAGGCCCACACGGGCCAGACCGAAACTATCCTTCACCCAATATACAATGTACGCTTTAAAGTAAACAAGACAGGGGCATGTGTACGTGCGTCACTGAGTCGTGTCCCAGTCTCGGCGACCCCGTGGCCGGCCGCCCGCCAGGCTCCCCGTCCTCCCCGTCGCCCGGAGCTGCTCAGACTCCCGTCCGCGGAGTCGGGGATGCCGTCCAGCCCTCCCCTCCTCGGTCGCCTGCCTGTCCTCAATCGTTCCCGGCTTCAGGGTCCTTTCTAATGAGTCGTGAGGTGGACACAGGGCTGGAGCTTCAGCCTCAGCGTGCGTCCTTCCAGTGCACACTCAGGGCTGAGGTCCTTCAGGATGGAGCGGTGTGACCTCCTGGTCGTCCAAGGGACGCTCGAGGGTCCTCTCCAGGCCCACAGGTCAGAGGCATCCGTTCCGGGTGCTCAGCCTTCTTTTTTGGGGGGCGGGTGTGGGTTGGGGAGGGAGGGGGGCGGGCAGGCCACTTCTGTTGCTCTTTCATTTGTCTGTTTTCATCCGTCTTTGTTCTCTGGCCTGTGCGGGGCTCCCATCGCGGTGGCCTCTCTCGCTGCAGAGCGCCGGCTGCGGGCGCATGCGCTCCAGAGCACCGGCTCCTGATTGGACACATGGGCGCATGCGCTCCAGAGCTCCAGCTCCTGATTGGACACATGCGCGCATGCGCTCCAGAGCGCCAGCTCCTGATTGGACACATGGGTGCATGCGCTCCAGAGCTCCGGCTCCTGATTGGACACATGGGCGCATGCGCTCCAGAGCTCCAGCTCCTGATTGGACACATGCGCGCATGCGCTCCAGAGCGCCAGCTCCTGATTGGACACATGGGTGCATGCGCTCCAGAGCTCCGGCTCCTGATTGGACACATGGGCGCATGCGCTCCAGAGCTCCGGCTCGGTGATTGGACACCCCGGTCCAGCCACTCCGCGGCACGTGGGATCTTCCCGGGCCAGGGATCGAACCGGCGCCCCTTGCACGGCCAGGCGGTGTCCTGACCCACTGGACCACCAGGGGAGCCCCGCACTCAGCCTTCTTTCGGGTCCAGCTCCCACACCCCTAGCTGACCACTGGGAAAACCGCAGCTGGGACTCTGAGGACCTTCTGCGGGCAAGGCGACGTCTCCGCTTTTCAACACGCGGGCTAGATCTGTCCCAGCTTTGTCTCCAAGGAGACCGAGCCGTTTCCTGACCCTGACCCGACCCGTTCCCTGAGCCCGTGTCGCATCCCGTGGCCCCGCGTCCCGTTCCGAGGCTGGCGGCCGAGACTTCCTGTGGAAATCCGACTGACAGGACTTCCTCCCCGCGCAACGGCTTCCAAGTCCTGCCCGGTGTGCGTTTACTCATTTCCAGACCAAGCTCTTTTCTTATCTGATTTGACTTTTTGTGTTCACAGAGCTTTGTCGTTGACAGGCAGGCAGCCCGGACTCTTGACCGGGGCACAGGGGGGTCGTTGTCAGACGGGGCCTCTCGGAGTGTCTGCGTCCACTGCCTCTCTAAACCGGGCACGTGCTGAGGGTCGACGCACCTGCTAACTCTTATGGAGCGGTGTGACCTCCTGGTCGCCCAAGGGACGCCGAGGTCCTCTCAGGCCCACAGGTCAGAGGCATCCGTTCCGGTGCTCAGCCTTCTTTTGGGGGCGGTGTGGGTTGGGGAGGGAGGGGGGCGGGCAGGCCACTTCTGTTGCTCTTTCATTTGTCTGTTTTCATCCGTCTTTGTTCTCTGGCCTGTGCGGGGCTCCCATCGCGGTGGCCTCTCTCGCTGCAGAGCGCCGGCTGCGGGCGCATGCGCTCCAGAGCACCGGCTCCTGATTGGACACATGGGCGCATGCGCTCCAGAGCTCCAGCTCCTGATTGGACACATGCGCGCATGCGCTCCAGAGCGCCAGCTCCTGATTGGACACATGGGTGCATGCGCTCCAGAGCTCCGGCTCCTGATTGGACACATGGGCGCATGCGCTCCAGAGCTCCGGCTCCTGATTGGACACATGCGCGCATGCGCTCCAGAGCGCCAGCTCCTGATTGGACACATGGGTGCATGCGCTCCAGAGCTCCGGCTCCTGATTGGACACATGGGCGCATGCGCTCCAGAGCTCCGGCTCGGTGATTGGACACCCCGGTCCAGCCACTCCGCGGCACGTGGGATCTTCCCGGGCCAGGGATCGAACCGGCGCCCCTTGCACGGCCAGGCGGTGTCCTGACCCACTGGACCACCAGGGGAGCCCCGCACTCAGCCTTCTTTCGGGTCCAGCTCCCACACCCCTAGCTGACCACTGGGAAAACCGCAGCTGGGACTCTGAGGACCTTCTGCGGGCAAGGCGACGTCTCCGCTTTTCAACACGCGGGCTAGATCTGTCCCAGCTTTGTCTCCAAGGAGACCGAGCCGTTTCCTGACCCTGACCCGACCCGTTCCCTGAGCCCGTGTCGCATCCCGTGGCCCCGCGTCCCGTTCCGAGGCTGGCGGCCGAGACTTCCTGTGGAAATCCGACTGACAGGACTTCCTCCCCGCGCAACGGCTTCCAAGTCCTGCCCGGTGTGCGTTTACTCATTTCCAGACCAAGCTCTTTTCTTATCTGATTTGACTTTTTGTGTTCACAGAGCTTTGTCGTTGACAGGCAGGCAGCCCGGACTCTTGACCGGGGCACAGGGGGGTCGTTGTCAGACGGGGCCTCTCGGAGTGTCTGCGTCCACTGCCTCTCTAAACCGGGCACGTGCTGAGGGTCGACGCACCTGCTAACTCTTAGGGCGGCACAGAATCTTTGTGACATTCCAGAGGAAACTCCAGAACTCACCCAGCAAGCCCTGAAGCGTCCCTCAGCGGCCCCTCGACCCTGGGGCGTCTGGGGCCTTCTCCCTGGAGACCCTGACTCCAGGCCGCGTTGGACTCCCCAGGGACCCTCGGGGAGGTCTGGGGGTGTGGTCTGCCCAGCCCGAAAGCGACCGTGTCAGTGGCTCGGTCGTGTCCGAGAGTGTGTGACCCCCTGGACGGTCGCCCGCCAGGGTCCTCCGTCCGTGGGCTTCTCTAGAACGCCGGAGGGGGCGGCCGTGCCCTCCCCGGGGGGATCTTCCGGGTCCAGGCACAGAACCCGGGTCTCCCGCACCACAGGCGGATTCTTCACCATCGGAGCCCCCCCAGTGTCTGATCGTCTCCACCTGAGCCTGGGGGTGCCGGGGGAACGCCGGAAGCAGACGGGGGTCAGGGGCGCCCAGCACCCCCGAAGACGCGGGCCCGGCTCCGGTGGCATTTCGGGGTCTGGTGGCATTTTCAGGGAGCTCTCCCACGTCACCGGGGTGGGTCTGAGGGTGCCGCGCAGGAGACCCGGGCCAGGAAGATCCCCCCGGAGGAGGGCACGCCGACCCGCTCCGGGCTTCGTGAGGCTCCCGGGGACCAAGGAGCCCTGGGGCGGCCAAGAGGCGGAGCCACGGAGCCACGGCCGCGCACGGCTCTCTCGGCCTCTCTGTCTTTTATCTCTCGGTCTCTCCGACTCATCTGTAAGCAAATGTCTCGCGCCTCTGAAGCCGGCAGCTGGCGTTCTGCTTCACCCACGGCGCGCCGCGTGCGGATCACTCTCACAAGACCGTGCAGCCTGCCGGCCCCCGTTTCCCGGCAGGCCCCCCGCCCCCCGGGTCAGCTTTCTTTTTTTTTCTGGACCGAGTGGCTGCTTCAGGTTCATGAATGCTTAATGCATGCACCCACCCCCGGCGGCTTCCTGCCCCTGCGAGGCTACAGATGCAGGTGTGATTCGGGCACCCGACGGCTTAAAAATGGAAAAAGGAAAAAAACATTGTCATGCAAACGAGGAGGAGAAACTTTTTTTCTTTCTCTGCTCGTGTGGACTCAGGTGGCCAAGTCAGGAGGCCACAGACACAAGGGACGCGCAGAGGAACGGGTCACACGTGCGGGGTGCATGCAAATCGCCCGCGGGCTGTGCAATTGGGGGGAACGCCAGCGAGGGTGGGCGATCAGAGCCTGGCCCGTGCCAAGCGAGCGGGGAGCGTCCCGGCCCCGCCATCTCCGGGGACCGCCGCCCGGTTCCCTCCCCACCAGCTGCCCCGTCGTCGTCGGCGCCGTCGGGGGAAGTGAGCAACCCTGCAGGGCGACGCGGAGGTAAGGCCAGGGAGGGCGTGCGGCCTAGAGAGGAGCGTCCCGTCCCCCTGAAACCGGGCTCAGGCGTGTCTGATGCTCTGTGACCCCGTGCACGGCTCCCCGCCAGGCCTCCCCGTCGTCACCCACGGGGGGCACCGTCCAACCCTCCCGGCCTCTGTCGCCCCCTCCTCTGTCTGCCTTCTGTTCCCCCCGGCCTCAGGCGCCCTTCCGAGGAGGCGGCTCTCGGTGTCGGGGGCCCAGAGGTTTGCAGCCTCCGCTCCGGTCAAGCGTGCTGTGAGCTTCAAAGTGACCAGCGGGCCCCAGAGGACGCACGGCCCCTCTCACAAGGCCCGGTGGGAGCAGCGTTCCCACCCCGCATCCTGACAAGCGGCCGTCCTGGTGTTTTCAGATCCTAGTCGTTCGGATACACATTGGGCGGCATCTGGTCCGTGGCGGGCGGTGAACTGACCCGTCCCCGGCAGGCCTACAGACAGCACTGCTTTCCCTGGCTCTCGCGGCCGTCTGTACGCCTTCTCTCATGAGGCCCTCGGGCCTTGGGCTTCTTTCGGGTTGGCTGGCTTCCTCTGGTGGATTTTCTCTAAACGCTCTTTGCATATGGCGGACCCTGGCTCAGACAGGCAGGCCGGGCGGGCTGCCGTCCCCGGGGCCTCCAAGAGTTGGGCAAGGGACCTGCTGCGGCCAGTCTTTTGAACGTATTTTCCTTGCGCCGATGGCCTGTCTCCTCATCGCACGGACAGCGCTGTGTGCAGCGTAGGTATTACTGACCTTGACCAGGTCCAGCGTATCCGTGCTTTATTCCATGGACTGTGCTTGGGGGTGGGCGGGGATCGCACGTGTCTCAGACGAGTAAGGGAAAACCTGAAGGAACACTTGGGTCAAGTCCATAGAAACGCACCACAGTTCCCAAGGTCATCTGGGTTTTTTTTTGTTTTCCTGTGTTACTACTGTGTCTTGTAGTTCGGTCTCTGATGCATTTTCTGACCTCATTATTGTAAAGACTTGCGTAAGATCTGGGCCGAGACGTTCCGGGGACCGCCGCCCGGTTCCCTCCCCACCAGCTGCCCCGTCGTCGTCGGCGCCGTCGGGGGAAGTGAGCAACCCTGCAGGGCGACGCGGAGGTAAGGCCAGGGAGGGCGTGCGGCCTAGAGAGGAGCGTCCCGTCCCCCTGAAACCGGGCTCAGGCGTGTCTGATGCTCTGTGACCCCGTGCACGGCTCCCCGCCAGGCCTCCCCGTCGTCACCCACGGGGGGCACCGTCCAACCCTCCCGGCCTCTGTCGCCCCCTCCTCTGTCTGCCTTCTGTTCCCCCCGGCCTCAGGCGCCCTTCCGAGGAGGCGGCCCCGGTGTCGGGGGCCCAGAGGTTTGCAGCCTCCGCTCCGGTCAAGCGTGCTGTGAGCTTCAAAGTGACCAGCGGGCCCCAGAGGACGCACGGCCCCTCTCACAAGGCCCGGTGGGAGCAGCGTTCCCACCCCGCATCCTGACAAGCGGCCGTCCTGGTGTTTTCAGATCCTAGTCGTTCGGATACACATTGGGCGGCATCTGGTCCGTGGCGGGCGGTGAACTGACCCGTCCCCGGCAGGCCTACAGACAGCACTGCTTTCCCTGGCTCTCGCGGCCGTCTGTACGCCTTCTCTCATGAGGCCCTCGGGCCTTGGGCTTCTTTCGGGTTGGCTGGCTTCCTCTGGTGGATTTTCTCTAAACGCTCTTTGCATATGGCGGACCCTGGCTCAGACAGGCAGGCCGGGCGGGCTGCCGTCCCCGGGGCCTCCAAGAGTTGGGCAAGGGACCTGCTGCGGCCAGTCTTTTGAACGTATTTTCCTTGCGCCGATGGCCTGTCTCCTCATCGCACGGACAGCGCTGTGTGCAGCGTAGGTATTACTGACCTTGACCAGGTCCAGCGTATCCGTGCTTTATTCCATGGACTGTGCTTGGGGGTGGGCGGGGATCGCACGTGTCTCAGACGAGTAAGGGAAAACCTGAAGGAACACTTGGGTCAAGTCCATAGAAACGCACCACAGTTCCCAAGGTCATCTGGGTTTTTTTTTGTTTTCCTGTGTTACTACTTCGGTGTCTTGTAGTTCGGTCTCTGATGCATTTTCTGACCTCATTATTGTAAAGACTTGTGTAAGATCTGTGCCGAGACGTTCTATTTTTTTCCATGTGCTGCAGTGTCAAATGTTCAGCAGTCTCTCTGCTCCATGATGACGGGTGTGGGTCAGAGATCTGTTGACCTTATTCAGGGGGTCTGTAGTCTCTCTTCTGTCCTGCTGGTCTGTTTCTCTATTCTGCTACCAAGGCCACACTGTCTTTTTTATTTTTAAAGAAATTTACATAAAATATTCCTAATAGGTCATGATTCTCTTTCTCTCCCTGCAGTATCTCGCTGTTGTAAAATATCCTATAAGCTTCAGGAGCGCCAACCAGGGACTCACACAGTTTTTAAAGACTCCGTTCTATTCACAGTTTGGATAAAGCACTGGCCCTATTCCCTGTGCTATACAGCTGTGTCTTTTTTTTTTTTTTTTTTTGGCCACTTCTATTACCTTTCATTTATTTATCTTTGTTCTCTGGCCCGTGTGGGCCTCCCATGGCTGTGGCCTCTCTGGCTGCAGAGCTCCGGCTCTGTGCGCATGCGCTCCAGAGCTCCGGCTCGGTGATTGGACACATGGGCGCATGCGCTCCAGAGCTCCGGCTCAGTGATTGGACGCACCGGTCCAGCCGCTCCGCGGCACGTGGGATCTTCCCGGGCCAGTGCTCAAACCGGCGCCCCTTGCACTGCAAGGCGGTGTCCTTACCCACTGGACCCCAGGGGAGCCCTGTAGCTCGTTTTAGACAGACTGATTTGTGCCTCTTCCTGCCCTCCCCGTACACGGCCGGGCGCCTCTTCCCTCCCCACCCTCCCGGTGACAATCGCTTTACAGGCTGTCCTGCGGGGAAGCAGGGTGCACTCTCCTGCTTGGCTCGTCTCCTTGCCGGGCGGCTGCCTGGCCCTGCGGAGTCCAGACGGGCTTTCCCCGGGGGCTCAGACAGCAAAGAATCCGGCGGCCAAGACAGGAGACGCGGGTTCAATCCCTGGGTGGGAGAGGAGCCCCCGAAGGAGGAAGGCATGGCCGCCCACGCCAATCTTCTGGCCGGGAGAGTCGCACGGACGGAGGAGCCGTTCAAACACAGAGCCGCACACGACTGAGTCACATTCACGGAGCTGACTGTCTCTGCTGTTCAGCAAGAAACTAACACACCATGGTAAAGCAACCCCACTGCAATTTAAACACAAATAGACAGTATGGGGGCTTCTCTGGTGGGCCAGTGGGTAAAGAGTCCGCCTTGCAGCAGAAGGGGCAACGGTTCGATCCCTGGTCCGGGAGGATCCCACGTGCCGCGGAGCGGCTGGACCGGTGTGTCCAATCACCGAGCCGGAGCTCTGGAGCGCATGCGCCCATGTGTCCAATCACCGAGCCGGAGCTCTGGAGCGCATGCGCCTGTGTCCAATCAGGAGCCGGAGCTCTGGAGCGCATGCGCCCGGAGCCGGTGCTCTGCAGCGAGAGAGGCCACTGCCATGGGAGGCCCACACGGGCCAAGGAACAAAGATGGATGGAAATAGATACATGAAAGACCAATACAAGTAGCCAAAATTAAAAAAAAAAAAAAAGCTCCTTTAAGAAAAAATTTAAAAAAGACAGTGTGGTTTGGGTGGAAGAGAGACCCAGGGATGCACAGAACGCCAACAGCCAGCCCAGAAATCCATCCGCCCAAATCGAATCCTGTTGGTCCTATTGAAACGGCCGCTGCCATCCTGCAGGAGAGAGCAAGCGGCATGAGCCCAGGACCGCGTCCCGCCCGGGGTCAGCGTGAGACACTGGGAGAGACACGCGGCCGCCGAGGCCGCGACGGGAGGGGCGACCCGGCCCCGGGGAGTCAGTCCCGCCGTCTCGCACCCCTCGGCCGGAAAAGATGAGTCAGGCGGTCACGGGCTGTTGTTGTTGACAAGGTGAGAAATGAGTCACCCCCTCGCCCGGTCCAGCCCGGCTTTCTCTTCTGCCACTTCACGTTGGCACCCCGCACAGGAAGGATTCGGCGGCGACAGCTGCCCTGTTTCGACCTTCTGGAAAAAAAAAACAAAACAAAACCCACGGCAGAGACTTGCTATCGCTCCGTCCTTTGGCGTGTGGCGACTTTACCAGGAAGCCCTCCTGGTCACCGTGCCCTCTGCCTTGGCAATTTGTGGGTCGCTGATTCCACGTCTCGGAACAGCCGTAGACCTCCTCCAGCGGCCTGCTTCTCCTGGGGTAAGTCTTGGCCAAGGGTGTGGAGGAAGCGGTCCGGTTCAATAGGTCATAAAACAGGGGTGCTCCCTGCCACACCACCGGAAAGCCCGGCGGGCTACAGACCTGCAATTGCCAAGCGTCGGGCACGACTGAGCGACCGAACTGAACTCAGTAACATGCAAGTCTTACTTGATCATTCTTGTAATGTCCGTCGAAATGGGAACCCACTCTGGGATTCTTTTTTTTTCCAATTTTTAAATTTATTTATCTCTGGCTCTTGTGGGTGTTCCCGGCGGCTGCAGGCTCTCCTCTGGCTGCAGGGAGCGGGGGCTCCTCTCTGGTGGAGGGGAGCAGGCTTCTCGGGGCGGGGACGTCTCTGGGGGTGGACCTCGGGCTCCAGGGCCCCCGGGCTTCCGTCGCTGCGGCCCACGGGCTCCCCAGGGGCGGCTCCGAGGCTCCAGAGCTCAGGCTCCCTGGTTGGCGCTCCCGGGCTCCGCAGCCTGTGGGATCTTCCCAGACCAGGGATCGAACCCGCGTCTCCTGCCTGGGCAGGCGAGCTCCTCACCCGAGCAACCAGGGAAGCCCAGGATTTTTTTTTTTTTTTAAACACTTTTAGTTATTATTATTATTATTTTAAATAGGGGAGTACTGAAAACTTCTTCTTTTTTTGCTTCTAAGTCATCATTCTTTTTCATCCATCCTTGTTCCTTGGCCCGTGCGGGCCTCCCATCGCAGTGGCCTCTCTCGTTGCTCTGCAATGCGCTCCAGAGCTCCGGCTCGGCAATTGGACACACCGGTCCAGTCGTTCCGCAGCACATGGGATCCTCCCAGGCCAGGGATCGGACCGGCGCCCCTTGCACAGCAAGGTAGACCTCTTTTCCCACTGGACCACTGGGGAAGCCCCAACACTTTTATTTATTATTACCTGAAGGACAATTGCGTTGCCATATTGCACTGGTAGACACCGTGCCTCGACAGGAATCAGCTACACGTCCACAAACGCCCCGCCCCTCCGCAGCCTCCCTCTCCACTCCCGTCTTCTTGCCATGGACAGAGGAGCCTGGCGGACCACAGTCCATGGGCTTGCTAGAGACTACAGTCCGTGAGGTCCCAAGAAACTGGACGCCACTCAGCCACTGAGCACAGGACCTGTGCTGACCGCCTCTCTCTGGTGTCCTTTTTTTATATGGAGAGCCTAGATCTTTTCTCTTTCAAACATGTTTACCACACTATAGTTTCTTCACAATACTGCGTCAGCTTCTAGTGTTAGAGCCAAGGGACTCAGTTATATGCATAGCTATGTCCCTCCTTTTCTGCATTTCCTTTCCATTTAGGTCCCCGCAAAGCACTGAGCAGAGTTCCCAGGGCTATACAGCAGGTTTTCGTTCGTCCCCTGTTTCGTACATAATTACCAGCGGCATATCTATCTCAGCCCCAAATCTCCCAATTTGTCCTACCTCCCTTCCCCACTCGGTGTGTATTTATTTTCTACGTCTCTTTTTCTCTTAGCCTGACTAAAGTGAAAGTCATTCAGTTGTCTGACTATGACCCTCTGGATGGCCGCCCGCCAGGCTCCTCTGTCCACGGGAGTTTCCGGGCAGGAAGATGGGAGCGGGTGGCCGTGCCCTCCTCCGGGGGAGCTTCCCGACCCGGGGATCGAACCCACGTCTCCCGCACGGCAGGTGGATTCTTTACCGTCTGAGCCCCCCGGGAAGCCTGACTCTGTCAATTCACTAAGGTTTACTTTATTAATATATTAACTCATTTTATTCATTTATGAATGAGTTTATTAGTTTTCTAACCTAATACTTAGTTTACTAAACTACAGAGAGCGATTCATTTTAATAAGTTACATTACGACACGAATAAATTGTTTAGTTTAGGAATTTCCTCAGTCTCTTCCAAGAACTGGCTTTTGAGTTCTTTTTCTTTCCTCTGTGGACTTTGCTGTTTCCCCTTTCTCCGAACTCTGCTGCCACTCTTCTACGCTGTCTTCTGTTCCACTCACTCGGGATCTAAAGGGATTTCCTGTTCTTGCTCTGCAAGCTGAAAGCCTAGAGGGTTGGTTTTAAAGATCTGCCTCCCTGTCTAACACATGCATCCAGCTTAAAGAGAGCGCGGCCTTGATGATGGTCAAGCCGGGCCCTGAGAATCGGTCTGGGGAGACGTGATCTCTGGCACGCGCCGCCCCGTGCTCGCAGAAGGTGTGCGTTCGCGCTGTAGGAAGTTCCGGCCGTGCGTCCGCAGGCCCACAGCCTGGGGAGGGGGAGATGCACAGCCACGGGCATCCGAGCGCGGACGCCGGCAGAGGGGACCACCGGGTCTGCGGCCAAGCCGTTCTGAGCAGGCCCTGGGCCAGGTGGTCATGAGAGGCCGTGTGGACAGCCTGCAGTGGAAAACGCCTACTGCTATGCGAGAGGCTTGTGAACTCCCAAAAAAAATAGCCCCAGCCTGAGAGGAGGAGATGGTCGCTGGACTTGCCGGGCACGTTGAGGGCGTGGAGCCCGGGAGACGGCCTCTCGGTCACTCGGAACGCGGCTCCCCGGGGGCGGGAGGGCGTCCGGTCACGCGCGAGTGCGCGGCCAGGAAGGCGGTCTGGACGGACGGCCAAGATCGGGCACCGAGCGCAGGAACTGAGCCCCAGCGGGGAGCCCTACGGGTACAGGGGTCCACGCCCCCCAGACTGCCCTCTCGTCCGGGCGGCCCCGGCGTGTCGGACAGCAGGTCCTCGCAGGTGGTCCGTGCTACACACAGCCGCGGGTCCGCGTCTATCCCCCGCTCCCTGACCCTCCGTTCCTCCATCCTCCCCCCTGGCCCCCGTAAATTCAGTCTCTAAGTCTGTGAGCGTCTTCCTGCTTCACAGGCTCCTTTGTCCCATTTCTTTTTCGAGTCCGCATACAGCGTCGCACGGTACGTCTCCTTCTCGGTCAAACTTCGCTGAGTGCGACCGTCTTTCTGTTCCTATATGGCTGCAGAGGGCAACGGCGGAGTCCTTTTTCGTGGCCGCGCGATATTCCACTGTCTAGAGGTACCGCGGCCTCTCTGTCCGCGGACACTGAGACCGCTTCCGCATCTTGGCTCTCGTAAACAGTGCCGCCGGGCACGCCGGCGTGCGTGTCTCCTCCCAGAGGACGTCTTTCTCCGGGGGTGTGCCTAACGGGGGGATTCCTAGATCCTCTGGTGGCTCTGTGTTTAGCTGTTTAAGAAACGCCCACACGGTTCCCCATGGCGGGGGCACCAATGGACAACAGGACGGGAGGATTCGCTCGGCCGATTCGTAACCACTCGATGACCAGGGAAGTCCTACTATATATATATGGTCCCCTCCAGGGGATCTTCCCGACCCAGGGATCAAACTCGGGTCTTCACTGCAGGCGAATTCTTGACCGTCTGAGCCTCCGGTGAAGGCCAAGAATCCTGGGGCGGGCAGCGTACCCCTCCCCCGGGGGATCTTCCCAACCCAGGAATTGAACCCGGGTCTCTTGGATGGCAGGCGGGTTCTTTTACCAGCTGAGCCACCAGGGAAGTCCGGCCCAAGCCCACGTGCCATCCCGGGCGCCCGACCGGGGGCCGGACTCGCGTCTCCGACACCGCAAGGCAAATTCTCAGCCCCTGCCCCACCAGGGAAGCCCCCCAAGTGTCCCCTTTTTAGAAGGACGCCGGTCACAGCAGACTCGGGTCTGCCCGGCCCCCTCCGGCAGGACCTGCGAGCGCTCAGTCATTTCAGTCGCGTTCGACTCTGTGACCCCGTGGACGGCCGCCCGCCAGGCTCGTGCGTCCGTGGACTTTTCCCTGCAAGCAAACTGCAGTGGGTCGCCGTTTCCTTCTCCACGGGAGCCGCTGGACGGGGCTTCAAGGGGAGAGGGGGCGTCTTCACGCGTGGTGAAGGGAAGGGACGGAGAGGAGGTCCCCCTGGCCGAGGGCCCCCCGAAACCGGGCGACAAGCGACCTTCCACCCGGCGCAGCCGTCGCCGGCTCTGAAGCCAGTGTTTCAACACCCGGCCGATAGGTGAGACGCACCAACAGAAAGATTCTGGGAACAGGAGGGTGTGACGAGGCACGATCGAAGTTCCGAAGAAACTGACCCGTTCGTGGCTGAGTCATTTGGAGCGCGCTTGCTCAACGGGAAAGGGCGCGGGCGGGCGGGTACGCCCCCGACAAGAGACGCGCCCACTCTAACCTCAGGACGCCACGGTCCCCGGGACAGGCTCTCGGCAGCAGAGGACCACGGCGACCCGCACGGCCGCAGCCCTGACGGGGCCGCGGCGTGAAGGGATCCAGGGCGGAGCCGCGGGCGCGAGGCCCGGGTCAGGAGGACGCCCAGGGCAGCGCAGCGGCCGAGCCGCTGAGCCGCGTCTGACTCGTGCTGACCCGACGGAGGAAGGCCGCGGGCCCCAAAGAGCGTGCACCTCTGACTCAGGGCGGGTGCTCCTATATATATATGGTCCCCCAGGGATCTTCCCGACCCAGGGATCAAACTCGGGTCTTCACTGCAGGCGAATTCTTGACCGTCTGAGCCTCCGGTGAAGGCCAAGAATCCTGGGGCGGGCAGCGTACCCCTCCCCCGGGGGATCTTCCCAACCCAGGAATTGAACCCGGGTCTCTTGGATGGCAGGCGGGTTCTTTTACCAGCTGAGCCACCAGGGAAGTCCGGCCCAAGCCCACGTGCCATCCCGGGCGCCCGACCGGGGGCCGGACTCGCGTCTCCGACACCGCAAGGCAAATTCTCAGCCCCTGCCCCACCAGGGAAGCCCCCCAAGTGTCCCCTTTTTAGAAGGACGCCGGTCACAGCAGACTCGGGTCTGCCCGGCCCCCTCCGGCAGGACCTGCGAGCGCTCAGTCATTTCAGTCGCGTTCGACTCTGTGACCCCGTGGACGGCCGCCCGCCAGGCTCGTGCGTCCGTGGACTTTTCCCTGCAAGCAAACTGCAGTGGGTCGCCGTTTCCTTCTCCACGGGAGCCGCTGGACGGGGCTTCAAGGGGAGAGGGGGCGTCTTCACGCGTGGTGAAGGGAAGGGACGGAGAGGAGGTCCCCCTGGCCGAGGGCCCCCCGAAACCGGGCGACAAGCGACCTTCCACCCGGCGCAGCCGTCGCCGGCTCTGAAGCCAGTGTTTCAACACCCGGCCGATAGGTGAGACGCACCAACAGAAAGATTCTGGGAACAGGAGGGTGTGACGAGGCACGATCGAAGTTCCGAAGAAACTGACCCGTTCGTGGCTGAGTCATTTGGAGCGCGCTTGCTCAACGGGAAAGGGCGCGGGCGGGCGGGTACGCCCCCGACAAGAGACGCGCCCACTCTAACCTCAGGACGCCACGGTCCCCGGGACAGGCTCTCGGCAGCAGAGGACCACGGCGACCCGCACGGCCGCAGCCCTGACGGGGCCGCGGCGTGAAGGGATCCAGGGCGGAGCCGCGGGCGCGAGGCCCGGGTCAGGAGGACGCCCAGGGCAGACGCAGCGGGCCGAGCCGCTGAGCCGCGTCTGACTCGTGCTGACCCGACGGAGGGAAGGCCGCCGGGCCCCCAAAGAGCGTGCACCTCTGACTCAGGGCGGGTGCTCACTCGCTCTCGCTGAGGAGCCCCCGCGATAGAGAGGGGAGGACCACCCTCCTGGTGGTGGGCAGGGGGCTTCCTGGGCTTGGTGCCAGTGAGAGCAGCTGGGGAAGGGTGGATGGACTCATGGACAGACGGACGGATGGGTAGATGGATGGGTGGATGGATGGACGGATGGATCAGTAGACGGATGGATGGATGGGTGCATGGATGGATGGATGGATGGATGGATGAATAAGTGGTTAGATCGATGGATAACTGGGTGGATGGACAGATGGACAGGTGAATGGATGGGTGGAAGGACAGATGGATGAATGAATGGACAGATGGATGGATGAGCAGATAGATGGATGGATAGGTGGGTGGGTGGATGGATGGGTGGATGGACAGACGGATGCATGAGTATGGGTGGCTGGATGGGTGGGTGGATGGGTGCATGGATGGGTAGATGGATGGATGGATGGACAGATGGATGACTAGGATGGATGGACGGACAGATGGATAGATGGGTGGATGGATGGATGGACGGACAGATGGATGAGTAGAAGGATGGATGGATGGACGGATGGATGCGTGGATGGGTGGCTGGGAGGATGGATGGATGGATGGATGGATGGATGGATGAATAAGTGGTTAGATCGATGGATAACTGGGTGGATGGACAGATGGATGGGTGAATGGATGGGTGGAAGGACGGATGGATGAATGAATGGACAGATGGATGGATGAGCAGATAGATGGATGGATAGGTGGGTGGATGGATGGATGGGTGGGTGGACAGACGGATGCATGAGTATGGGTGGCTGGATGGAGAGATGGACGGATGGATGGATGAATAAGTGGTTAGATCGATGGATAACTGGGTGGATGGACAGGTGGACGGTGGGTGGATGTCTGGATGGATGAAAGATAAGCAGCATGCGGGCCATGCACAGTGGAGTATGACGCAGCCATGAACAGCAGCGAGGCTGTGACCCAGGCTACGCTGTGGATGGACACTGAGCACACGACGCTCGCAGAGAGAAGCAGACCTAGACGGACCCACAGGGCCACTGACAGGAAACATCCAGAACAGACGAAATCCACAGACACAGGAGACCGACCGGGGGTGGAGGAGGGGTGGAGTAACGCTCCCTGGCGAGCGCGTCTCCTCTTGAGGGGTGAGCGTGTCTGGGGCCAGAGAGAGATGATGGCCGTGAAATCTCTGCCACCCAGCTCCGTGCCTCGGAGACGTCCACGTTCTACAGGGTGAACTTCATGACCCCTGAGGTTAAACTGAGTGTTTTCCTTTTCTTTTTAAGACACTAGCTCATCCTTTTTTTTTTTTTTAATTAACTTATTTATTTTTGGGTGTTCCCGGCGGCCGCAGGCTCTCCTCGGGCTGCAGGGAGCGGGGGCTCCTCTCTGGTGGAGGGGAGCGGGCTTCTCGGGGCGGGGACGTCTCTGGGGTGGACCTCGGGCTCCAGGGCCCCCGGGCTTCCGTCGCTGCGGCCCACGGGCTCCCCAGGGGCGGCTCCGAGGCTCCAGGGCTCAGGCTCCCTCGCTGGGGCTCCCGGGCTCCGTGGCTCCGCAGCCTGTGGGATCTTCCCGGACCCGGGATCGAACCCGCGTCTCCCGCCTGGGCCAGCGAGCTCTCCACCCCTGAGCCGCCAGGGAGGCCCTGTCCGGGGTTTTTAAGCGTGTGTCCGTGTGGGCCGGGATGAGGGGCGGCCGCCGGGCTGTGCAGGGCTTCTTGTCGAGGCCACGCAGGGGTTCGGGACGTGGGTGCCGTGCACAGCGGCCTCTCTGCAAGCGTGTGAGACAGCGGGCTGTGTCCCTGGTGGCTCGGGCGGAAAAGAACCCGCCTGCCCATACGGGAGACTGGGGTCGGGAGACCCCCCGGAGGAGGGCGTGGCCACCCACTCCAGCTTTCTTGGCTGGAGACTCCCTCGGACAGAGGAGCCCAGCGGGCGGCAGTGGGTCGCCGAGCGTCGGACACAACGGAGTGACGAAGCCACGCACGGCTTGAGGCCGGCTCGGGAAAGCGGTTCAGCAAAGGGGCCGTGGACGGGCCGGGGCGGTGCCCGGGAACCAGGGACACGAGACGCCCGGGGGAGTGCCGGCGGCCCCGCGCCGCCAGAGCCTCCGCTTCCCCACGGCTGCAGCCACAGGGCCACTGACAGGAAACATCCAGAACAGACGAAATCCACAGACACAGGAGACCGACCGGGGGTGGAGGAGGGGTGGAGTAACGCTCCCTGGCGAGCGTCTCCTCTTGAGGGGTGAGCGTGTCTGGGGCCAGAGAGAGATGATGGCCGTGAAATCTCTGCCACCCAGCTCCGTGCCTCGGAGACGTCCACGTTCTACAGGGTGAACTTCATGACCCCTGAGGTTAAACTGAGTGTTTTCCTTTTCTTTTAAGACACTAGCTCATCCTTTTTTTTTGAATTAACTTATTTATTTTTGGGTGTTCCCGGCGGCCGCAGGCTCTCCTCGGGCTGCAGGGAGCGGGGGCTCCTCTCTGGTGGAGGGGAGCGGGCTTCTCGGGGCGGGGACGTCTCTGGGGTGGACCTCGGGCTCCAGGGCCCCCGGGCTTCCGTCGCTGCGGCCCACGGGCTCCCCAGGGGCGGCTCCGAGGCTCCAGGGCTCAGGCTCCCTCGCTGGGGCTCCCGGGCTCCGTGGCTCCGCAGCCTGTGGGATCTTCCCGGACCCGGGATCGAACCCGCGTCTCCCGCCTGGGCCAGCGAGCTCTCCACCCCTGAGCCGCCAGGGAGGCCCTGTCCGGGGTTTTTAAGCGTGTGTCCGTGTGGGCCGGGATGAGGGGCGGCCGCCGGGCTGTGCAGGGCTTCTTGTCGAGGCCACGCAGGGGTTCGGGACGTGGGTGCCGTGCACAGCGGCCTCTCTGCAAGCGTGTGAGACAGCGGGCTGTGTCCCTGGTGGCTCGGGCGGAAAAGAACCCGCCTGCCCATACGGGAGACTGGGGTCGGGAGACCCCCCGGAGGAGGGCGTGGCCACCCACTCCAGCTTTCTTGGCTGGAGACTCCCTCGGACAGAGGAGCCCAGCGGGCGGCAGTGGGTCGCCGAGCGTCGGACACAACGGAGTGACGAAGCCACGCACGGCTTGAGGCCGGCTCGGGAAAGCGGTTCAGCAAAGGGGCCGTGACGGGGCCGGGGGCGGTGCCCGGGAACCAGGGACACGAGAGACGCGGTCAGGCGGGTCAGCTCCAGGGCCGCCCCGCCTGCCCTGCCCCGGGCGGCCCCGCGCCTTCGGCCAGAGCCCCCTCCGCGCTTCCCCCCACGGCTGCCCGCCGCACCCCTGCCGGCGGCTGTCCGCGCCCGCACCTGTCGGAGCTGACGCCGTCCGTGCAGCCTTTCCTGCAGCGGCAGGCGGGGGCTCCTGAGCTCCTGCCCGGGTCCCCGAGCCGAGCGGGCGCAGGTGAATGCTCTGGGGGCCCCCAGAGGGCGAGGCGACCGCTTCAGGGCGCACACGGAGGCCTCCGGACGCCCACGCGACTTCTCTGTGCACCCGTGTCCCCCGCCTGTCCCGAGGGTTATGCAAATCTGCCAGCGCCCACCTGGCGGTGAGGACAGACACAGGGAAGCGGGAAGGCGACGCCTAACCGTCCAGGCAGAAGCGCACGAGGGCGTGACCCTCGGGCCTGTGCGACCCCGTGGACGGCCGCCCGCCAGGCTCCTCCGTCCACGGGAGGCTCCAGCCGAGAAAGCTGGAGGGGGCGGCCGTGCCCTCCTCCCGGGGAGCTTCCCCACCTGGGGATCGAACCCGGGGCTCCGGCGTGGCCGGCAGGTTCCGCACCACCGAGTCGTCAGGGAAGACCTTTATGTGCACACGGGAGAGCCTACGCTGTAGCCCACCAGGCTGCTCCGTTCCTGGCCTTTCTCCAGGCAAGATCACCGCAGGGAACGTCCCTGGGGGTCCCGTGGGGCAGACTCTGGGCTCCGAATGCAGGGGGCCTGGGTTCGGTCCCTGGTGTGGGAACTAGAGCCCACATGCCACAGCGAGGACGCAGCTCAAAGTAAAATAAATAAAGTACTATGTATATATATTAATAATAATAATAATAACAAAAAGACCCCTGCAGTGGGTAGCCTTTCCCTTCCCCGGGGGGTCTTCCCGACCCGGGTTCCCTGCACGGCAGGCGGGCTCCCTAATGCCTGAGCCCCCGGGGAAGCCCCCAGCAGGCTCTCTCTCGGCCGCCCTGTGCGTCCTGTGTCCCGTCAGATTCTGCCCCCGGGGGCTCTGGAACCTCGGCAGCCTCCCGCTCTCTCCCCGCCGTCTCTCCCCTTGTCGCGGCTCCCCCCAGCCGGCAGCCTCCGCGGGCCCCCCGCCCCCCGAGACGCATGGGTGCCTTGGAGTCTTGCACCCGGCGAGGGCCAGAGCTGGGGGCCGCGGGATGGGGGGTGTCAGCCCCCACCAAGTAACGAACTGCACCCGCGCACCTGGCCGTGAGCTCGTGGAGCGGAAACGCTCCCACTCAGAGCGAAACCCGAGGCGCTGCTGCAAAGGGTTTGCAGAACCTCGCTCTGCACCCCCCATGGCAGATGGTGCCCGGGCAGGTCCCTGGGCAGGTCGGGGGGCGTGAGTCCGGGGCACGGACACCCCTTGCTGCCCACGCCGCCGCCAGAGGCCCCGCTGCGGCGGGCACGAGCCGGGGGCGGCACCCTGGGCCCCGGAGAGCTCACGCCCTGCTTTCAGGAGCCCCCAGTCTCTCTCTCTCTCTCTCACACACGTACACACGGTGAAATGCAGAAATGATCGCTTCAGCCACTCGGAAAACAGTCGCATCCTCAGCTGACTGAGACGGTAGACACAGCTCTCTGCCAGGTAGGAGCCCGGGTTCGATCCCCGGGAGGGGAGGCTCCCCGGAGGAGGGTACGGCCGCCGGCCCCAGTCGTGCTGCCCAGAGAGTCCCGTGCACAGAGGTGCACAGTTGGACACGACTGCCGCGAACGAGCAAAGCCTTTGAAAACCCGCCGAAGGGACCCGTGACCGCCTTCGGGCTGCGCTGACCTAAGACACGAGAGAGACAGGGAGACGTGGACGCCCCGGGCCCGGCGGACCTGGGCGCCTCCTCCCCCGGGCCTCTCGGGGGAGCGGCCGGCAGCCGGGTGTGCGAGAGGCTCAGGAACTTCTCTCTTTTGTGGGGGAGGAGGGTCGGC
This sequence comes from Tragulus kanchil, assembly GCA_022376925.1. Lineage (NCBI taxonomy): Eukaryota > Metazoa > Chordata > Mammalia > Artiodactyla > Tragulidae > Tragulus > Tragulus kanchil. Next base: position 4,970,999 of record JAIOJX010000018.1, read on the forward strand.
AGGGAAAACAGAAGTTCAAGAGAAGTTCAGCCTCCAGAGGGGGAGGAGACGTCTCCGAGCGCTCCGTCCGCAGGGGGCGGGCCTTCCAGACGCGGGGCCCCTCGCCTCCCCGCGCGGGTCTGATCTCTGCGACCCCGTGGATGGCCGCCCGCCCGGCGCCTCCGTCCGTGGGCGTCTCGGGCAGGAGGGCTGGAGCGGGCGGCCGTGCCCTCCTCCGGGGCGGCTTCCCCACCTGGGGATCGAACCCGGGTCTCCGGCATGGCCGGCGGATTCCTCAGCACTGAGCCACCCGGGAAGTCTGTGTGCGTCTGTGCAAATTCTATGCACACACGTCTGTAACTGGGGCTTCCCAGATGGGCTCGAGGTAAAGAACCCACCTGCCAACGCCAAAAACGTAAGAGAGGCAGGGCCGATTCTTGGCCTTGGAAGAGCCCGTGGAGGAGGGCATGGCCACCCACGGCCGTCCTCGTGGGCCTCCCTGGGGCCTCAGAGGGTAAAGAATCCACCTGCCATGCAGGCAATCGGGGCGTCGATCCCTGGCTGGGGGAGATTCCCTGCAGGAGGGCACGGCCGCCCGCTCCCGTCTCCTTGCCTGGGGCGTTCCGTGCACACAGGAGCCTGGTGGGCGGCCGGCCAGGGACCATGAAAAGCTAGATATGACTGACGCGACTTAGCACAGACGCGACGCACACGGGCACGGGTGCATATGTGTGTTAGGCACGGAGTCGTGTCCGAGATTTTATTTATATATATTCACGGGTCTGTGCACGCGATAGGCTTCCCGAGGTAGCGCTAGGTGGTGAAAGAACCCATCTGCCCATCCAGGAGACCTCTGAGTAGGGCAGACCCCGTGCGGGAGGGCATGGCCCCCCGCTCCAGCCTTCCTGGGCCTCCCTGGGGGCTCAGAGGGCAAAGTATGCGCCTGCGTGCACCCCCGGGCCCCCCGCGCGCGCCCGGCCCGCCTCACCCTGCCCCCCCGCGCGCGCCTGGCCGGCCTCACCCCGCCCCCGCGCGCCCGGCCCGCCTCACCCCGTTCCCCCCGCGCGCGCCCGGCCCGCCTCACCCCGCCCCCGCTCTCGCAGGCCGGCGGCCGCGGCGGCAGGATGGACATGAACGTGACGCGCCCGGACAACGCCACGCTGCAGATGCTGCGCGACCCGGCCATCGCCAAGGTGCTGCCGGCCGTGTACACGCTGGTGGCGCTGGTCAGCATCCCCGGCAACCTGGTGTCGCTGTGGGTGCTCTGCCGGCACATCGGGCCGCGCACGCCGGCCGCCATCTTCATGATCAACCTCAGCGTCACCGACCTGCTGCTGGCCTGCGGGCTGCCCTTCCAGATCCACTACCACTGCAACGGGCAGCACTGGGTCTTCGGGCCGGCGCTCTGCACGGCCGTCACCGTGGGCTTCTACGCCAACATGTACTCGTCCATCCTGACCATGACCTGCATCAGCGTGGACCGCTTCCTGGGCGTGGTCTACCCGCTGGCCTCGGCCCGCTGGCGCCGCCGCCGCTACGCCGCCGCCGCCTGCGCCGGCCTCTGGCTGCTGCTGCTGGCCGCCCTGGCGCCGCTGGCCCGCGCCGACCTCACCTACGCCGTGGACGCGCTGGGCATCGTCACCTGCTTCGACGTGCTCAAGTCCACGCTGCTGCCCAGCGTGGCCATGTGGGCGCTCTTCCTCTTCACGCTCTTCGTGCTGCTCTTCCTGCTGCCCTTCGTGGTCACCGTGGCCTGCTACACGGCCACCATCCTGGCCCTGCTGCGCTCCGCCGACCCGCAGGGCCGCGCCCAGCGCCGCCGCGCCGTGGGCCTGGCCGCGCTCGTGCTGGGCGCCTTCGTCACCTGCTTCGCGCCCAACAACTTCGCGCTGCTGGTGCACATGGTCAGCCGCCTCTTCCTGGGCCGCAGCTACTACCACGTCTACAAGCTCACGCTCAGCCTCAGCTGCCTCAACAACTGCCTGGACCCCTTCGTCTACTACTTCGCCTCCAGCGAGTTCCAGCTCCGCGTGCGCGAGTACCTGGGCTACGGCCCGCTGCCCGCCGCCGAGGGCGCCGACAGCCGCCGCGGGAGCCTCTTCTCGGGCCGCACGCTCTCGGCGCGCTCCGTGGACGCCCTGGAGGCCCCGCCGCCGCGGCCCGGCGTCCGGCGGCAGGAGAGCGTCTTCTGAGCTGGGCGGCCCGCCCGCCCCGGGGCTCGGGGTCCCGGCCTCCCCGGCCTCCCCGCCCGCACGGGGCGGCCTCTGCCTCCTCGGGCCGGCTTCCCGACCCAGACATCGAACCGTGGTCTCCGCACGGAAGCTGGATCCCTTTCCCGGGCCACAAGACTGCAGTGCTCTGCCGGCACATCGGGCCGCGCCGCCGCCGCCATCTTCATGATCAACCTCAGCGTCACGGACCTGCTGCTGGCCTGCGGGCTGCCCTTCCAGATCCACTACCACTGCAACGGGCAGCACTGGGTCTTGGGCCGGCGCTCTGCACGGCCGTCACCGTGGGCTTCTACGCCAACATGTACTCGTCCATCCTGACCATGACCTGCATCAGCGTGGACCGCTTCCTGGGCGTGGTCTACCCGCTGGCCTCGGCCCGCTGGCGCCGCCGCCGCTACGCCGCCGCCGCCTGCGCCGGCCTCTGGCTGCTGCTGCTGGCCGCCCTGGCGCCGCTGGCCCGCGCCGACCTCACCTACGCCGTGGACGCGCTGGGCATCGTCACCTGCTTCGACGTGCTCAAGTCCACGCTGCTGCCCAGCGTGGCCATGTGGGCGCTCTTCCTCTTCACGCTCTTCGTGCTGCTCTTCCTGCTGCCCTTCGTGGTCACCGTGGCCTGCTACACGGCCACCATCCTGGCCCTGCTGCGCTCCGCCGACCCGCAGGGCCGCGCCCAGCGCCGCCGCGCCGTGGGCCTGGCCGCGCTCGTGCTGGGCGCCTTCGTCACCTGCTTCGCGCCCAACAACTTCGCGCTGCTGGTGCACATGGTCAGCCGCCTCTTCCTGGGCCGCAGCTACTACCACGTCTACAAGCTCACGCTCAGCCTCAGCTGCCTCAACAACTGCCTGGACCCCTTCGTCTACTACTTCGCCTCCAGCGAGTTCCAGCTCCGCGTGCGCGAGTACCTGGGCTACGGCCCGCTGCCCGCCGCCGAGGGCGCCGACAGCCGCCGCGGGAGCCTCTTCTCGGGCCGCACGCTCTCGGCGCGCTCCGTGGACGCCCTGGAGGCCCCGCCGCCGCGGCCCGGCGTCCGGCGGCAGGAGAGCGTCTTCTGAGCTGGGCGGCCCGCCCGCCCCGGGGCTCGGGGTCCCGGCCTCCCCGGCCTCCCCGCCCGCACGGGGCGGCCTCTGCCTCCTCCGGGCCGGCTTCCCGACCCAGACATCGAACCGTGGTCTCCCGCACCGGAAGCTGGATGCTTTGCCCTCTGAGCCCCCAGGGACGCCCGACAAGACTGCAGGGGGCGGCCGTGCCCTTCTCCGGGGGATCTTCCCCACCCAGGGATCGAACTGGGGTCTCCTGCATGGGCAGGTGGACGCTTTAGCAGCTGCCCACCCGGGAAGCCCCGCTGGGGGTCCAGTTCTGCCTAAAGCCTACAAGCAGCAGCGGCTGCACGGGACGGATCCTGCAGGTGCGGACGGAGGCTCCCGGGGCGGACGAGAGCCCGCTAAGGACGAGCAGCGTCGGCAGCTGCTCCACGAAGCGGGCCTCGCGGGCCTCCCCGACCCCGCTTTCTGCCCGCCCGCCCCAGCCGCGGCAGATCCTCCTGGGTCGCCCGGCCGGACCCGCGGGGTCCTCTGAGGGCCAAGCGGCCTCGCGCCGGGAGCAGCCGGCCCGCTCGGGTCCCGGATCCACGCCTCCTCCCAGCCCGGGGGGGACCAGCCTGGGACTCACCCGGGACGCTGCCGCGGCCGGGCATCGGGGTCCGCCTGAAACACAGGCCGCCCACCCCAGGGGCACGCCCACAGGCCGACGGCGCCCGTGAACGCGTGCGACGGGCGGCCCGGGTCCCCCGACGACGTCGCTTGGGAAGAAAGGCGGACGGCCATGCGCGCCAGAGGCCAGGGCGTCCCTCCCGGCGAACCCTCGTCCATCTGGAGCCTCAGACCGCGACCTCCGGAACGAGGCGGCCCCTGCAGCCGACGGCGGGTCCTCAAAACCCACGTGAGGCCCCAACACAGAGGCGGCGCCCCGGGGAGACGGAAGCCGGGACGGGAGGGAGGCTGCAGGGAGGCGGAGGGTCCACCGACGGCGCGCGGGCGCCCCCCAACTCTTCCCGACGCCGCACGCCTAGGAAGCCCGTCCGAGGCGGAAGCCCCGAGCCGAGCGGGCGGCGCGGCACCCACGTCCTGGGCGCGGGCCCCCGCCTCGGAGGCTCCGGGCCGGCGAGAAACCGCAAGCCACCCCCCCGGCCCGGCCCGATCCACGCCTCCTCCCAGCCCGGGGGGGACCAGCCTGGGACTCACCCGGGACGCTGCCGCGGCCGGGCATCGGGGTCCGCCTGAAACACAGGCCGCCCACCCCAGGGGCACGCCCACAGGCCGACGGCGCCCGTGAACGCGTGCGACGGGCGGCCCGGGTCCCCCGACGACGTCGCTTGGGAAGAAAGGCGGACGGCCATGCGCGCCAGAGGCCAGGGCGTCCCTCCCGGCGAACCCTCGTCCATCTGGAGCCTCAGACCGCGACCTCCGGAACGAGGCGGCCCCTGCAGCCGACGGCGGGTCCTCAAAACCCACGTGAGGCCCCAACACAGAGGCGGCGCCCCGGGGAGACGGAAGCCGGGACGGGAGGGAGGCTGCAGGGAGGCGGAGGGTCCACCGACGGCGCGCGGGCGCCCCCCAACTCTTCCCGACGCCGCACGCCTAGGAAGCCCGTCCGAGGGCGGAAGCCCCGAGCCGAGCGGGGCGGCCGCGGCGGCACCCACGTCCTGGGCGCGGGCCCCCGCCTCTGAGGCTCCGGGCCGGCGAGAAACCGCAAACCACCCCCCCGGCCCGGCCCGATTCTCGCCGCCTCGGAAACAGCACCGCGCCCTGCGCTCGGGGGACGTGGCCCGAGGGCATCAGGCCCCTCCCCCGCCGCGGGGGTCCCGGACGCCGCAGCTCCGCCCTGCGCGCCTCACTCACGCCAGCTCGTTTCGCAGCCCCGCCCCCCCGACGTCCGCAGCTGGGGGTCCTCGACGCCGCCGGGCTTACCGGGGATCCCACGGCGTCGGCCTGGAATCGGCGTCCGCGGCGGCAGGGGCGCGTCGGGCCATCCGAGGGGGCCTCTCGGATCCTCTGGGGTCCCCGCGCTGGCGCTCTCCCTGTTTCAGGGTGTGGAGAGTATCGTGTGTGGGCGCGTGCTGTGCAGCGCTCGGGCCCGTCCCACGCTCGGCGCCCCCCAGGCCTCCCCGCCCTCCGCGACGCACGTCCGTGGAGCTGGGGACGCCGTGCAAGCCTCTGCGCCTCTGTCGCCCGTCCGCCCCCGCCCCCCAGCTTTCCGAGCGTCGGGGCCCTGTCCAGGGGGCCAGCTCTCTGCATCCCGTCGGGGACATGGGGTCTCTCTTTAGCCCGCGCCGCGCTGGCCCCCGACGACACGCGGAGAGACGGCTGGACGCCTCCACACACAGATACGGATCTGTCGTGTCTTCCCCCCGGGGTCTCATCTCTGACTCTGCAACGCCGATGAGAGCTCTCAGGGCGGTGAAGACGCCTCGCGCCGTCCCAAAGCCCCAAAAAAAGGGGCTCCCAAGGCGGAGGCACACCTCCGGGGTCCCAGAGCGGCAGCAGCCCCAGGGCCGGCTGGGGGGTCCTGCTGGACGCACCCCGGCCAAATCCCGCCGTTGAGGGGCACTCCCTCCCTCCCTGGTTCCTTCCTTTCTGCACCTCCTGTCACCTGCTCACGGCCGCGTGTCCGACGGTGGGAGTTAAATCCCTCGACACCTGTCCGCCGGTGCCCCCGTCTCATTGCGATAAAAACGGGCGAGGACCCGGCTAAGGAGGAGAGACCACGGGGGCCTCAGACAGCATGAGGTCGCCCAGCAGGGCAGGACGAAAGGGCTGGACGGAGGCCCTCCACCGCTATGCTGAGGTCAGCCCTTTCGATCTACGACTTTCTCAAAATACACCGACTATCTGCAGCTTCCCTGGTGGCTCGGGGGTGAGGAGCTCACCTGCCCAGGCAGGAGACGTGGGTTTGATCCCCGGTCCGGGAAGATCCCCCAAGCTGCGGAGCCACGGAGCCTGGGAGCCCCAACCAGGGAGCCTGAGCACTGGAGCCTCGGAGCCGCCCCTGGGGAGCCCGTGGGCCGCAGCGACGGAAGCCCGGGGGCCCTGGAGCCCGAGGTCCACCCCCAGAGACGCCCCCGCCCCGAGACGCCTGCTCCCCTCCACCAGAGAGGAGCCCCCGCTCCCTGCAGCCAGAGGAGAGCCTGCGGCCGCCGCGAACACCCAGGAGAGCCAAGAACAAAATAAAATAATTTTTTAAAAAGTCTATTTTTTAAAGCAAAATGTCTGGCCTGTGTGTTGAACTAAACAGGGGTCTTTGGGGCCCCCTGTGGAGACAAACAGGGAATGGAACCCGTGGACGGAGAGTTTATCCAAACGCCGCACGGGGCGCTGCGCTAAGTCGCTCCGTCACGTCCTACTCTCTGCGACCCCGGGGGCCGGAGCCCGCCAGGCGCCTCTGTCCATGGGACGCTCTAGGCTCGAGTTCTGCAGGGGGTGGCCGTGCCGTCCTCCACGGGGGCTTCCCCACCCAGGGACGGAACCCCACCTCCTGGGTCTGCTGAGCCACCGGGGAAGCCCACACACCTGGCTGCAGGAAGGCCATCTGCCATCTCCTCCGGGGGGCAAGGGGAAGGCTGGCGTTTACACTTGCTTCCCGATTTTTACGGGTCAACACAGTCCCGTCCGAGAGGCTGAGGTGGTAAAGAATCTGCCTGCCGTGCAGGAGACCTGGGGTCCAGATCTGTGGGGGGGGGAGCTCCCCTGGAGGAGGGCACGGCCGCCCCGTCCAGGACTCCTGCCTGGAGACGCCCACGGACAGAGGAGCCTGGCGGGCTCCCATCCACGGGGTCGCAGAGAGCTGGGCGCACCTGAGCCCCTAACACGCCTGCACGGTCCACCGCACGGAGAGAGGCTTTGCTGGGGGCTCCGTGCGGAGGCGTCTCCCTGCCAGGCCGGGGAACCCGGGTTCCCATCTCCAGACCCATATACACAGAGCTCTATATTCACGCTTCTCTCTGTGGTATGAGTGAGCCAGGGCCCTGCCTGTCAGCCCTGGGGCAGCGGGGGCTCCCGGCGGGCGGGGGGACAGCAGGGCCCAGGACGCCCGGGCTCAGAGAGGCGCGGGCAGGCCCTGACTGCATCCACTTCTCTGTTATCGATCAACTATCTACAGATCCACCCATCTGCCGGCCGCTCCAGTGGCTTCTGTCACACGTCAGCGATGTATCCACTCAGCATCTAAGATCTATGCGTCTGTCACCGTCCCCGTGTTCACTGCTAGATCCGGCCACGCACGTGCACGTCCGGCCGCTCTGCCCGTCAACAATCTAAGCCACCTGGTCTACTTAGTCTAGCCATCCGTGTATCTATCATCCGTCACCTAGGTATTAACTGGCGATCATCTAGTCATCTATGGATCAATAATAAGGTCTTCATCTTTTTCGGGGGGCGGGCCACTTCTATTGGTCTTTCATTTGTCCATTTTCATCCATCTTTGTTCTTTGTTCTCTCCCATGGCAGTGGCCTCTCTCGCTGCAGAGCACCGGCTCCGGGCGCATGCGCTCCAGAGCTCCGGCTCGGTGATTGGACACATGGGCGCATGCGCTCCAGAGCTCCGGCGCAGTGATTGGACACATGGGCGCATGCGCTCCAGAGCTCCGGCTCGGTCGTTGGACACATGGGTCCAGCCGCTCCGCGGCACGTGGGATCTTCCCGGGCCAGGGATCGAACCGGCGCCCCTTTCACTGCAAGACGGTATCCTTACCCACTGGACCACCAGGGAAGCCCAGTTCTTTATTTTAGCTGTCTACGTATGAGCCAGCCAGCGCTCTCCGTAGCCTGGGCACCCGATGAGGCGTGATTCGGCCCCACCGTGCACAGAAAGGGCCCCAGAGAGCACCTCCTGGACGGCGAGGAGGTCCAGCGCGTCCAGGCTAAAGGACATTCACCCTGGACACGCACTGGACAGAGGCTGAAGCTGAAGCTCCCACACTCAGGCCAGCTGATGCCGAGGGATTCTGGGGAAATATGAGGCAGGAGGAGGGGACGACAGAGGACGAGACGCTTGGATGGCATCCCTGACCCAATGGACAGAAGTCTGAGCTCCGGGAGGCGAGGGAGGGCAGGGAGGCCGGCCGGCCGGGGGCTGCAGAGGCCGCCACGCCTGAGCGAGGAGAGGGGCTGGCCACCACCCGGGGGCAGCGGCCGCCGCCTAGTGGACGCAGGCCAGGGGTGCCCGGGGCGCAGGCGGCCGCGCGGCAGCTCGGGATCACGAACCCTCTATCCCAACGCCACTAGTGTCCAGGGCGAGGGGTGCCGCACCCCCACCGCAGCCCGGCGCCCGTCCCCGAGTCCACACGCCCCCACTGCACTCCGGGGACCCCACTGCACCCCACCAAACACAGGGGCCCCGACTGCCACACACCTGACGGCACTCTGGGACCCCCATTTCCACCCTCAAGAAGTTCCAGGGACCCCGTCCCCTCATAAACCCCACTGCACTCAGGGAACCCCCGTGTCCACCCCCAAGAAGCCCAGGGGACCCCGTCTCCACAGACCGTGGTGCACTCAGGGACCCGCACTTCCACGCCCAAGAAGCCCTGGGGACCCCGTCTGCACAGACCTCACTGCACGAAGGTACCCCCACTTCCGCCCCTAAGAAGCCCCGGCGACCCCACCCCCACTAAGCTCCGGGACCCCTATTTCTGGCCCCACGGCGCCGGCTGGGACCCCACAACTTATCCTGCCACCACGCCCCGAGCACCGCCACCGCCAGCAGCGCCTGCAGGGGCCCCCCACCTCCGGCCTCCAACACCCCGTTCTCACTTTTTTACCTTGCCCCGACACCCCGCGCTCCCAGGCTGCCTTGCGGTTTCCGGCTCTGGTCCCGCCTCCTGGCCCGCCCGCTCCCGCGCGCAGCTCCGGCCGCGGCCTTCCGGGGGCGGGGCGAGCCCTGGGGGCGTGGCTTCGTGTTGGCGCTTCCGCGGGGGGCGTGGCTTAGGCTGAGGCGGGACCTCGGAAGGCCGAGGCGGGGCTTCATGGGCGGGGGTGCCTGGGCGTGGCTCCAACCTCAGGGGCGGGGCCCCATGGGCGTGGCCGGGCGTGGCCAGGAAGCCGAGCCCGTGCAGGACGTTTCTCCGTGGAGGGGCGGGGTTGGGGGCGGGTCGAGGCGGGGCTTGATGAGGCCATCGCCTGTGTCCAATCATCCGGCGCTGGTTCGGGGGTGGGGTGGGGCTTCGTCCCGGGCCATCCTGGAATCGGCGCTGGAGGGGCGGGGCCGGAGCCCCGGGGCAGGACTCCACGGGCGGTGTGGCCTGGGCGTGGCTTCCATCGCCGGGGGGCGGGGCTTCTCCGTGGGCGGTGCTGCAGTGGGATCGGAGCCCCGGGGCGGGGCTTCAGGGGCGGGGGTGCCGGGGCGTGGCTCCAACCTCAGGGGCGGGGCCCCATGGGCGTGGCCGGGCGTGGCCAGGAAGCCGAGCCCGTGCAGGACGTTTCTCCGTGGAGGGGCGGGGTTGGGGGGGGGTTCGAGGCGGGGCTTGATGAGGCCATCGCCTGTGTCCAATCATCCGGCGCTGGTTCGGGGGTGGGGTGGGGCTTCGTCCCGGGCCATCCTGGAATCGGCGCTGGAGGGGCGGGGCCGGAGCCCCGGGGCAGGACTCCACGGGCGGTGTGGCCTGGGCGTGGCTTCCATCGCCGGGGGGCGGGGCTTCTCCGTGGGCGGTGCTGCAGTGGGATCGGAGCCCCGGGGCGGGGCTTCATGGGCGGGGAGGCTGGGGCGTGGCTTCCTCCGGGGGCGGAGCTTCGAGGGTGGCCCGGGCGGGGCGGGGCGGGGCTTCGCTGCAGCGGGGCCTGCACCGCGGGCCGGGCCCGCTTCCCGGGGCGCGCAGCGTGCAGCCTGGGGGCTCGCGGGGCGCCATGCTGCTGTGCCCGGTGATCGGGAAGCTGCAGCACAAGCACGTGGTGCTGGCCAGCGCCTCGCCGCGCCGCCGAGAGATCCTCAGCAATGCGGTGAGCGGCCTGCGCCCGGGCCGGGCCGGGTCGTGCAGCACCGGGGTCCGGGGTGGGGCGCGCCTGCAGCGTAGACCCAGGGCTAGGGGTCCGCGGGTGACCCGGGCCTCCTGGATGGGCGCCAGAGTGCCGGGGCCGGGCCTAGTGACTGGGGGCTGCCGAGGCGCAGGGAAGGCCGGAGACGAGTGACCGATGGTCCGGAGGGGGCTCGGTCATCATGGGGAGGCCCTGTCTGGGGCGTGCTTGCGTTAGGGAGAGACAGAGCGCCCTGAAGCTCCGACCTGGGTGTTTTGGGGGGACTGGGCGGGGCCGGGGGCAGGTGCAGAATGCGGGGCTGCGAGGATATAGAGGCTGGGGGGTTCACACTGGGGTCTGGGCGGGTGGGGGAGTGAGGGAGGTCCAGGATGGAGGTGGGGAGGAGGCTTAGTTGCAGGAAAAGTCACAGGCAGCCGGGGGATTGGCACAGGGGGCGTTTTACCGGCTGTGGGCAGGACCCCCGTTCCCAGCTCCACCCCCAGTCTGGACGGCCCCGCCTCCAGGTGGCACCGCCTGGCCAGTGTATCGGGCACCACGTGAAGGCCCCTCCATGCGGCCGTGTTCCCGGCTTTCGTCTGGCATTCCCTGCAGGCACGCTCCTGGCATGAGCTTGACCCCGCGGGGCTGCACCTCCAAATCAATACAGGCCTGCTGGCCTCTGGGTGCACAGAGCTCCTCCCAGCCCGGGCGCCTCCGAGCCCCCGCCTGGCCCCGCCGCCCCCGCGTCCACCTGCCGGGCAGGCGAGAGGCCGGCTCCTTGAGCTCGTGCTCGGGGATCCCCCCTAAACCTCGCGGCCCCTCTGTCCCCGCGCAGGGCCTCAGGTTCGAGGTGGTGCCGTCCAGGTTCAAAGAGAAGCTGCCCAAGGCGTCGTTCGCCGCCCCGTCCGCCTACGCCGTGGAGACGGCCAAGCAGAAGGCCCTGGAGGTGGCCGCCCGGATGCACCAGGCGAGGCTTGCCCTGGGTCTCCCGCCGGGAGGGCGTCCGTCTGCAGGTTGCCACCCTGCGTGCGGTCTTTCAGAGCCCTTTGCAGGGTGCCCGGGGTGCGGCTGTCCACGGCCCCGCCCTGGGGCGCCTGCAGATCCCCGCCTCGTGTCGTTCCCCAGCAGTGTGTCTCCGCCCCCGCCGGGAGCTGAGGGGCCGGCCTGTTCACACCGTGGCCTCGGGGTCTCCCCGGCCTGTCACTAGGGTCACCCTGGCCAACGCGCTTGTCCCTAACATCACAGCGTCCTTTAGGACACAGAGCTGGGACGTCCCTGGTGGTCCAGTGGATAAGACTCTGTGCTCCCAATGCAGGGGGCCTGGGTTCGATCCCTGGTCAGGGAACTAGAGCCCACATGCCACAGCTGAGACCCCGTGGACCCAAGTAAATAAGTAATTAAAAAAAAAAAAGCACACAGACTTCCTGCAGATTAGCACAGTTACTAACGTACAAGAAACTGTGGTTTTTAATGTAACAGCATCATTTAGGATACGGAAAACACGTGGCTTACCTGTTAACGCTAATCTACGGGATGCTGTTTAATACCACAGCATCGTGAAGGCACATCACGTAGCCAGTGTAGTACTGTTCCTCTATAACATACTGTAGGACAGGACGTCCTCATTTATGACATGGAAACAAGGGAGCTTACACGTCACTGGGGCTATGTAACATACTATGGCCTGTAAGATAAGAGCATGATTTACGATATAGACATAAGGTACCTGATAAGATAAGGTACGCTCATCCGCCATCGTAAGGGATACCGTTTGGTTAACTGGAATTGTTAACCTAGCTGTTACTGTGACTATGTAATACCCTTGGTATTTAATACAACAGCATGCCGATATGGACATAGTGCAGCATTTGTTACTGTTATTCTATACGATACTATGTCGTATATAACAGCATGATTTGTGACACAGAGACACTATAGCTTGTAAATTACGGTGACCATGTAACAGACTATGGCGTTTACTATAACTGCATTATACATCCTACAGCAATACCATAGCTTATCTATTACTTTACTATTATTATTATTGTTTGGGCCACTTCTATTGGTCTTTCATTTATTTATCTTTGTTCTTTGGCTCCCGTGGGCCTCCCATCGCGGTGGCCTCTCTCGCTGCAGAGCACCGGCTCTGGGCACATGCGCTCCGGAGCTCCGGCTCGGTCGTTGGACACATGGGCGCATGCGCTCCAGAGCTCCGGCTCGGTGATTGGACACATGGGCGCATGCGCGCCAGAGCTCCGGCTCGGTCGTTGGACACATGGGCGCATGCGCGCCAGAGCTCCGGCTCGGTCGTTGGACACATGGGCGCATGCGCGCCAGAGCTCCGGCTCGGTCATTGGACACGTGGGCGCATGCGCTCCAGAGCTCCGGCTCGGTGATTGGACACATGGGCGCATGCGCGCCAGAGCTCCGGCTCGGTCATTGGACACGTGGGCGCATGCGCTCCAGAGCTCCGGCTCGGTGATTGGACACATGGGTCCAGCCGCTCCGCGGCACGTGGGATCCTCCCAGGCCAGGGATCGAACTGGTGCCCCTTGCACTGCGAGGTGGTGTCCTTACCCACTGGGCCACCAGGGAAGCCCAGGACACTCTGCTCTTACTTGCCAAAGTAAGGCTGGATCCATTAAAGACTGGACCCGTTAGGGACGCCGGGACGCGGAGGCCTGCGCGGCGTGACCCGAGGGCCGGGTGAGGGGCGCCGGCTCGTCCCGCCTGACGCGGAGCCCGCCTGTCTTGCAGAAGGACCTGCGGGCCCCCGACGTGGTCATCGGCGCCGACACGATCGTGGTGAGTCCCGGCGCCGCGGGTTCTTTCTGGAAGCCCTGGGGGCGGCTCGGCCCCGGGCTCCTCTCTCCCCTGGCTTCTGCTGGTTTGCCGCCTCCCTCCCGTCTGAGCCGCTGTCCTCACACAGCGTCTCCTCTGAGAGGGCCTGTCTCTCCCGTTCTTACGAGAACACCCGTCCTCGTGGACCAGGTCCCCCGCCCCAGGACGCCAGTCTGACCTCATCTTACATTTGATTCCATCTGCAAAGACCGTATTGCTGAATACTGTCCTCTTCACCGGGACGGAGGTCGGGAGCTGGCCGGGGAGGGTTCTCCCCAAGACCGGGCTCTCCGCCACGGCGAGATGGGCTTTGGGATGGGTCATCACGGCGACTCACACCGCAGCGGTGCCCCGGTGGCCACGGCATCTGTGAGGGCCTGGCCGGCCTGAGGGCAAGTGTCACCCCAGATGCCGGGCCTTGTGGTCGAGCTGTTCGTAGCAGCGCTCATCAGTCAGGAAAGCGGGGAAACAGCCCCAGGGCCCCTGCGTGGATGGCTGGATGATGGATGCATGGGTGGGTGGATAACGGATGGATGAGCAAGTGCTTGGATCAATGGATAATTGGGTCGATGGATGAATAAGTGGTTGGATCGATGGATAACTGGGTGGGTGGATGGATAAATGGATGATGGGTGGATGGCTGGATGGAGGATAAGCAGCATGCGGTCCATCCACACAGTGGAATATGACGCAGCCGTGAACAGGAGCGAGGCTGTGACCCAGGCCACAGCGTGGATATGGACCTTGAGCACACGATGCTCCGAGAGAGAAGCAGACCCAGAAGGACGTGTACTGTTCTGTTTGTACGAAATGTCCAGAGCAGGCCAGTCCCCTGAGGAAGCAAGCAGACTGCCAGCTGTCAGGGGGTGGCGAAGGAGGAGGGGTGGGCAGCTCCCGGGGATGGCGTGTTCCTTCTAGCACTCGATAGCCGTGTTCCCCAGCAGTGGAAACGGACCGTACGGTGGAGTTTAACAGGTTGAGTTTCTACAAATCTCTTCTGAATGAAAAACAATGTATAGGGCTTCCCTGGTGGTCCAGTGGGTAGAGAGTCCGCCTTGCAGTGCAAGGGGCGCCGGTTCGATCCCTGGCCTGGGAAGATCCCACGTGCCGTGGAGTGGCTGGACCCCTGTGTCCAATCACCGAGCCGGAGCTCTGCAGCGCATGCGCCCATGTGTCCAATCACCGAGCCGGAGCTCTGGACCAGAGCCGGTGCTCTGCAGCGAGAGAGGCCACCGCGATGGGAGGCCCACACGGGCCAGAGAACAAAGATGGATGGAAATGGACAAATGAAAGACCAATAGAAGTGGCCGAAAAAAAAGTTGAAAAGAAAAGGCAATATATAGATGGCTTCCCCAGAGCAGCCGGGGGCCAGGACACCACGGCCTGCATCCTTGTCTCCCGCAGGCGGTGGGCGGGCTGATCCTGGAGAAGCCGGTGGACAAACAGGACGCCTACCGCATGCTGTCGAGGTGGGTGGCCCGGGCCGTCCTCCGAGGGGCTTGGACGGAGCCTGTCTCCCTGGGCGGGCACGCCCCGGGTCTGGGACCGGCCCTGGGACAGTTTCTGGGGCGGGTGGGTGGATAACGGATGGATGAGCAAGTGCTTGGATCAATGGATAATTGGGTCGATGGATGAATAAGTGGTTGGATCGATGGATAACTGGGTGGGTGGATGGATAAATGGATGATGGGTGGATGGCTGGATGGAGGATAAGCAGCATGCGGTCCATCCACACAGTGGAATATGACGCAGCCGTGAACAGGAGCGAGGCTGTGACCCAGGCCACAGCGTGGATATGGACCTTGAGCACACGATGCTCCGAGAGAGAAGCAGACCCAGAAGGACGTGTACTGTTCTGTTTGTACGAAATGTCCAGAGCAGGCCAGTCCCCTGAGGAAGCAAGCAGACTGCCAGCTGTCAGGGGGTGGCGAAGGAGGAGGGGTGGGCAGCTCCCGGGGATGGCGTGTTCCTTCTAGCACTCGATAGCCGTGTTCCCCAGCAGTGGAAACGGACCGTACGGTGGAGTTTAACAGGTTGAGTTTCTACAAATCTCTTCTGAATGAAAAACAATGTATAGGGCTTCCCTGGTGGTCCAGTGGGTAGAGAGTCCGCCTTGCAGTGCAAGGGGCGCCGGTTCGATCCCTGGCCTGGGAAGATCCCACGTGCCGTGGAGTGGCTGGACCCCTGTGTCCAATCACCGAGCCGGAGCTCTGCAGCGCATGCGCCCATGTGTCCAATCACCGAGCCGGAGCTCTGGAGCGCATGCGCCCGGAGCCGGTGCTCTGCAGCGAGAGAGGCCACCGCGATGGGAGGCCCACACGGGCCAGAGAACAAAGATGGATGGAAATGGACAAATGAAAGACCAATAGAAGTGGCCGAAAAAAAAGTTGAAAAGAAAAGGCAATATATAGATGGCTTCCCCAGAGCAGCCGGGGGCCAGGACACCACGGCCTGCATCCTTGTCTCCCGCAGGCGGTGGGCGGGCTGATCCTGGAGAAGCCGGTGGACAAACAGGACGCCTACCGCATGCTGTCGAGGTGGGTGGCCCGGGCCGTCCTCCGAGGGGCTTGGACGGAGCCTGTCTCCCTGGGCGGGCACGCCCCGGGTCTGGGACGTGCAGGGTCCCTGGGGGACAGTTTCCTTGGAAGCGGGGCGGCGGGGGTGTGGCCGGGAGGGCGGAGCCTCGCGGGGGGCCTGCAGCGAGTCCAGACTCTCAGCGGTCAGCCCCGCTCGTGTTTCGCAGGCTCAGCGGGAAGGAGCACAGCGTGTTCACGGGCGTGGCCATCGTCCACTGCTCCTGCCGAGGTACCGCCGCGCCGCCCGCCTCCCCGGGGGTCCCCTGGCCAGAAGCCAGCTCGCCCCTGACCGTCCGCGGGGTTCTCTGTCTCTGTCCCCTCTCCCTTCCAAGAAACTTACCCCTTTTTCGTTCCTCCCGTTGATAATCCGGTGCGCGATCCGCACGCCAGGCTCGGGCCAGCGCTGGCCCCCGGGCGGCCCCTCACCGCCGCGCGCTTCCTTGCAGACGGCCGGCTGGACACGCAGGTGTCCGCGTTCTACGAGGAGACGGCGGTCAAGTTCTCGCCGCTGTCCGAGGAGCTGCTGCTGGAATACATCGACAGCGGGGAGCCCATGTGAGTCCGCTGGGAGCGGTCAGGGGGGCGCACGGGACGCCCCAGGGTCGCAGAGCCCGGCCTGCGCTGGGCGCACTGACCCATGCCTGCCCGGTGCCCCAGGGCGGCAGCCGCACGCGGGCGGGAGGGTGTCGTACCCCCAGCGCACACCCCGGCCTCCGTGCAGACGTCTTTGCAGCGAGGTCGAGGGCCGAGGGCTAGGGCGGTCAGGGCCGGCCCTCGGGGACCCTGCCCTGCACCGGGCCTGGGCGCCGGCAGCCTTCCCTCCGCCGCGGTCCTGCGGGCGGGACCCTGGGATGCTCGGGGGTCAGCCCCCCGACCCAGGAAGCTCAGGGCGCCCGTGCACGGGCTCTCCCCTCCCCGCCGTTGCCGCCGCAGGGACAAGGCCGGCGGCTACGGGATCCAGGCGCTGGGCGGCATGCTGGTGGAGTCGGTCCGCGGGGACTTCCTCAACGTGGTGGGCTTCCCGCTGAACCGCTTCTGCAAGGAGCTGGCGCGCCTCTACGGGCCGCCCCGCGCCGCGCACGACGCCGGCCCCGCCCACGACGCCGGCCCCGCCCACGACGCCGGCCCCGCCGGGGACCCCCGCGAGGAGCCCGGGGACGCCGCCGAGGGTCCGGCTCGGGGCCCCGGCGGAGGACGGGACCTGGACGGGACGGCGGAGCGCCCGCCCCCGCTCCCCGCGCGCCTCCTGGAGCTGATGGACGGGTTCAAGGCCTCCAAGGTACGGCCGCGGACAGGGCTCGGGCCTGGGGGCGCCCGCGGTCAAGGGCTCGCGGGGCCGGGCTCCGTCCACTAGCTCCTTGCCGCCGCGTCCAGCTTCGGGGCTCCCGGAGCAGGTGGCCGCCTCCGTCCCGTCTCGGGCCTCCCCTTCCCGGGCGCGGCCTCTGGGTCCGTCTCTGCTCGTCTCTGTCTTCTAAGGACCCGGTCACGGGGCCCGCAAGCCGGCCGCAGAGCCGCACCTCCCCGGGCTGTGGGCCCCTCGCCGGGGTCCCGGGAGCCACGCCCCCTTCCAACAGCCGCCCAGACCCCGCCGCGCCCCCGCGGGCACAGGCCACGGTTCGGGCCCGAGCGGTGGCCTTCCGACAGTCTGTTGAGGTCCGAGGGGACGTGCCCGTCTCTCAGGCCTGTCTGAGTCTTGGCGACCCCGTGGCCGGCCGCCCGCCAGGCTCCTCGGCCCGTTTCCGATCATTTATGCTGAGTCCACACACTGACCTATGTGTGTGTCTCTCTGTCCACGTCCTCTCTCTGCCCACTTACCGCTCGTCTGCACCCGTCTGTCTTCTCCCTACGCAGCTGCGTGTCTGTCCGTCCACCCCCCTGGGACGGACGGTCTTCTCACGAGGTCTCCCTGGCGGGGTTTGCTGCCCAATCCCGGTCTGTCTGGAGGGGCGGGGGGCTGACCCCTACGTCCGCCCCCGATGCCGACTGCCCCGAGCCTTCTCCACCCAGCTCAGGTGGGACACGCACCCGCATGGCCTCGCTGGCCCCGGGGGTCCGCGCCGAGGTGGGCGCGTCTGTCCCGGGCGACGTGGACGGGCGGGGTCTGCAGAGAGGCCCCCGGTGCCCAGCCCGCCCTCCCCCTGAGCTCCCGGGGCCCCCGGGCCTGGACGTAGCCACCGCAGTGGCCCTCGGCGGTGGCGGCAGCTGGCTGGGGGCTGAGCCACCCCGGCCGGCCGAGAGGGGCCGCCGGACGAGCTCCGTGCGTCTGAGCCCCGTCCCCGCGGCCGCTGGAGGTCTGACCGCTCCCGTCTCCCCGGACAGGCGCTGTTCACGGCCTGCGAGCTGCGGGTGTTCGACGTGCTGAGGGAGCGGGGCCCCCTGCCGGCCGCGGAGGTGGCCCGCGCGGTGGAGGCCTCGGTGGGCGGCACGGAGCGCCTGCTGGCCGTCTGCGCGGCCCTGGGGCTGGTGCGCGCGTCGGAGCGAGGTGAGGGGCCCGGCCGGGGGTCGCGGCGGCGGAGGGCGGGCTCGCCTCCCCCGCCCCCGCCCGGGGCGCCCACCGCCGGCCCGTCCCTCCAGGCTACAGCAACACGGCCGCGGCCGCCCTGCACCTGGTGTCCGAGGGCGCCCACTCCCTGCACGGCCTGGCCGCCTACTACGACCACCACGTCTGGGGGTCCTTCTCCCGCCTGGGCCTGGCCGTGCGCGAGGGCTCCGACTGGGCCCCCGGGCCCCCACGGGGGACGCCGCCGGAGACGGACCGGCCCCAGGTACCCGGGGCCGCAGGCTCCTCTTCACGCCCCGCCTCTCCTGCCGAGGGACCCTCCGTGGGGCCCCGAGCCGCCCCCCAGCCTCCTCCGTCCGTGGGAGGCTCCCGGCAGGAAGCCTGGCGTGGGCGGCCGTGCCCTCGTCCAGGGGCGCTTCCCCGCCCGGGGCTCGAACTCGGGGGCCGCCGGGGAAGCCCAGCAGGCCCGCCCCCGACAGAGACGCCACGTACGACCCTCTCGGCGGAAGGACGAGCAGGGGTGCGGGGGGTCTCCTCACACCCCGTTCCGTTCCAGGAGCCCCACGCCCGGAGCCCGGACGGCACGCGGCTGTACGTGCGGGCCATGCACGGCCTCAGCGGGCTGACCGCCCGCCACGTGGCCCTGGCCTTCGACCTGTCCGCCTTCGCCTCTGCCTGTCACCTGGGAGGTAGAGTCTCACCCGGGGGCGGCCGGGGGCCGTGGGGGCGGCGCTTCTGGTTTGAAGCTGTGGGGGACGGACGGACGGACCCCGTGGCTCGGCCGGTAAGGAACCCGCCTCCCGGCGGCCGAGGGCCGCGCGAGCTCCGTGCGTCTGAGCCCCGTCCCCGCGGCCGCTGGAGGTCTGACCGCTCCCGTCTCCCCGGACAGGCGCTGTTCACGGCCTGCGAGCTGCGGGTGTTCGACGTGCTGAGGGAGCGGGGCCCCCTGCCGGCCGCGGAGGTGGCCCGCGCGGTGGAGGCCTCGGTGGGCGGCACGGAGCGCCTGCTGGCCGTCTGCGCGGCCCTGGGGCTGGTGCGCGCGTCGGAGCGAGGTGAGGGGCCCGGCCGGGGGTCGCGGCGGCGGAGGGCGGGCTCGCCTCCCCCGCCCCCGCCCGGGGCGCCCACCGCCGGCCCGTCCCTCCAGGCTACAGCAACACGGCCGCGGCCGCCCTGCACCTGGTGTCCGAGGGCGCCCACTCCCTGCACGGCCTGGCCGCCTACTACGACCACCACGTCTGGGGGTCCTTCTCCCGCCTGGGCCTGGCCGTGCGCGAGGGCTCCGACTGGGCCCCCGGGCCCCCACGGGGGACGCCGCCGGAGACGGACCGGCCCCAGGTACCCGGGGCCGCAGGCTCCTCTTCACGCCCCGCCTCTCCTGCCGAGGGACCCTCCGTGGGGCCCCGAGCCGCCCCCCAGCCTCCTCCGTCCGTGGGAGGCTCCCGGCAGGAAGCCTGGCGTGGGCGGCCGTGCCCTCGTCCAGGGGCGCTTCCCCGCCCGGGGCTCGAACTCGGGGGCCGCCGGGGAAGCCCAGCAGGCCCGCCCCCGACAGAGACGCCACGTACGACCCTCTCGGCGGAAGGACGAGCAGGGGTGCGGGGGGTCTCCTCACACCCCGTTCCGTTCCAGGAGCCCCACGCCCGGAGCCCGGACGGCACGCGGCTGTACGTGCGGGCCATGCACGGCCTCAGCGGGCTGACCGCCCGCCACGTGGCCCTGGCCTTCGACCTGTCCGCCTTCGCCTCTGCCTGTCACCTGGGAGGTAGAGTCTCACCCGGGGGCGGCCGGGGGCCGTGGGGGCGGCGCTTCTGGTTTGAAGCTGTGGGGGACGGACGGACGGACCCCGTGGCTCGGCCGGTAAGGAACCCGCCTCCCGGGCCGGAGACGCGGGTTCGATCCCTGAGTCGGGAAGACCCCCGGGAGGAGGCTCCTGACTCCAGAACGCCTGCCTGGAGACGCCCACGGGTCACAAGTAGCTGGACAGAACGGCGCGACTTTCAGTTCCCTCCTCACGAGCAGGCGCCCCAGGGGCGGCCGGGGCCCTCCTGGCGGGGACGGCACCCTTCCTCGGGGCGGCCGAGCAGACGAGAGCACCCCGGAGCCTGTCTGCTGTGCCTCGTCCGGACTAACGGAGCCTCGCGTCCTCCGCCACACCCCGGCCAGGGCGGCCGACGGAGGAGGACCGGACGGCTGCCCAGGGGGCGGGATCGGGGTCCCAGGAGGCGCCGAGCTGCCTTTCCCCGTCCCCTGCTCGTGGGTCCCGCGGGTGGCCCAGAGGGGCGGGCGGGGCGCCGGCCATCACGTCCGCCTTCCGCAACCGAAGGCACGAGCACAGCGCCCTAGAGCTCTGCCGTCAGGGCGAGGCCGTGGCTGTTGAGGCGCCGCTGGTCTCCCCGCGGGCTGCCCTGCAGACCCGCCGGGCGGTGCAGCGGCTGCCCCTCCTCCGCCCAGGCTGCAGCGGCGCGCTGGCCCACGAGCTCGCCCGGGCGTACCCGCGGCTGCGGGTGACCGTGGTCGACCTTCCGGAGGTCACCGGGCTGGCCGGGGACTTTCAGCCCGACGGAGGCCCGGCGGAGCGGATCCACTTCGTGCCAGGTCAGGGCGGCGGCCGCCACGCCGGGGCCACCTTCCTCGGCTCTCGCGCGGAGGGCGGGGGGCTGCCCCCGGGGCTCCGATGGCAGGAAATCCACGGGCCCCGGCGGGCGACGCGGGTTCCATCCCCGGGTGGGGAAGATGCCCCAGAGGAGGGCACGGCTGCCCCGCCCAGGATTCTTGCCTGGAGACTCCCGCGGACAGAGGAGCCGGGCGGGCTGCCGTCCCTGGGGTCTCAGAGCTGCACACGAGCCTCCGATCCAGCGTGTGTGTGTCTGTGTGTGTGAGGACAGAGAGTGTGTACAAGCCCTCCTGCAGCTCCTGTCCCCTGGCTTTCCAGAAGCGGGGGCGGACGGACGGACCCGTGGCTCGGTAAGGAACCCGCCTCCCGGGCCGGAGACGCGGGTTCGATCCCTGAGTCGGGAAGACCCCCGGGAGGAGGCTCCTGACTCCAGAACGCCTGCCTGGAGACGCCCACGGGTCACAAGTAGCTGGACAGAACGGCGCGACTTTCAGTTCCCTCCTCACGAGCAGGCGCCCCAGGGGCGGCCGGGGCCCTCCTGGCGGGGACGGCACCCTTCCTCGGGGCGGCCGAGCAGACGAGAGCACCCCGGAGCCTGTCTGCTGTGCCTCGTCCGGACTAACGGAGCCTCGCGTCCTCCGCCACACCCCGGCCAGGGCGGCCGACGGAGGAGGACCGGACGGCTGCCCAGGGGGCGGGATCGGGGTCCCAGGAGGCGCCGAGCTGCCTTTCCCCGTCCCCTGCTCGTGGGTCCCGCGGGTGGCCCAGAGGGGCGGGCGGGGCGCCGGCCATCACGTCCGCCTTCCGCAACCGAAGGCACGAGCACAGCGCCCTAGAGCTCTGCCGTCAGGGCGAGGCCGTGGCTGTTGAGGCGCCGCTGGTCTCCCCGCGGGCTGCCCTGCAGACCCGCCGGGCGGTGCAGCGGCTGCCCCTCCTCCGCCCAGGCTGCAGCGGCGCGCTGGCCCACGAGCTCGCCCGGGCGTACCCGCGGCTGCGGGTGACCGTGGTCGACCTTCCGGAGGTCACCGGGCTGGCCGGGGACTTTCAGCCCGACGGAGGCCCGGCGGAGCGGATCCACTTCGTGCCAGGTCAGGGCGGCGGCCGCCACGCCGGGGCCACCTTCCTCGGCTCTCGCGCGGAGGGCGGGGGGCTGCCCCCGGGGCTCCGATGGCAGGAAATCCACGGGCCCCGGCGGGCGACGCGGGTTCCATCCCCGGGTGGGGAAGATGCCCCAGAGGAGGGCACGGCTGCCCCGCCCAGGATTCTTGCCTGGAGACTCCCGCGGACAGAGGAGCCGGGCGGGCTGCCGTCCCTGGGGTCTCAGAGCTGCACACGAGCCTCCGATCCAGCGTGTGTGTGTCTGTGTGTGTGAGGACAGAGAGTGTGTACAAGCCCTCCTGCAGCTCCTGTCCCCTGGCTTTCCAGAAGCCCACCTCACCTGTGCCTCACGCAGGTGACGTCTTCCACGACCGCCTCCCGCCGGCCGACCTGTACATCGTCTCCAGGATCCTGCAGGACTGGACGGACGACCGACTCCGGGAGCTCCTGAGGCGGGTGACCGCCAGCGGCCAACCAGGTGAGACCCTCACCGGGTAGTTACCTGACCCTTTTTTCTCAACCCTGAAAGATAATTAAAAGAACAACAGGGACTTCCCTGGCGGCGGTCCAGCGGCTGAGAATCCCCCTTCCGGAGCCGGGGACGCGGGTTCGATCCCTGGTCAGGGAGGTTAGATCCCACAGACTAGGGGGTAAGCAGGCCTCATGAAGAGCCCACCTCTGGGGCTTCCCTGGTGGCCCAGTGGGTAAGGACACCGCCTTGCGGTGCAAGGGGCACCCGGCTCGATTCCTGGCCCGGGAGGATCCCACGTGCCGTGGAGCGGCTGGACTGATGTGTCCAATCAGGAGCCAGAGCTCTGGAGCGCATGCGCCCATGTGTCCAATGACCGAGCCAGAGCTCAGGAGCGCATGCGCCCATGTGTCCAATCACCGAGCCGGAGCTCTGGAGCGCATGCGCCCGGAGCCGGTGCTCTCCAACAACAGAGGCCACCGCGATGGGAGGCCCACGCGGGCCAGAGAACAAAGATAAATAAATAAAAGATCAATAGAAGTGGCCAAAATTAAAAAGAATAAAGAATCCACCTGCCAATGCAAGAAACCTGGCAGGTTTGGTCTCTGCTTGGGGAAGACCCCCAGGAGGAGGACATGGCCACCCGCTCCCCTGTCCTCCGGCCCGGAGCACCCCGTGCACTGGGGGGCCTGGGGGGCCGCGGTCCCCGGGGTCCCGGAGAGTCTGACACGAGTGCAGCGACGGAGCACAGGAGTCCCCCTGCGTTTCCGCGCAGGGAGTTCCTTCCCCGGGGCGCCCGCAGGCTGGGTCCTGAGACTCGCGAGCCTCCTGTCTGTCTTCCGCTCCGCAGGCGCGGGCCTCCTGCTGGAGGAGTGGGCGCAGGAGGACGGGGACGAGCCGGCGGCGGCGCGCGGGCCCCGGCTGCGGGCGCTGAGCCGTGTGTGTGTCTGTGTGTGAGGACAGGGTCCCTCCTGCAGCTCCTGTCCCCTGGCTTTCCAGAAGCCCACCTCACCTGTGCCTCACGCAGGTGACGTCTTCCACGACCGCCTCCCGCCGGCCGACCTGTACATCGTCTCCAGGATCCTGCAGGACTGGACGGACGACCGACTCCGGGAGCTCCTGAGGCGGGTGACCGCCAGCGGCCAACCAGGTGAGACCCTCACCGGGTAGTTACCTGACCCTTTTTT
This sequence comes from Tragulus kanchil, assembly GCA_022376925.1. Taxonomy (NCBI): domain Eukaryota; kingdom Metazoa; phylum Chordata; class Mammalia; order Artiodactyla; family Tragulidae; genus Tragulus; species Tragulus kanchil. The sequence goes on from JAIOJX010000018.1 coordinate 4,994,494, forward strand.
CTCAACCCTGAAAGATAATTAAAAGAACAACAGGGACTTCCCTGGCGGCGGTCCAGCGGCTGAGAATCCCCCTTCCGGAGCCGGGGACGCGGGTTCGATCCCTGGTCAGGGAGGTTAGATCCCACAGACTAGGGGGTAAGCAGGCCTCATGAAGAGCCCACCTCTGGGGCTTCCCTGGTGGCCCAGTGGGTAAGGACACCGCCTTGCGGTGCAAGGGGCACCCGGCTCGATTCCTGGCCCGGGAGGATCCCACGTGCCGTGGAGCGGCTGGACTGATGTGTCCAATCAGGAGCCAGAGCTCTGGAGCGCATGCGCCCATGTGTCCAATGACCGAGCCAGAGCTCAGGAGCGCATGCGCCCATGTGTCCAATCACCGAGCCGGAGCTCTGGAGCGCATGCGCCCGGAGCCGGTGCTCTCCAACAACAGAGGCCACCGCGATGGGAGGCCCACGCGGGCCAGAGAACAAAGATAAATAAATAAAAGATCAATAGAAGTGGCCAAAATTAAAAAGAATAAAGAATCCACCTGCCAATGCAAGAAACCTGGCAGGTTTGGTCTCTGCTTGGGGAAGACCCCCAGGAGGAGGACATGGCCACCCGCTCCCCTGTCCTCCGGCCCGGAGCACCCCGTGCACTGGGGGGCCTGGGGGGCCGCGGTCCCCGGGGTCCCGGAGAGTCTGACACGAGTGCAGCGACGGAGCACAGGAGTCCCCCTGCGTTTCCGCGCAGGGAGTTCCTTCCCCGGGGCGCCCGCAGGCTGGGTCCTGAGACTCGCGAGCCTCCTGTCTGTCTTCCGCTCCGCAGGCGCGGGCCTCCTGCTGGAGGAGTGGGCGCAGGAGGACGGGGACGAGCCGGCGGCGGCGCGCGGGCCCCGGCTGCGGGCGCTGAGCCTGGGCGCGGGGCGGCCCCGGACGAGCCCCGCCGAGCACCGGCGCCTGCTGCGGGCTCTCGGCTTCGCCGACGTCCGGGTGGCGCGCGCGGGGCCCCTGCTGCAGGTGGTGCTGGCCACCCGGGCCGCGCCCTGAGGGCCGCCCGGGAGCCCCGGTCCCGAGAGGCGCATCGCCGGAGAGCAGGGCTCGCGGGGCTCAGTGAGGACCCGGAAACCCGCAGGCGGTGTCCGCAGCCTGGGGGGGCTCTGGACGTGGGGTGCGCGCTGCGGAAGGCGGGGTCGCGCACGCTGTGGGCGCCTGGTGGGGGCGGGCCCCGGGGACTGCTCAGGCCGGGGCGCGCTCGGAGGAGACGGGGATCCCGGGACTAGGTTTCCAAGACGAAACCGCAAGAAAGGGGTACGCAAGGCCGCCCCCCCATACCCCCTTCGGTCCTGGCCGCGCTGCGGATGCGGGCAGGACTCGGACCCTGAGGTCCCCCAGCCACAGTCTTGACCTCACAACCAAGGACACGCCCAAGAAAGCCCCCCGCCCCCGAGGTGGAGCGTAAGGGCAGCGAAACTTTGCGGAAGCCAGAAAACAGCCCGTGGGTTCCTTCTTCCTCGCATTCTGTTTGTCGTGTTGGGACTGTTTGCAGCACAGAAAAAAAAAGAAAAAAGGGCTTCCCTGCTGGCCCAGTGGGTCAGGACACCGCCTTGCGGTGCAAGGGGCGCCAGTTCGATCCCCGGCCCGGGAAGATCCCACGGGCCGCGGAGCGGCTGGACCCGTGTGTCCAACGACCGAGCCGGAGCTCTGGAGCGCATGCGCCCGGAGCCGGTGCTCTGCAGCCAGAGAGGCCACTGCGGTGGGAGGCCCTTATGACCCAGAGACCAAAAATGGATGAAAATAAATTAAATAAAAAACTAATAAAAGGGCTGAAATTTAATAAAACACACACACACACACACGGAAAAGCGGCATTTTGGGGTGACTTATGAGTGACCCGGGGCATGAGTGTGCCCGTGTCTTCACACCAATCTGGAGGTCGAGGTTAGGCGCGGGCCTCCTGCTGGAGGATGGGCGCAGGAGGACGGGGACGAGCCGGCGGCGGCGCGCGGGCCCCGGCTGCGGGCGCTGAGCCTGGGCGCGGGGCGGCCCCGGACGAGCCCCGCCGAGCACCGGCGCCTGCTGCGGGCTCTCGGCTTCGCCGACGTCCGGGTGGCGCGCGCGGGGCCCCTGCTGCAGGTGGTGCTGGCCACCCGGGCCGCGCCCTGAGGGCCGCCCGGGAGCCCCGGTCCCGAGAGGCGCATCGCCGGAGAGCAGGGCTCGCGGGGCTCAGTGAGGACCCGGAAACCCGCAGGCGGTGTCCGCAGCCTGGGGGGGCTCTGGACGTGGGGTGCGCGCTGCGGAAGGCGGGGTCGCGCACGCTGTGGGCGCCTGGTGGGGGCGGGCCCCGGGGACTGCTCAGGCCGGGGCGCGCTCGGAGGAGACGGGGATCCCGGGACTAGGTTTCCAAGACGAAACCGCAAGAAAGGGGTGCAAGGCCGCCCCATACCCCTTCGGTCCTGGCCGCGCTGCGGATGCGGGCAGGACTCGGACCCTGAGGTCCCCCAGCCACAGTCTTGACCTCACAACCAAGGACACCCCCAAAAAAGCCCCCCGCCCCCGAGGTGGAGCGTAAGGGCAGCGAAACTTTGCGGAAGCCAGAAAACAGCCCGTGGGTTCCTTCTTCCTCGCATTCTGTTTGTCGTGTTGGGACTGTTTGCAGCACAGAAAAAAAAAGAAAAAAGGGCTTCCCTGCTGGCCCAGTGGGTCAGGACACCGCCTTGCGGTGCAAGGGGCGCCAGTTCGATCCCCGGCCCGGGAAGATCCCACGGGCCGCGGAGCGGCTGGACCCGTGTGTCCAACGACCGAGCCGGAGCTCTGGAGCGCATGCGCCCGGAGCCGGTGCTCTGCAGCCAGAGAGGCCACTGCGGTGGGAGGCCCTTATGACCCAGAGACCAAAAATGGATGAAAATAAATTAAATAAAAAACTAATAAAAGGGCTGAAATTTAATAAAACACACACACACACACACACGGAAAAGCGGCATTTTGGGGTGACTTATGAGTGACCCGGGGCATGAGTGTGCCCGTGTCTTCACACCAATCTGGAGGTCGAGGTTAGACTCCCCTGGTGCAGGGAGCTGCCCTAAAACAAGGGGTTTCCTTATAAGGAAACGTAGCCTTGGGAGCTGCCGTGAGAAATTCAGGGGCCGGGTAAAGGCGTAGCTCTCTGTCCCGCCATCCCTTAGGGGCCGCGCCTGATATCGTAAAGAACATCTGTGTTCCCAGGCTCTGTTCGAAGCCTGAGGACATACGTGCCTCATATTTATATCTGCAGATTTACGCACGTAACCTGGGGCAAAGCATAGTAACAGGGTGTGCGTCCTGGGAAATGTATTATCTTATGAAGCTTCTACTAGATATTCCTTCCTCGAAAGAATAAAGTCTGTCAGCAGCTCACAGGGTGTTCTGTGGTGTTGCTGGCCCACTCGACCCCATCTTTTCTATCATCTTTCTTTCTTAGCCGTGACTCTCTCCCTCTCGGGACCCGTTCGATGGTCGGCCGGGCCGACACCCTGGGCCCCGCCCTCCAGGTGCACTTCGTTCATTCCTCCCTGCCGGCCCGCCCTGCCTCAGGGCCCCCAGCGCCGTCCGGATGCCTCACTCGCTCACAGCTGTCCTGCCCCCTCCTCTCGGGCGGTCACCTAAAAGGACGCCCCCTTTGTCAGCAGCGTGTGTCCACCGTCCCGCACCTCACGTGCCCTCCTAGGGTCCCCGAGGGTCTGCCCAAACCTCACATTCCCCGGTAGGGTCCCCGGGGTCCCCACCAGACATCTTCACTGAGCAGCTCCGGCTGCTCCCAGACCTGGTCCCTTTCAGGCAGGGTCTGACCCCGGCGTCTGACTCACACAGGGCTGGGCTGCCCCGCCGCGGGTCCTGAAAGCCCACCCGCGTGCCTCGCGTGACTCCCTAGGGGCGATCAGCTGAAACCTGGTCATCTTTCAGAGCTCCTGGCCTTCGGCTCACATGCCCATCTTTCAGACGCCGCTGGGCTCTCCGGCGTGCCGGGCTCTAGCGACCCCGTGGACGGTAGCCCGCCGGGCCCCTCCGTCTGTCCCTGGGATTTCCCAGGCAAGACGTCTCAGCTGGCTCAGGGGTAAAGAATCCGCCCGACCAGATGCAGGACACGCAGGTGCAAAGAGACACAGCCAAGCGACTAAACAACAGAAACAGTATTTCGGATACGCAGCGCCTAACACTGCCCAAGCTGTAATCCAGCTGCCTTGGGACCACGCTGAGGAATGGAGCCTGTCCCCCCCTCTCTGCCTGGGGGCCCCCAGGAGTCCCGGAACCCAGGCCCTCAAGGCTCTGGCCCCACCCTGTCTGTCCGCATCCACAGTTAGGAATCCCAGGTGCACCGTCCATCTAGCGGGTCCTTTCCCCCCAGTCCACCGGGTGTGCGCGGTCTGCCAGCGAGCCCTGGAGAGAGCGGCGAGGGCTGGGTCACCCGCACCTCCACACCCCCAAACCCCCGCGGGAGCAAACAGATCTAATGTCCAGGGGAAACGCGAACCCCAGCTAGCCAGGAGGGCAGATGGCACATTAAGTCCCTCCTTGCACTGACAGCACCCCGGACGCGGCTGGGACGGCAGGTGGGGCCCAGGGAGGGGCGTCCCTCCCCGCGGGGAGCGCACGGGGGTCCCTCAGAGGTTAAGGGGCCCCGCCTGCCACCGAGGTCGGAGAGATGCGTCCCACAGGCCCCACACACAGGCTCGCAAACGGGAGCCAAGGACCAGCTTCAGCTATGTGGCCAGAAGGCACTGATCCCCATCACCGGGGTCCTGGCCTGCCCACACAGGTGCGCCTTTGCGCAGGAAACGCGCACACTCGCCCGGGAGCGCCCAGAGCACCCCCGGAGCCAGCGCTCCGGCGGCCCCCAGACGCCCCGGCGCCAAGCAGTCGCCGCCAGCGGGAACCGGACCGCGCCGCCCGGGTCCGTTCTCTGCAAAGTCCTGGGCCCAGAGGAGCCGCAGACCCCGGGGCCCGCCGCCTACCGCCGCCAGTGACCGGAGCTGTCCCCGCTGTCCCCTCCCACCGCAGCCGGACCGGCCTCCAGCCCCGCCCCTTACCTGCCTCGGCCTGGAAGTCACGAGAGGTCACCGGAAAGCCTCACAAGGACGCGGGGTATGGAGAAATGAATGACCGGCTCCCGGGGCCCTGGGCTGCTTGGGCATGCGCCCCCAGCGTCCCTGCCATCTGCTGGAGGAAACCCCCTCCTGAGAATACAGGAAGAAGCACAGAAAGGCAAAAAAAAAAAAAAAGAGAGAGGAAGGGCATGAGCCAGAGACGCAAATGAAGAATCCTTCCATCTGCCTTGCTGCAGGGCATCTTTGCTCGACCTGGGGGCGGACATTCGCTTTGTGAAAATTCACAGGACACACGAAGGGTGTCGTTCTGCGTCACTCACTGAAGCTGTTTATTACGTTTTGAAATATCGAGGTCTCAGGAGACCTGGGTAGGGGGCGGGGTATGTTCCCGTTCGTGGCATGTACAGGAGACGGAATCACTGATTCCGTAGTTCCTAAACGCCTTTCCCCCCAGTCCACCGGGTGTGCGCGGTCTGCCAGCGAGCCCTGGAGAGAGCGGCGAGGGCTGGGTCACCCGCACCTCCACACCCCCAAACCCCCGCGGGAGCAAACAGATCTAATGTCCAGGGGAAACGCGAACCCCAGCTAGCCAGGAGGGCAGATGGCACATTAAGTCCCTCCTTGCACTGACAGCACCCCGGACGCGGCTGGGACGGCAGGTGGGGCCCAGGGAGGGGCGTCCCTCCCCGCGGGGAGCGCACGGGGGTCCCTCAGAGGTTAAGGGGCCCCGCCTGCCACCGAGGTCGGAGAGATGCGTCCCACAGGCCCCACACACAGGCTCGCAAACGGGAGCCAAGGACCAGCTTCAGCTATGTGGCCAGAAGGCACTGATCCCCATCACCGGGGTCCTGGCCTGCCCACACAGGTGCGCCTTTGCGCAGGAAACGCGCACACTCGCCCGGGAGCGCCCAGAGCACCCCCGGAGCCAGCGCTCCGGCGGCCCCCAGACGCCCCGGCGCCAAGCAGTCGCCGCCAGCGGGAACCGGACCGCGCCGCCCGGGTCCGTTCTCTGCAAAGTCCTGGGCCCAGAGGAGCCGCAGACCCCGGGGCCCGCCGCCTACCGCCGCCAGTGACCGGAGCTGTCCCCGCTGTCCCCTCCCACCGCAGCCGGACCGGCCTCCAGCCCCGCCCCTTACCTGCCTCGGCCTGGAAGTCACGAGAGGTCACCGGAAAGCCTCACAAGGACGCGGGGTATGGAGAAATGAATGACCGGCTCCCGGGGCCCTGGGCTGCTTGGGCATGCGCCCCCAGCGTCCCTGCCATCTGCTGGAGGAAACCCCCTCCTGAGAATACAGGAAGAAGCACAGAAAGGCAAAAAAAAAAAAAAAGAGAGAGGAAGGGCATGAGCCAGAGACGCAAATGAAGAATCCTTCCATCTGCCTTGCTGCAGGGCATCTTTGCTCGACCTGGGGGCGGACATTCGCTTTGTGAAAATTCACAGGACACACGAAGGGTGTCGTTCTGCGTCACTCACTGAAGCTGTTTATTACGTTTTGAAATATCGAGGTCTCAGGAGACCTGGGTAGGGGGCGGGGTATGTTCCCGTTCGTGGCATGTACAGGGAGACGGAAATGGCAGCGCACTGCAGTATTCCTGCCTGCCACGTTCCTTGGAGGGAGGAGCCTGGCGAGCTACAGTCCCTGGGGTCTCAAATATATATATAAATATATATGTATGTATACACACATATATATATACACAAAATGTATATATATACATGTATACATACATCTGTATATACATATATATATATATATATATATATAATGGGGCTGCCCACACAGCACCGTGGAGCTAATTCTGCCTGCCACGCCGGAGACACGGGTTCCACGTCTGTGTGAGGCAGATCCCCTGGAGGGCATGGCCACCCGCTCCAAGGTTCTTGCCTGAAGACTTCTATGGACGCAGGAGACGCGTGGGCTGCAGTCCACGAGGGTCGCCCACAGTCGGGCACGATTTAAGGGATGTGCGTGCTCGTGGCTGCTTGACTGCAGGTGCATGCTCGTGGCTGCGCGTATGCAAGAGCGTGTGCACGGCTGCATGCGTGCAGGTGCGTGCGCACGGCTGCGTGTTTGCAGGTGCGTGCGCACGGCTACGTCCGTGTGCACGAGTCCAGGCCTGTGCACGGGAGACCACGTGTCAGCGAGCAGCTGGGTCCCAGCACACGTGCCCTGTTGGCACCGGGAGCCCCTACGTGCAGCGCGCGGACAGACAAGGGGCGCCGTCCTGCGCCGCGGCGACGGCGGCCGGGCGGGGGAAGCGGGACCCGGAACCCCCACGGGCAGCGGGGCGCTCGTCGCCGCGGGCTCCGACCCCGCGGACCCCGGGCCGCGAGGGCTAGAGAGAGAGAGGCCACTGAGGGCGCCGAGGCCCGACCGGAAGCGCGGACGCCCTGGGACGCGGCCTCCGCCGGGCCCAGCGTGACCTTGACAAGGTCAAGGTGGCCGCCGCGCCCCCGGCCCCGCTCGGCGCAGGGGCGGCGCCCGAGGGCTCCCGACAGGCCCCGCGGCGCGGCGCGCGGGAAGGGGCGGGGCGCCGGCGGCGGCACGGCCAATGGGCGCGGCGCTCGGCGGGCGTGGGGCGGGTCGAGGCGCCGCTCCCGGCAGCCCGCGGGGGCGCGGCGCGCGGGAAGGGGCGGAGCGCCGGCGGCGGCGCAGCCAATGGGCGCGGCGTCCGGGGGCGCGGGGCGGGGCCGGGGCGCCTTAGCGGCTGCGCGCGGGCCGCCCCGTCCTTTCGGTCGCGCGGGTGGCAGGGCTGAGCAGCGGCGGCCGCCCTCTCGCAGTCTGCGCCTTCGCTCTCCGCGCGCCCCGCCAGCATGACGGAACAGGCCATCTCCTTCGCCAAGGACTTCTTGGCCGGGGGCATCGCCGCCGCCATCTCCAAGACGGCCGTGGCCCCGATCGAACGGGTCAAGCTGCTGCTGCAGGTGCGGCGCGGCGGCGGGCACGGGCGGGGGTCGCGGAGACGGCGGGGCCGGGCCTGGACGCGCGCGTTAGGGCCGGAAGCCGGGGAGGCCGCGCCGCTTTGTCCGCGCGCGGCCTCCCCGGCTTCCGGGCGCGCGTCACGTGGGCGCCGGCCGCCTGCGAGCGAGTGGGGTCGCGCGCGCGCATGCGCGGGGGGCGGCTGGTTGCGGGGCCGCGCGTGCGCACTGCGGAGCCTGCGGCCCCGGCGTGGCGCGGACGGCGCATGCGCGGCGCCCCAGCGCCGCGACCTTGGCCGCGGGACGGGTCTCGTGCCTTTGCGGAGGCTCGGCTGCTTGCATGTCCCGGTCGGACCGGTCAGTCCGGTTCTGAGCCGCAGTCATCTGCTGGGGTGACCCGTGCGCAGGGCTGCAAAAATGGATTTCTGGGGACTTTCCTGGTGGTCCAGTGGTTAGGACTGTGTTTCCAGCGCGGGAGTCCCGGGTTCGATTCCTGGTCAGGGAACTAGATCCCACATGCCGCAACTAAGACCCCGCCCAGCCAAATGAATAATTTTTTAAAAAATGGATTCTCCATCGGGACGTTAGGTCAGGGTTGAAAAAACCCGCTGCAGATGACTTAGGAAAGACACGCTTGTTGGTCGTGGGCAGCTTGTCACGGGCACCTGCTGTCTGCCTCCGAGGGTGGAAGTGTTGGTCGCTCGGGCGTGTCTGCTGTGGACCCCATGGATTGGCGTCTGCCAGGCTCCTCTGGCCGGGGGATGCTCCTGGCCAGAATCCTGCAGTGGGTGGCCACGCCCCTCCTCCCGGGGGGGCCCCCCCCCCCCCCCAGCGATGGAACCCGCGTCTCCCTCCTGCCAGGGTGATTGTTTACCCTGCGAGCTCCCTCTCTAACCGCCAGGCTTTGGCAGCCACTGACCTTCAAATCCCCTGAAAGGAGTTTAGGGTGCAGGGCAGGAAGAAGGAAGCCTCGGGGTGCCCTGAGGATAAAACGGGCAGGAGAGGTGTTCCAGGCGATTTTTTTTTTTTCCTAAATATTTTATTTTTTTCTATTTGCCTGTGCTAGGTCTTAGTTGCGGCATGTGGGACCTAGTTCCCTGGCCAGGGATCAAACCTGGGCCCCCAGCATTGAGAGCGTGCAGTCTTAGCCACTGGACTACTAGGGCAGTACCCGGCGATGTTTTTATTTTTATTTTTTGCGACGTTTATTAAGAGCTGTCTTCTTGCATCTCCTCATACAGAGACAAGGCGCTAAAAAATACAGGAAGGAGTAGGCTGAGGTTTTCTCCTTGCGACCAGCACAAAGGTCCTCCAAAAAAAAAATACACGTGTGGTTGCATGAGCTCCCCCTTCGGCAAAGTCTGATGCATCCCTTTGTGCGTCTCTGGAACTGTCTCTCGGAGGTTTCTGAGGTCCTGCCTCCCAGGCTGCGGTCCTAGTCTGGCCACAGGTCTTAATTCACCCTAATCAGGTGGTGCACTTCTTAAATTATTAATGTTTTGGTGGTGCGCTTTTCTGTAGGTCGACGTGGGGTCTGAGCCAGTCCCCTGGTAAATAAAGCCCTGCCTTCTCCCGACCTCCGTCCTCCCGGGTGGACGTGTCCGAGCCAGGCCCGCCTTGACCTCCCCTCCCTCCCGCCCTGCAGGTGCAGCACGCCAGCAAGCAGATCGCGGCGGACCAGCAGTACAAGGGCATCGTGGACTGCATCGTGCGCATCCCCAGGGAGCAGGGCGTGCTGTCCTTCTGGCGGGGGAACCTGGCCAACGTCATCCGCCACTTCCCACCCAGGCCCTCAACCGCCTTCAAGGACAAGTACAAGCAGATCTTCCTGGGCGGCGTGGACAAGCGCACCCAGTTCTGGCGGTACTTTGCGGGCAACTGGAAGTGTTGGTCGCTCGGGCGTGTCTGCTGTGGACCCCATGGATTGGCGTCTGCCAGGCTCCTCTGGCCGGGGGATGCTCCTGGCCAGAATCCTGCAGTGGGTGGCCACGCCCCTCCTCCAGGGGTCCCCCAGCGATGGAACCCGCGTCTCCCTCCTGCCAGGGTGATTGTTTACCCTGCGAGCTCCCTCTCTAACCGCCAGGCTTTGGCAGCCACTGACCTTCAAATCCCCTGAAAGGAGTTTAGGGTGCAGGGCAGGAAGAAGGAAGCCTCGGGGTGCCCTGAGGATAAAACGGGCAGGAGAGGTGTTCCAGGCGATTTTTTTTTTTTCCTAAATATTTTATTTTTTTCTATTTGCCTGTGCTAGGTCTTAGTTGCGGCATGTGGGACCTAGTTCCCTGGCCAGGGATCAAACCTGGGCCCCCAGCATTGAGAGCGTGCAGTCTTAGCCACTGGACTACTAGGGCAGTACCCCGGGCGATGTTTTTTTTTTTTTTTTTTTTTTTTGCGACGTTTATTAAGAGCTGTCTTCTTGCATCTCCTCATACAGAGACAAGGCGCTAAAAAATACAGGAAGGAGTAGGCTGAGGTTTTCTCCTTGCGACCAGCACAAAGGTCCTCCAAAAAAAAAATACACGTGTGGTTGCATGAGCTCCCCCTTCGGCAAAGTCTGATGCATCCCTTTGTGCGTCTCTGGAACTGTCTCTCGGAGGTTTCTGAGGTCCTGCCTCCCAGGCTGCGGTCCTAGTCTGGCCACAGGTCTTAATTCACCCTAATCAGGTGGTGCACTTCTTAAATTATTAATGTTTTGGTGGTGCGCTTTTCTGTAGGTCGACGTGGGGTCTGAGCCAGTCCCCTGGTAAATAAAGCCCTGCCTTCTCCCGACCTCCGTCCTCCCGGGTGGACGTGTCCGAGCCAGGCCCGCCTTGACCTCCCCTCCCTCCCGCCCTGCAGGTGCAGCACGCCAGCAAGCAGATCGCGGCGGACCAGCAGTACAAGGGCATCGTGGACTGCATCGTGCGCATCCCCAGGGAGCAGGGCGTGCTGTCCTTCTGGCGGGGGAACCTGGCCAACGTCATCCGCTACTTCCCCACCCAGGCCCTCAACTTCGCCTTCAAGGACAAGTACAAGCAGATCTTCCTGGGCGGCGTGGACAAGCGCACCCAGTTCTGGCGGTACTTTGCGGGCAACCTGGCGTCCGGCGGGGCGGCCGGGGCCACCTCGCTGTGCTTCGTCTACCCGCTGGACTTCGCCCGCACCCGGCTGGCGGCCGACGTGGGCAAGTCCAGCCACGAGCGCGAGTTCAAGGGCCTGGGGGACTGCCTGGTGAAGATCACCAAGTCCGACGGCCTCCGCGGCCTCTACCAGGGCTTTAACGTGTCCGTGCAGGGCATCATCATCTACCGCGCCGCCTACTTCGGCATCTACGACACGGCCAAGGGTGAGCGCCGGGCGGGCGCGGCCGGGGGCCGCGGGCTCGGGAGAGCCGGCGTGGGCAGGGCCGGCGCGTCCCTGCTCGTCTGTCCCCTGACCTCGTGTCAGGTCACCCGTTGCGCTGACCTAGGACGTTCCCACAGGACCTTGTGTTTTGTTGTTTGTAAATCACGGTGATTTCCTGCTGCGTTCCCTTCTCTCCTCACATGCTTGTCCCTCTGCGTGGGGCGGTGTCCTCGTCGTCAGGGTCACCCGTGAAACTAGACGTGTCCCGTAGGAGCTTGGTTTGGCCGATTTTTAATTTCCTGGAGCCGTCCCCTTCTGGTCTTGAGGTTCCAGTCTCCCACGTGACTGGGGGCACGGGAGGACGCGGTTCTGTGAAGGCCGCGCCCGGGCTGGCGGTGGCTGGCCGGCCCCGGCGCTCACCCCGGCCTCCCGCCCACAGGCATGCTCCCGGACCCCAAGAACACGCACATCGTGGTGAGCTGGATGATCGCGCAGACGGTGACCGCGGTGGCCGGCGTGGTCTCCTACCCCTTCGACACCGTGCGCCGGCGCATGATGATGCAGTCTGGCCGCAAAGGAGGTACGGACGGCCCCCGGCCGGGGCGCGCGCTGGGGGTGCGGGGCGGGTCCTCCACGTAGACGCGGCCCCCCTGGGCTTGCGGGGCGGGGGCCGTGTCCCCCAGGTCCCCGCGTGATCTCGGAGGCCCCGCGCACGTGCATTCCGCCCCAGGCCGCCAGGGCAGGGCAGGGAGCATGTGCCTGGCGTCTCTGCTCTCGGGGACCCCGCGGGGGTGCAGGCTCGGCCGGTGGCTCCCTGGGCCCGCCCTCCCTCGGCCCTCGACGCCAGGCGCCCGCGGGTGACCCTGCCCCGCCCCCTCCCCGCAGCGGACATCATGTACAAGGGCACGGTGGACTGCTGGCGGAAGATCCTCAAGGACGAGGGCGGCAAGGCCTTCTTCAAGGGCGCCTGGTCCAACGTGCTGCGCGGCATGGGCGGCGCCTTCGTGCTGGTCCTCTACGACGAGCTCAAGAAGGTCATCTAGCGCCGCCCGCCGCCTCCACGCCTCCACCCCGACTCCGACGGACCACCGACCTTCGAGCAATTCCAGCCCCCCCCGGGGCCCGGGCCACCCCGGCTTGGAGGGCACCGCGACCACCGGCCCTGGGTCCACGGCGGGGATGGGGTGGGGGGTCCCCGTGGGTCCACCCGCCAGGCAGCTGTGCTCCCCAGACCTAGCCTCCAGGTGCTTGTAGGACCGACCCGTGCGTCAGTAACTTATTTAAGAAAACCGACGAGAAGTCACGTCTCCCTGTGTACGTAAGCACTCTCCTCTTTTGTTTTTGCACAGCCGAAGAGTCGCAAAGATCTTCCCATTGGGCATTTCCGCTGCGAAAATAAAGAAATTCGGGACACGAGAGGCCTTGGTCTTGGGTCTGGGCGGAGCGGCCCTCGGCCGGGGGCAGGGACGGGTCGCTGAGCTTGAGCACGGCCTCTCTGCAGGGAGGGCGGGCGCGGCGAGGCCCTGGCTGCCCACGGCCTGGCCTGCTGTCCGAGGGGCACCCGGGGCCGGTGGAGACGCCTGGCCCTGGCCGCGCAGGAAACCGGGCTCCGCGTGCGAGTTCCCTCCCGGCTGCCGCCCACCACTCCGGCTCTGAGATCCAGTCACCGGTCGTGTCCGATTTGCTGCAGGCTGCCCTGTCCTTTGACTTAAGGGATCCCCGCTTCTGCCCTTGCCTTTGGTGGCCAAAGCACTGGCTTCCGCTTCGTTCTCCGGCCGTCCCGAGGGTTCAGGCTTGGCGTCCTTTAGGAGGGACGGGTTGGACCTCCTTGCCGTCGGGGGACTCAAAAAAGATGCCGTCCACACAACTCTCAGGTTGCTCCACACTCGCACGTTCGTAGCCTGAATCGCAGGGGAGGAAAACGGGCTTTGAGAGTCCACCCGGCCGACGGCAGGGTCGCGCTGTGTGGTGTGGAGACGCGGAGTGGACTCTGAGGCCGCCCCAGCGTGTCCTAAGAGGACAAGCTTACCAGGGACGCTGCGGAGCTCAGGTGGGGGTCGGTCAGCTGCAGGCCGGCTGAGGTCCTTGAAAATCCAGCTCCGGTGAATTCCTGACCAGGCTGAGGTCACTCGGGGAAGCGGGCGTTGGAGCCGGCGGCCCCCAGGGTCAGCTGGCCCACGTCGGCGACTTGAGAACAGGACCAGACTGGCTGGCACCCGCCCGGGGGGTGCTGGCCACAGGCGGCCGGCGGGATCCTGCCTCCTTACCCGGACGCACGGGGACTCTGTCGGTCCGGGCCTGCGCTGGCCGCGGGGGTCAGACCCGGGGCCTGGGTCCCCCGTGTGCTTGGAGGGCTTGTTTAGAAACACGGGTGTACACGCCACCGGGCTGCCCCCCTCGGAGTTGGCAAGCCCGCCTCTGCCACCAGGAAAGGTGGGGAGGGTCTGCCTGCTGGGCCGGAGACCCCGGCGCAATCGCCGGGTCCGGAAGTTCCCGGGAGAAGGGACAAGGCCACCCGCTCCTGTCTTGGACTCGGGAGAAAATCTGCCTGCCTCGTGGGAGCCCGGGGTTGGATCCCTGGCTGGGGAAGGCCCCTTGGAGGAGGGCACGGCCACCCACGGCCGGCTGTCCTATCTGGAGGGTGCCCAGTTCAGCCAGACCTTGAAATTTCAGACGGGCAAGCAAGACGAACACTCGAGGTCCCTCCCGAGAAGCGCTCTCGGGGGGCAGGCGGGGCCCTTTCCCCCAGGCTCTCAGGCACGCGTGTGTCTAATGCTGCCACCCTGTGGACCTGCTGCCCGCCGGGCGCCTCTGTCTGTGACACCCTCCAGGTGAGAGGCACCCCCCCTAATGGGCCCCAAGGCACTGGCTTCCGCTTCGTTCTCCGGCCGTCCCGAGGGTTCAGGCTTGGCGTCCTTTAGGAGGGACGGGTTGGACCTCCTTGCCGTCGGGGGACTCAAAAAAGATGCCGTCCACACAACTCTCAGGTTGCTCCACACTCGCACGTTCGTAGCCTGAATCGCAGGGGAGGAAAACGGGCTTTGAGAGTCCACCCGGCCGACGGCAGGGTCGCGCTGTGTGGTGTGGAGACGCGGAGTGGACTCTGAGGCCGCCCCAGCGTGTCCTAAGAGGACAAGCTTACCAGGGACGCTGCGGAGCTCAGGTGGGGGTCGGTCAGCTGCAGGCCGGCTGAGGTCCTTGAAAATCCAGCTCCGGTGAATTCCTGACCAGGCTGAGGTCACTCGGGGAAGCGGGCGTTGGAGCCGGCGGCCCCCAGGGTCAGCTGGCCCACGTCGGCGACTTGAGAACAGGACCAGACTGGCTGGCACCCGCCCGGGGGGTGCTGGCCACAGGCGGCCGGCGGGATCCTGCCTCCTTACCCGGACGCACGGGGACTCTGTCGGTCCGGGCCTGCGCTGGCCGCGGGGGTCAGACCCGGGGCCTGGGTCCCCCGTGTGCTTGGAGGGCTTGTTTAGAAACACGGGTGTACACGCCACCGGGCTGCCCCCCTCGGAGTTGGCAAGCCCGCCTCTGCCACCAGGAAAGGTGGGGAGGGTCTGCCTGCTGGGCCGGAGACCCCGGCGCAATCGCCGGGTCCGGAAGTTCCCGGGAGAAGGGACAAGGCCACCCGCTCCTGTCTTGGACTCGGGAGAAAATCTGCCTGCCTCGTGGGAGCCCGGGGTTGGATCCCTGGCTGGGGAAGGCCCCTTGGAGGAGGGCACGGCCACCCACGGCCGGCTGTCCTATCTGGAGGGTGCCCAGTTCAGCCAGACCTTGAAATTTCAGACGGGCAAGCAAGACGAACACTCGAGGTCCCTCCCGAGAAGCGCTCTCGGGGGGCAGGCGGGGCCCTTTCCCCCAGGCTCTCAGGCACGCGTGTGTCTAATGCTGCCACCCTGTGGACCTGCTGCCCGCCGGGCGCCTCTGTCTGTGAAACCCTCCAGGTGAGAGGACTGGAGGGGGCGGCCCTGCCCTCCTCCGGGGAGCTTCCCCACCCAGGGATCCAGCCGGCCACAAGGCAGGCAGATTATATACCATCTGAGCTGACCAGGGCTTTCAGGGGGCTGGGGTTTTCCCGTGGGGCCACGCGGCCTCTCTGGGCTTGGGTCAGGCCTGACCCCCATGTCTGCCTCACCCCACACCACACGCATAGGGCACACGGCCCCAATGCCGGGGTCTCCTGTGCGGCTTTCCCTCCATGCCAACTTGTGGCTGGTGGGGGGCTGTGCACGGCGGGGTGAGACCCCACAGGCATTGCTTGAGCCACAGGAGGCACCTCAGGTGGGAAACTCACACAGAAAAGGAAATGCAATCATCTCAAGGCAGAAGCAAGGGCGTCCCTGGTGGCTCAGGGGTGAAGCGCTCGCCTGCCCAGGCAGGAGACGCAGGTTCGATCCCTGGTCCAGGAGAATCCCACCGGCTGCGGAGCCCGGGAGCCCCAGCGAGGGAGCCTGTGCTCTGGAGCCTCGGAGCCGCCCCTGGGGAGCCCGGGGGGCCTGGAGCCCGAGGTCCACCCCCAGAGACGTCCCCGCCCCGAGACGCCTGCTCCCCTCCCCCAGAGAGGAGCCCCCGCTCCCTGCAGCCAGAGGAGAGCCCGCGGCCGCCGGGAACACCCACAAGAGCCAACAATAAATACAATTTTTTTAAAAAAATAGGAAACCCGGCTACAGGGCCTCTTCACCGACTCAGGGCGCAGCCCACCCGGTGGACCTTCATAAATGTCCTGGCCACAGCCGATTCCGGGAGGCCCTGCGGCATTTGGGGGAGACCCCGCCTCCAGGCGCCCCCACGGACGGGCAGAAATGTCCTTTAGCATTTGAGACGTAAGCACACCACAGGCATTGCTCCTGGCGGACGCGGCCCCGTCTCCGTGGCCCGGGGCGTCCCCCCACCGCGCCGGCCGACAGCGTCCACTCCGCCTGCGCCCGCGGCGCCCGGCTCACGTCTCCCCCAGCACCTGCAGCTCGGCCAGGGGGCACTCCTCCGGGCCCTCCGGCTCGGGGTCCGAGGCCTCCTGCGGGGACAGGGCGCAGGTGGCCGTGAGGGGAAGGGCGCCCCGGAGAGCGGACACGCCCTGGCCACCCCCCGGGCAGCGCGCATGGGGGCCCCCGACGCAGCCCCCCGCCTCCGCCCGGGACTTACCATCCCCCGCAGGCTCTCGCGGATGGGGTCCTTCACGCGGGGGACCCGGGGGAACAGCTTCTTCCTCAGGGGCGACCTGGGAGGAGACAGAGAAAGCCCCTGCGGTGACACCCCCACGCCCCAGAGGCGGGGGTCTCCCTCTTCCCAAGCCCCAGTCTGGAGGCAGAAACCGGAGCCCAGCCCGGCGGCCCCTCCGCGGAGACCCTGAAGACCAGCAGGTGCGCCCGCCCATCCCGTCCCCGTGGCCACCGCCCCGCTCCCCGGCGGAGCGGGTGGTCCCCCCCAAACGGAGGAGCAGGTCCCCGAGGCCCCCGGGTGGACCCTGGTCAGGGCAGGGGGGAAGGCCAGGAGGACCGGTGGGGTCGGGGGTCCCCCCGTTGGAGGCCCGTCGGGGCGAGGGGTGGGGGGCGGGGGCAGCGTCGGGCCGAGGGAGCCCCTCCAGAGGGCGGGCGCGCGGACCAGCAGGGAAGCCCGTCTGCACCCACCACCCCTGCACGTGCGCTGACCCCCTACCCCCCCCCCACCAGACAGGACGGAAGTGGAAGTGAAGGTCCCTCCTCATGTCCGACCCTGAGGGCAAGCCATGGGATCCCCCAGGCAAGAATGCTGGAGTGGGGGGCTTAGTCCTCTTCAGGGGATCTCCCCCACCCAGGGATCGAACCCGGGGTCTCCTGCACGGCAGGCAGACTCTTTACCGCCTGAGCCACCAGCGGGGAGGCCCAGAGTCCCGGGTGGGGAGCCTATCCTGTCTGCAGGGCAGTCTTCCCCACCCAGGACTCGAACTCGGGTCTCTTGTGTTGCACGTGGATTTTTTTTTTTTACCGTCTGAGCCCCCAGGGAAGCCCAGGAACGCGGGAGCGGGGAGCCCATCCCTTCTCCGGGGGAATTGTCCCCACCCACGAGTCGAGGCCGGGCCTCCTGCATTGGGAGGCGGACGCTCCACCCGGCGGGCTCACCTGCAGCAGAGGAGCCCCAGCGCCAGCAGGAGCACCGCCCCCAGTGGGATGAGCAGGTAGAGCAGGCCGGACGGGGAGGAGGCGTCCCTGCAGTCTGGGGAAGACGGGGTGGGGCAGGAGCGTCGGGTCCGGGTGGAGCCGGCAGGGGGCGGGTCTTCAGGCGGAGGGTCCCGTGACGTCCGGGGGCGGCCCACCCACGAGCGTGCCCCGACGGCTGCCGGCCCGCGAGGGCCTGTGCCTCTTGGACCCCCACACCCTGCCCCCCATCCCGGGAGGAAACGCGGGGCTCACCCAGGGCCTCTGGGGCGCTCCACTGCGCCGGGGGTCTATTCGTGGAGAACTGCGCGTCCAGGGCGCGGACGCGGACCGTGTAGGGCCCCGGATTGTTGAGCTTGAAGATCCTCTGCCTCGTCTGTGCAAGGAAGGAAAGGGGATCTCCCGATTTCTGGCCGAGGAACGGGGTCTTTCATGGAGGGGAGGGGCGTGCTGCCTGAGACGCACGCGCTAAGGTGCTTGCTTCCTTAAGAAGCAGGGTCTCTCTGCGCAGGGGACGGAGGGGCGAGTCTGAGAGGGGACCCCAAGCCCCGGGACAGGATTCGGAGCCGACACAGAAGACCAGAGGCCCAGACCCAGAGGGGCCACCCTGTGGAGGCCCGTCGGGGCGAGGGGTGGGGGCGGGGCAGCGTCGGGCCGAGGGAGCCCCTCCAGAGGGCGGGCGCGCGGACCAGCAGGGAAGCCCGTCTGCACCCACCACCCCTGCACGTGCGCTGACCCCCTACCCCCCCCCCACCAGACAGGACGGAAGTGGAAGTGAAGGTCCCTCCTCATGTCCGACCCTGAGGGCAAGCCATGGGATCCCCCAGGCAAGAATGCTGGAGTGGGGGGCTTAGTCCTCTTCAGGGGATCTCCCCCACCCAGGGATCGAACCCGGGGTCTCCTGCACGGCAGGCAGACTCTTTACCGCCTGAGCCACCAGCGGGGAGGCCCAGAGTCCCGGGTGGGGAGCCTATCCTGTCTGCAGGGCAGTCTTCCCCACCCAGGACTCGAACTCGGGTCTCTTGTGTTGCACGTGGATTTTTTTTTTTTACCGTCTGAGCCCCCCGGGAAGCCCAGGAACGCGGGAGCGGGGAGCCCATCCCTTCTCCGGGGGAATTGTCCCCACCCACGAGTCGAGGCCGGGCCTCCTGCATTGGGAGGCGGACGCTCCACCCGGCGGGCTCACCTGCAGCAGAGGAGCCCCAGCGCCAGCAGGAGCACCGCCCCCAGTGGGATGAGCAGGTAGAGCAGGCCGGACGGGGAGGAGGCGTCCCTGCAGTCTGGGGAAGACGGGGTGGGGCAGGAGCGTCGGGTCCGGGTGGAGCCGGCAGGGGGCGGGTCTTCAGGCGGAGGGTCCCGTGACGTCCGGGGGCGGCCCACCCACGAGCGTGCCCCGACGGCTGCCGGCCCGCGAGGGCCTGTGCCTCTTGGACCCCCACACCCTGCCCCCCATCCCGGGAGGAAACGCGGGGCTCACCCAGGGCCTCTGGGGCGCTCCACTGCGCCGGGGGTCTATTCGTGGAGAACTGCGCGTCCAGGGCGCGGACGCGGACCGTGTAGGGCCCCGGATTGTTGAGCTTGAAGATCCTCTGCCTCGTCTGTGCAAGGAAGGAAAGGGGATCTCCCGATTTCTGGCCGAGGAACGGGGTCTTTCATGGAGGGGAGGGGCGTGCTGCCTGAGACGCACGCGCTAAGGTGCTTGCTTCCTTAAGAAGCAGGGTCTCTCTGCGCAGGGGACGGAGGGGCGAGTCTGAGAGGGGACCCCAAGCCCCGGGACAGGATTCGGAGCCGACACAGAAGACCAGAGGCCCAGACCCAGAGGGGCCACCCTGTGAAGCCGGGAGAGCCAGAGAGGGACACAGAGCGACGGAAGGACGGGGGTCCACGGCCGACCGTGAGTCTGTGGACCCAGCACTCTCTGCAGCCTCCAAGCGGTTACTGCGTGAGTTACAGCTTCCTGAGGGTTCCGTGGAATCCCCAGGGATCTAGGGGTGCGAGGCTGGGCCTCTGGGGGAACAGCACGTGGGCAGCAGCGCCTGGACCGGGGACCTTGGAGCGCCAGCTCTCCCGGATCCTCTGGACAGGGACGGAGACAGGGAGGCTGCCGATGGGACGCCAGGGCGCGGGTGGGGCGGGGGGATGCGCACCTCCTCTCTGTAGGCGAGGTCCGCGCCCTGCAAGGGAGACAAGACGGCAGGGGCTCGGCTCTGACCCACGAGAGGCCCTCGGGGGTCGGAGCCGGTCCAGGGTCACAGAAAAATCCACACTGAAGTCACCACCGAGGAGACATCATGAACAGGCGACGCATGGGGCGTCCCTGGTGGTCCCATGGGTCAAGAGTTCGCCATGCGGTGGGAGGGGGCCGGGGATATGCATATGATTGATCTGGGAATATACATGTCTGGGAACAACAAAACGCTGTAGAAATTAAAATAAATAAATTAATAATAATAATAATAAAATAGCAACAACAAAAAGAGAGTCCGCCTGGCGCTGCAGGGGCCGCCGGTTCGATCCCTGGCCCGGGAGGATCCCACATGCCGCGGAGCGGCTGGACCCATGTGTCCAATCACCGAGCCGGAGCTCTGGAGCGCATGCGCCCAGAGCCGGTGCTCTGCAGCGAGAGAGGCCACTGCGATGGGAGGCCCACACGGGCCAGAGAACAAAGATGGAAATAAATGAGCGACCAGTACAAGAGGCAAAAAACAAAACAAAACAAAACAAAACACGTCCAGAGTCTGGGGCCCCAAGAGCACGGGAGACGCCCGCCCGCTTACCTTCCGGATCTGAAGTTCATACTTGAAGTCCTCAGTCAGGCGGCTTGTAACGTCCCACTCCACGAACGAATAGTTCTGGGTGCACCACTTTCTCGTGATGTTCGGGGCCGCTAGTATCTCTAGAGGGAGAAAAACGCCCCGTCTATGAGGGCTGCTTCTACGGGTCCGAGGCCGTGCGACCGCGTGAGCAGCTGCCCTGGGCCGCATGCCAGGGCCGCCACACGTGGACGTGGGGAATCCCCGACCGCCGGCGGACCGTGCCAGGCAGGGGGACCTTCAGGAGCTGGGGAGGGCTCGATGAGGTCATGAAAGTGGGGGCCCCCACACAGGACGAGGGTCCTCGGCCTAGCACGGAAGAAGGGATGCTTCCCAGGTGTGGAGCTGGAGCAGGCTCTGAGAGCCCCCTGGACAGGCAGGAGATCCAGCCCGTCCACCCTCAAGGAGAGCCCCCCTGACTAGCCACCGGAAGGACGGAGGCTGAAGCTGACGCTCCAGTCCTGTGGCCACCTAACGGGAAGAGCCGACTCCCTGGGAAAGCCCCTGAGGCTGGGAAAGGTGGAAGGCCAGAGGGGATGCGGAGGACGGAGGGGGCGCTGGTGGGATGGCCTCCCTGAGCCCCTGGACAGGACTCTGAGCAAACTCCGGGAGCCGGGGGCCACACGCGCCCCCAGCTCGGGCCATCTGGTGACCCTGCTCCCCACCCTTGGCAGGCAAAAGCCAGGAGCGCCCCAGGCCGAGGCAGGTGCTGCAGGAGGGAGGGCTCCCCTTTCCTTACCGATTTCTTCTAGGCTATGGAGAGTTTCACGGCAGGGGACGCGGAAGCCACCGCTGGTGCCATTCACCAGGAAGCGCAGCGTTCTGGGCAGCCCGGAGATGTTGGGAAAGCGGCACTGGACGTTGAGGCCCTGAGGGTCCTGTTCGTACTTGGGACACGGCCACGTCTCGGGGGCTCCGCTGGGGCGAGCAGACGCGTGGAGCTGGGTCACGAACCGCCCTGCAGGCCCTGAGCCCCGCCCCCTGGGGAGTAGGCGGAGCCCGGTAGAGCCCCGCCCCCAAGGAAGAGTGGGCGGAGCCTGGTCGAGCCCCACTCCTGGGGTGGGTGGGTGGGCGGAGCCTGGCCGAGCCCCAGCTCAAGCCTATTCTACGTTTTGCAGGTGGGATGGTGGGCGGAGCCCAGTAGAGGCCCGCCCAAGATTGAGGGCAGGGCGGAGCCCAGTGAAACTCCACCCCGAGGGCAGGGGGGCCTGGCCAAGCCCAAGCTCGGCCTATTCTATGTTCAGCAGGAGGGTGGGCGTAACCTGGTAGAGCCCCGCCCCTGAGGGAATGGGCGGAGCCCAGTCAAGCCCCACCCCTGAGGGAGAGTGGGCAGAGCCTAGCCAAATCAGAGCTCAGGCCTACTCTATGTTCTGCAGCAGGAGGGTGGGTGGAGCCTGGCAGAGCCCCACCTCCGATTGACAGATGGGCAGAGCCCAGTCAAATGCCACTCCCGGGGACGAGTGGGCGGACCCTGGCAGAGCCCCGCCCCCAGGGAGGAGTGGGCGGAGTCTGGCCAACCAAGCCTGAGCTCACACTCATTCTACCTTCTGCAGGTGGGAGGGTGGGTGGAGCCTGGTGGAGCCCCGCGCCTGACTGAGGGATGGGCGGGGCCGGGTCAAGCCCCACCCCCGGGGACGGGTGGGCGGGGCCTACTCGTCACTCTGCAGGTACAGGTGGTACTGGACGTTCGTCGGGGCCTCCCTGCCCCGCGCCCAGCCGCAGGTCAGCACGTCCACGTCATGCACCCGGCAGGTCAGGTTCTCCGCGGCCGCCCTGGGGCTGACTTCTGGCCTCGCAAGGATGCGGAGAGGAAAATAACAAGAATCAGTTCCTGGAAGAACCGCAGGGTCCTGCCGGAGACGACAGGACCCGCCCAGGGGATGCCGTCTGCCGGCGAGAAGCCTGGAAGGGGCGGCCGTGCCTTCCTCCAGGGATCGAACCCGGGTCTCCCGCACGGGCAGCCGGCTTTGTTATGGTCTGAGCCACCAGGGAGCCCTCCGTCTCCCTAGGGCTGTGTTCAATCAGGCCGGGGCTGCGCATGCAATAGCATGGGGCCCTCTGAGGCGTGCTGCAGCCCCGTTCATCTGCGTGAAAAACCATTTTCTTGGAATTCGGAACACGAGTGGATCAACCGACGCAAACGCCACCCACCCCTAAGATAGCAGCCTCTTGCCCTCACCCGGCTCCGGATACTGAATCCACGCAGAGAAGGGCTGACCCCGGGTGGCCTGCACGCTGTAGTTTTTCACTTCGCACGACAAGTCGACCAGTCTGCAGGACCGGTTGTCCCGTGCCTGAGAGACAAGGAGCCCGTTATTCCCGAGGAGACCCAGTTCCCCGGAGACTCGACGCGTCCGTCCCGAAGGACATCCACCCTGGACATTCACGGGAAGGACGGACTCTGAGGCCGAAGCTCCCGTCCTGGGGCCGCTGGACGCCAAGGGCCGGCTCCTTGGGAAAGACCCCGATGCTGGGAAAAACAGAAGGAGAAGGGGGCAACCGAGGATGAGAGGGCTGGACAGCATCCCTGACTCCATGGACAGGAGGCTGAGCAGCTCCGGGAGACGGGAAAGGACAGGGGAGCCTGGCGGGCGGCCGTCCACGGGGTCGCAGAGCGTCAGATGCAAGTGAGCCACTGGAAAACACCCTTGTCCACCGGGCTTGGTTCTCCACCTGCAAAATCTCACCCTTTGTCACACAAACCCAGTCCCGTGGGCACCACTCGGAACATCTGACAGAGGCGGAGGCCCGTGAAGGACCTCTGAGCCCAAGGGTCGACCCGGACGTGTCTCCGGGATGCAAAGGAGCGACAGGACCAGACGGCTTACCGCGGCGAAACGTTTTCCGTCCATGTAACAGAGAATGCCGGACACACTTCCATCCGTGTCCCATATCAGTTTTTTACGTTCTGCATCCATCCTCAGGTTCTTAATCGGGGGGTCTGGATGCGAGGCGGCTGCATGGTCGGGAGAGAGACACGCCGCGCTTACAGTCTCTCCCGCGCAGGCCGCCTTTGGGAGCCGAGCGCCACACGGAGAAGGGCGGGCCAGGAACAGGAGGCGCCACGCCCTGTCACATCTTCTGGACGCCACCCTCCCACCGCAGTGACCCCGCCCGCTCACATGTTACAAACGAAGGCGAGTGGGGGTCCCAGGAGCAGATCACCTCTGCCGTCCTTGTTATGAAATCTACCATTTTTTTTAATTTGACCTCTTTATGACTGATGCAATAGCATGGGGCCCTCTGAGGCGTGCTGCAGCCCCGTTCATCTGCGTGAAAAACCATTTTCTTGGAATTCGGAACACGAGTGGATCAACCGACGCAAACGCCACCCACCCCTAAGATAGCAGCCTCTTGCCCTCACCCGGCTCCGGATACTGAATCCACGCAGAGAAGGGCTGACCCCGGGTGGCCTGCACGCTGTAGTTTTTCACTTCGCACGACAAGTCGACCAGTCTGCAGGACCGGTTGTCCCGTGCCTGAGAGACAAGGAGCCCGTTATTCCCGAGGAGACCCAGTTCCCCGGAGACTCGACGCGTCCGTCCCGAAGGACATCCACCCTGGACATTCACGGGAAGGACGGACTCTGAGGCCGAAGCTCCCGTCCTGGGGCCGCTGGACGCCAAGGGCCGGCTCCTTGGGAAAGACCCCGATGCTGGGAAAAACAGAAGGAGAAGGGGGCAACCGAGGATGAGAGGGCTGGACAGCATCCCTGACTCCATGGACAGGAGGCTGAGCAGCTCCGGGAGACGGGAAAGGACAGGGGAGCCTGGCGGGCGGCCGTCCACGGGGTCGCAGAGCGTCAGATGCAAGTGAGCCACTGGAAAACACCCTTGTCCACCGGGCTTGGTTCTCCACCTGCAAAATCTCACCCTTTGTCACACAAACCCAGTCCCGTGGGCACCACTCGGAACATCTGACAGAGGCGGAGGCCCGTGAAGGACCTCTGAGCCCAAGGGTCGACCCGGACGTGTCTCCGGGATGCAAAGGAGCGACAGGACCAGACGGCTTACCGCGGCGAAACGTTTTCCGTCCATGTAACAGAGAATGCCGGACACACTTCCATCCGTGTCCCATATCAGTTTTTTACGTTCTGCATCCATCCTCAGGTTCTTAATCGGGGGGTCTGGATGCGAGGCGGCTGCATGGTCGGGAGAGAGACACGCCGCGCTTACAGTCTCTCCCGCGCAGGCCGCCTTTGGGGAGCCGAGCGCCACACGGAGAAGGGCGGGCCAGGAACAGGGAGGCGCCACGCCCCTGTCACATCTTCTGGACGCCACCCCTCCCACCGCAGTGACCCCCGCCCGCTCACATGTTACAAACGAAGGCGAGTGGGGGGGTCCCAGGAGCAGATCACCTCTGCCGTCCTTGTTATGAAATCTACCATTTTTTTTTTTAATTTGACCTCTTTTATGACTGATTTATTATCTTCATCCATCTTTGTTCTCTGGCCCGTGTGGGCCTCCCATGGCAGTGGCCTCTCTCGCTGCAGAGCACCGGCTGCGGGCGCATGCGCTCCAGAGCTCCGGCTCGGCGATTGGACACATGGGCGCATGCGCTCCAGAGCTCCGGCTCGGTGATTGGACACATGGGCACATGCGCTCCAGAGCTCCGGCTCGGTGATTGGACACATGGGCGCATGCGCTCCAGAGCTCCGGCTCGGTGAGTGGACACATGGGCGCATGCGCTCCAGAGCTCCGGCTCGGTGATTGGACACATGGGCGCATGCGCTCCAGAGCTCCGGCTCGGTGATTGGACACATGGGCGCATGCGCTCCAGAGCTCCGGCTCGGTGAGTGGACACATGGGCGCATGCGCTCCAGAGCTCCGGCTCGGTGAGTGGACACATGGGCGCATGCGCTCCAGAGCTCCGGCTCGGTGATTGGACACATGGGCGCATGCGCTCCAGAGCTCCGGCTCGGTGATTGGACACATGGGCGCATGCGCTCCAGAGCTCCGGCTCGGTGAGTGGACACATGGGCGCACGCGCTCCAGAGCTCCGGCTCGGTGATTGGACACATGGGCGCATGCGCTCCAGAGCGCCGTCTCCTGATCGGACACACGGGTCCAGCCGCTCCGCGGCACGTGGGATCCTCCCGGGCCAGGGATCGAACCGGCGCCCCTTGCGCTGCAAGGCGGACTCTTTACCACGGGACCACCAGGGAAGCCCTGAAACTGACTTTTCTTAACCGCGGACGTCAAAGAACGCTGTGTTTGCTGTCGCTCATTCACTTTGCTCTGCAGCAGAAACTAACACGTCCCGTGTGCGAGCTCAGTCCTTTCAGCTCTGGCCCACTCGCTGCGACCCCGTGGACGGCAGCCCGCCAGGCTCCTCTGACCGTGGGAGTCTCCAGGCAAAAAGGCCTGAGGGGCTTGCTGCTTCCTCCTCCGGGGGACAGAACCCGGGTCTCTTGGCTCTCCTGCCTTGGCTGGTGGACCCTTTACCACTAACACGACCTGGGAAGCCGCACCGCCTTGAAAGGGGGCACCCAGAGCCCACCCATGTCATCATCCTTCCCAGCATCCAGCGGCTGCTACGACAGCACTCGATGCGCAGAGAGAACCAGGAATGTGAAGCCTCTAAGCAGAGGATGTTCTCAGGGCATAGAAGCCACCTCCCTGGGACTTCCTGACGGTCCTGTCGTTGAGAAGACACCTTCCAGATGCAGTGGTAAGGATGTGTGGAGTCAGCCATGTCCCGCTCTTTGGGACCCCATAGACAGCCACCCGCCAGGCTCCTCTGTCCGTGGGCGTCTCCAGGCAAGAAGGCTGGAGGGGGCGGCCGTGCCCTCCTCCGGGGGAGCTTCCCCACCCGGGGATCAAACCTGGGTCTCCCGCATGGCAGGCAGATTCTTTACCATATGAGCCACCAGAGAAGTCCTGAATAAAGCATAATAATAATAATAACAGCAGAGACCCATATGCCTTATACACACAGAAATTTCTTTAGAAAATGCTACTAGATACCATCAAGCAATACATGATGAACCTACTAATTCCTCTTGATCAAGACGCTTCCCCTCTACAAATACACGTTGAGGGCTTCCCTGGCACCTCAGTGGTGAAGAGCTCGCCTGCCCATGCAGGAGACACGGGTTCGATCCCTGGCCCGGGAAGATCCCATGTGCCGCGGAGCGGCTGGGCCGGTGTGTCCAATCATGACCCAGCGGTCTGGAGTGCATGCGCCGGGAGCCGGTGCTCTGCAGCGAGAGAGGCCACTGCGATGGGAGGCCCACACGGGCCAGAGAAGAAAGATGGATGAAAATAATACATAACTGAAGAGCTTATGGCATGAAGTTAAAAAAAACTAAAAAAAAAAAAAACAACCTTGCATTCATTCAGACTCAATGGTGAAAGTCTAACCGCTGTTCTATTTGACTCAACAAGGGAAGGTGTCTGGGCTCAACGCATGCTTCTCCATGACGCCGCCCTGCTCCCCACTGACCCTCCAATGCAGTCCGATCAAGACCGTCGTGTTCTGTGGAGGGGCGCTGGGCGGCGGGGAAATGTTGCAAGCTTCCCGCGGGCGGCCGCTTCCTTCAGCGTCTCCTAGAAAACAGGTCCCTTCCTGCCGGCGGTCGGTGACCTGAGAACGCCCGCAGACCTGAAGGGACCCAGGTGTGGGCGGCGAGCGCCAGGACGCGGGGGCAGGGTCTGGACCACAGAGGAAGCCCCTCTGCTCCCAGATCTCAGCATCTCCTGGCCCCTGGGTCCCAGACCAGGCTGAGCTCGACGTGAGGAGCTGGACAGCAGCCCCGTGCGGTCCTTCCCGGCCGTGCCTACCGCCCTCCGCGCGGGGCTTCTGCACACTCGCCCGGGGGACGCTGCAGCCCCCGGCGAGGGAGTGAACGCTCTTCTCTCTCCAGCCTCCCGCCCGCGAGAAATCATGCAGAAGACTCAAATCCCAGGACCTAAGAACGGGATCTTCT
Source organism: Tragulus kanchil (assembly GCA_022376925.1). Lineage (NCBI taxonomy): Eukaryota > Metazoa > Chordata > Mammalia > Artiodactyla > Tragulidae > Tragulus > Tragulus kanchil. Next base: position 5,021,669 of record JAIOJX010000018.1, read on the forward strand.
CTGGAAACGGGGATCCGCGGTGGTGAGGGAGGGACGGGTCTGAGCGGAGGTCCTCGTGGACGACGGGGGCCCTCGGCCCCACGACGGGGTCCTGAGAAGACACAGGAGACCCACACCCGGAGGAGACGGCCCGGGAAGACGGGAGGGAGGCGGCCCCCAGCCCAGGGATGCCTGGAGCCCCCGGGAGCTGGAGGCGGCGGGAAGGACCCTCCCCGGGGGCCTCTGCAGGGAGCCCAGCCCCGGGACCCTTGACCCCAGATGTCTGGATAAGTAAACTGGTCAGTGAAATCCCAAGGCTATGGTCTTTTGCTAAGGCAACCCCAAGCCGTCGAGAGAGCCTGGCCGCCCCCGCCCGTCTTCACGCCTTCATGGAGAAGCCCACGGACGGAGGAGGCCGGCAGGCTGCCGGCCTGACGATTTCAAAGGGCGCGGCTGACGTGACTGAGGGCAACCCAACGCGGAGGGAGCCAGCAGCCCGCAGGAGGACGAGGACACGTGCCCCCATCACACACAAATCCACACACACACCCACAGCTCATCAGCCAGGTGCACAGAGAACAGCGGGTCTGACGCGACTTTAAGAAACACACACACACAGAGAAAGGATGGGAACAGCACGGGGGGCTCTAGACCTCTCGGGTCAAGGCCCCGAACACCTTCCGCAGTCCCGCTTTTATTCCGCGCCGATGCCTGCAGGTGTTTACAGGCAATGGGATTAGCCCGGCGGGTTTCCGTCACAGCCCTGCTCAATGATGATCCTCGTGGCTCTGAGGATGGAAAGGGCTGGCGGGCAATCAAATCCGCAAGAAGCCAAGAAGTGAAAAAAAAAAAAAAAAATTAAAAGCCAGGGAGTCTGTGCTGACCCGGCGCGCCCAAGTCCACAGCCGATCTCGCACCTGTGGCTGGTCCGTACCGCCCCGGCGATGAGCCCACGCGGATCAAATGGCCTCGTGTTTCTCTTCGATCTAGTCTGTGTCTCATTCCCAGTGCACTTCTCTCCCGGCTCAGCCAGAGCCACAGAAACCCTTCACGGCTTTGCTTCCCCCAGATACACATGGACGGACACACAGAGACACAAATAAACTCACACGGACACACACATACACGCAGAAATACGATACACACATACGGACCTACACATAGAGATACACAGCCCCATCTCAACTCCACGACGGTTGGAGGAAGGAACAAACCGCTCTGGATGAGGCAACGCTGCGGCCGTGGCCGCGGGCAGCTCGCCGGGTCTGACGCAACGTCCCCGCGCATCTGTGGGCGGCAGCTGCTCCCCGCCGGCGGCAAAGCCGGGTCCACGCCCGCGGGTCGAGGGAGGTGGGCCGTGCCCGCTCTTCGCCCTGTGCGGGGTCCGCCGGTCCGCCCGGGACCTGGGCGCAGGTGGGCTTCCCTGCAGACCCTCCTGGCCACGCGCTGGCTCCCGACTCCCTGAATCTCGTCGCATTCCGGGGTCTGCAGCCAGGGTGGGGTGCACGTACGGGGGGCGCCCGGGCAGCGGCCCCGTCTCCCCCCGTCTGCACGCTGAGCAGCGTCCCCGGAGCTGAAATCAGCCAGGCACCGACAGCCGGAGGTCTTCACTGCCGGTTCACCCCCTCTCACCGAACGCTGCCATGGAGGAGTCTCCCTCCAGGTTCGTGAATTGCTCGCTCTCTATCAGCGTCATCTGGACCCCAAGGAGACCCTGCGGCATCCCACGTCCCCCAAAAATCTCCACGAGGAATGTGAAGAAAAACAGGACGGAGCTGCCCCAAACACATCTGCTGTCTTAAGTGGATCGTTTTTATTTTTGGCCTCTTCTTAATGATCTTTGCTTAAAATTTTATTTATTTTTTCATCCGTCTTTGTTTCTCAGCCTGTGTGGGCCTCCCAGGGCAGTGGCCTCTCTCGCTGCAGAGCTCTGGCTCGGTCATTGGACACACGGGTCCAGCCGCTCCGCGGCACGTGGGATCTTCCCAGGCCAGGGATCGAACCGGCGCCCCTTGCCCTGCAAGGCGGTGTCCTTACCCACTGGACCACCAGGGAAGCCGTAAGTGGATCATTTTTAAGGCTTCTCCAGTGGCTCAAATGGTAAAGAATCCGCCTGCATTTTGAGAGATCTGGGTTCGGTCCCCGGGTGGGGAAGCTCCCCTGCAGGAGGGCACGGCCACCCCCTCCCTTCTTCCTGCCTGGAGACGCCCGTGGACAGAGGAGCCTGGCGGGCGGCCGTCCACGGGGTCACGAAGAGTCAGACAGGATTCAGCAACTAACACTGTCAGTTTCATATATATATATATGTACACACACACATACGTATACACACGAATCCTTAGTTGCACAATTCTGCTTCTGTTTTACGTTTTTTTTTTGTCCACGACGCACGTGGGATCTCAGCTGCCTGACCAGGGCTCAGACCTGCAGCTCGTGCATTTGAAAGGGAAGTGTTCACCACCTCTGGACCTCCAGGGACACCCCACATCTGTGCGCTTTAACCCACGAGACCCAAGAGGTTATTTGTGCATCCCGCCTCTCGGCCTTGGCCGCCCTGCCTTGCACAGCTGCAGAGAACGGCACCCTTCCTTACTCCTGGGTTTCTATCTCCCTGCCTCAGGGGCTAGGATGCTGGAGAGTCAGTTCCTCCCCAAGGCTCAGAAGGAGAATTCACGGCAGCTGCAGAATCTCTCAACCTCCCGGGGTGGGAGTGGCCGCCTCCCCCGACCCTCGGCTTGACGCTGCGTTGGCAGAATCTCTCCTCTATCACTGCCTGGTTTCTCTCTGCGTCCCTGCCTGGGTGCGAACCTCCCTTCTTTCTGAAGCTACGCATCCTTCTGAATGAGAAGCCATCCAGACAACCCAGTCTTAACTCAAGAACACCTGCTGGGGGCTTCCCTGGGGGTCCAGTGGGTAAAAACACCGCCTTGTAGTGCAAGGGGCGCCGGTTCGATCCCTGGCCTGGGAAGATCCCACGTGCCGCGGAGCGGCTGGACCGGGGTGTCCACTCACCGAGCCGGAGCTCTGGCGCGCATGCGCCCATGTGTCCAATCACCGAGCCGGAGCTCTGGAGCGCATGCGCCCATGTGTCCAATGACCGAGCCGGGGCTCTGGAGCGCATGCGCCCGGAGCCGGTGCTCTGCAGCGAGAGAGGCCACTGCCATGGGAGGCCCGCACGGGCCAGAGAACAAAGACGGATGAAAATAGATAAATGAAAGACCAATAGAAGTGGCCCGCCCGCCCCTCTCCCTCCCGAATCCGCTCCCCACCCACCCCCAGCAAAAAGGGAACACCGGCTGGGGTTTCGCTGGGGGCTCAGCGGCAAAGGGCGTGCCTGCTGACGCAGGAGGCCCACGGGCTCCATCCCTGGTCCGGGCAGACGTCACAGGTCACAGAACAGCTGAGCCCGTGAGCCACGACTGCTGAGCCCGTGCCCTGAGGGCCGGAGAGCCCCAGGTCCTAAAGCGCGTGTGCGCCCTAGAGCCCGGGCTCCACCGCAAGAGAAGTCCCTGTGAGAAGAAGTCCACACAGGACGCCTCGCGGGGAGGCCCCCGCTCGCCGCAACTAGAGAGAAGCCCGCCCGCGGCCACAGAGACCCAGCCCAGCCAAAAATACATCCGTAAGTGAAACGGTATTGTAACAAAGAACATCTGATAGCCTGATGACATCAAACTTGAAAGTGGCACCTGTACCCCCACGTTCACGGCAGCTCTGTCTACAACAGCTAGAACACGGAAGCAACCTCTATGTCCGTCGATGCACGAATGGCTAAAGAATCTCTGGTACATATGTACGACGGAATACTACACAGCTGTAAAAAAGAAATGCAGAAAAATCAGTCCTAATGAGGTGGATGAATCTAGAACCTCTTATACAACGTCAATTGAGGGGAATCTCCTTTTGTTTTCTTGGTCCCTGGGCGAACCTCCTTCTTTCTGAAGCTACGCATCCTTCTGAATGAGAAGCCATCCAGACAACCCAGTCTTAACTCAAGAACACCTGCTGGGGGCTTCCCTGGGGGTCCAGTGGGTAAAAACACCGCCTTGTAGTGCAAGGGGCGCCGGTTCGATCCCTGGCCTGGGAAGATCCCACGTGCCGCGGAGCGGCTGGACCGGGGTGTCCACTCACCGAGCCGGAGCTCTGGCGCGCATGCGCCCATGTGTCCAATCACCGAGCCGGAGCTCTGGAGCGCATGCGCCCATGTGTCCAATGACCGAGCCGGGGCTCTGGAGCGCATGCGCCCGGAGCCGGTGCTCTGCAGCGAGAGAGGCCACTGCCATGGGAGGCCCGCACGGGCCAGAGAACAAAGACGGATGAAAATAGATAAATGAAAGACCAATAGAAGTGGCCCGCCCGCCCCTCTCCCTCCCGAATCCGCTCCCCACCCACCCCCAGCAAAAAGGGAACACCGGCTGGGGTTTCGCTGGGGGCTCAGCGGCAAAGGGCGTGCCTGCTGACGCAGGAGGCCCACGGGCTCCATCCCTGGTCCGGGCAGACGTCACAGGTCACAGAACAGCTGAGCCCGTGAGCCACGACTGCTGAGCCCGTGCCCTGAGGGCCGGAGAGCCCCAGGTCCTAAAGCGCGTGTGCGCCCTAGAGCCCGGGCTCCACCGCAAGAGAAGTCCCTGTGAGAAGAAGTCCACACAGGACGCCTCGCGGGGAGGCCCCCGCTCGCCGCAACTAGAGAGAAGCCCGCCCGCGGCCACAGAGACCCAGCCCAGCCAAAAATACATCCGTAAGTGAAACGGTATTGTAACAAAGAACATCTGATAGCCTGATGACATCAAACTTGAAAGTGGCACCTGTACCCCCACGTTCACGGCAGCTCTGTCTACAACAGCTAGAACACGGAAGCAACCTCTATGTCCGTCGATGCACGAATGGCTAAAGAATCTCTGGTACATATGTACGACGGAATACTACACAGCTGTAAAAAAGAAATGCAGAAAAATCAGTCCTAATGAGGTGGATGAATCTAGAACCTCTTATACAACGTCAAGTAAGTCAAAAAGAGAAGGACAGGGCTTCCCTGGTGGTCCAGTGGGTAAGGACACCGCCTTGCAGTGCAAGGGGCGCCGGTTCGATTCCTGGCCTAGGAGGATCCCACGTGCCGCGGAGCGACTGGACTGATGTGTCCAATCACCGAGCCGGAGCCCTGGAGCGCATGCGCCCACAGCCGGTGCTCTGCGACAACAGAGGCCACCGCGATGGGAGGCCCACACGGGCCAAAGAACAAAGACGGATGAAAATGGACAAATGAAAGACCAGTGGAAGTGGCCCACCCACCCCCCTCCCTCCCCAACCCCGCCAAAATAAATAAATAAATAACTGGTTTTTTTTTTTTTTTAAAAAAAGAGAAGGACAAATACAGTATACTAGCACATATATACACAGAATCTAGTAAGATGGTACCAAGAAATATACACACAGAACAGCAGTGGGAAAACAGACCTATGGTCATTGGGCCCATGGGCCCTCGAGCCTGAGGTCCACCCCCAGAGACGTCCCCGCCCCGAGAAGCCTGCTCCCCTCCACCAGAGAGGAGCCCCCGCTCCCTGCAGCCAGAGGAGAGCCTGTGGACGCCAGGAACACCCAGAAGAGCCAAAGACACAAAATAACAATAAAATAAAGGACAAGACGCTCTGCAGACCAGCCCCGTTCTCCAGTTCTGTCGGTTTGCTGAGGGCAACGCCTGACCCATGACCTCCACGGTCCACAGGCTTCTCCGGACCCAGGAAACGTGCGGCCACAAGTCCCAGACCCGTGACGGACGCCCACGCCCCAGCTGGGACCAGCCGCCTCGTGGCCGCGTCAGGATGCACAGCCTGGCCGGGAGGTGTTCGTTTTCGAAGACGCTCCCCACAGATCGACGGTGGCCCCGGCCTCCGCCTTCCCCCCGAGAAACCCCTTGGCCCCCGGGACCCCCTCCGGCCGTGCGTGGTGTCCCTTACCGTGCTCCGGGGTCACCAGGCAGAAGAGGACGGCGAGGAGACGGGCCGGCCCGGGGAAGGCCATGGCCGCGCGGCTTCGGCAGGAGCCTGGACGCCCGATGGCAGAGGAGGGCCTGCGGAAGGCAGGGAGCGGCTCGGGGCGGGCGCCTCCTGGCGTGGACGCGTCCGTCTACACCTCACGCCCGCGTGCACCTGTGCGGGCCCGTGCGCGCGCGTGAACGCGGGGGGTCTAGGGTGCACGTGCGTGTCTTGTGGAAACTCTGGAGGCCTGGCCGCCCGTGCTCCCCGGCCCCGGGGCTCTGCGTGGCCCTGGCCCCGGCCCCGGGCAGGCACCTGGAGGGCTCCCTCCCTCCCGACGGCTCCGGAGAACAATGGAAGGAAGCGTGACAAACACACGAAGCCCACGGGGACCGGCTTCCTGCCCCGGCCGCCTTACCGTAACTCCAACCCGGCTCTTCCCGGCGCCCGCCCGGGTCCCCGGGAAGCCCCCGCCGGCTCTCCTGACCCTGCCTCCTTCCGCGCCTTCTGGGCCCCGGCGGTGGGGCCTCCTGGTCGAGCCCACGCCTCTCCCCACACACAGAACAGCAGTGGGAAAACAGACCTATGGTCATTGGGCCCATGGGCCCTCGAGCCTGAGGTCCACCCCCAGAGACGTCCCCGCCCCGAGAAGCCTGCTCCCCTCCACCAGAGAGGAGCCCCCGCTCCCTGCAGCCAGAGGAGAGCCTGTGGACGCCAGGAACACCCAGAAGAGCCAAAGACACAAAATAACAATAAAATAAAGGACAAGACGCTCTGCAGACCAGCCCCGTTCTCCAGTTCTGTCGGTTTGCTGAGGGCAACGCCTGACCCATGACCTCCACGGTCCACAGGCTTCTCCGGACCCAGGAAACGTGCGGCCACAAGTCCCAGACCCGTGACGGACGCCCACGCCCCAGCTGGGACCAGCCGCCTCGTGGCCGCGTCAGGATGCACAGCCTGGCCGGGAGGTGTTCGTTTTCGAAGACGCTCCCCACAGATCGACGGTGGCCCCGGCCTCCGCCTTCCCCCCGAGAAACCCCTTGGCCCCCGGGACCCCCTCCGGCCGTGCGTGGTGTCCCTTACCGTGCTCCGGGGTCACCAGGCAGAAGAGGACGGCGAGGAGACGGGCCGGCCCGGGGAAGGCCATGGCCGCGCGGCTTCGGCAGGAGCCTGGACGCCCGATGGCAGAGGAGGGCCTGCGGAAGGCAGGGAGCGGCTCGGGGCGGGCGCCTCCTGGCGTGGACGCGTCCGTCTACACCTCACGCCCGCGTGCACCTGTGCGGGCCCGTGCGCGCGCGTGAACGCGGGGGGTCTAGGGTGCACGTGCGTGTCTTGTGGAAACTCTGGAGGCCTGGCCGCCCGTGCTCCCCGGCCCCGGGGCTCTGCGTGGCCCTGGCCCCGGCCCCGGGCAGGCACCTGGAGGGCTCCCTCCCTCCCGACGGCTCCGGAGAACAATGGAAGGAAGCGTGACAAACACACGAAGCCCACGGGGACCGGCTTCCTGCCCCGGCCGCCTTACCGTAACTCCAACCCGGCTCTTCCCGGCGCCCGCCCGGGTCCCCGGGAAGCCCCCGCCGGCTCTCCTGACCCTGCCTCCTTCCGCGCCTTCTGGGCCCCGGCGGTGGGGCCTCCTGGTCGAGCCCACGCCTCTCTCCCCACCGGTTTGAGTCCCTCAAGCAAAACCCTCACCGGGGTCTCAGGCCGGCCGGCCCGGGCCATCCCGCCTGGGGCATCTTGCCTAGAGTCCCCCCAGGACGGCCCGCACGGACGCTCGCTCCTTCAGGGCCTCCTCGGCGCCCCCGTCACGACGTCCAACCCCGACGCCATGCGTCCAGGGCCTCCCCCACGTGCCCGTCCAAGCCTGGGGCCCCCCGAGCCTCCCAGGGCTGACCAGTGCCCCCAACCTCCCACAAAACACCAGCTCTCACACAAGCTCGATCTCAAAGGCTGCCACCTATCGGAGCTCGCGCCGCACCCGGGGGGCAGCCCCGGAGACGCCCGTCCCCAGACAGAGCGACGGCGGAGACCCGGGATTTCCCATCGGGGGGAGGCGTCCAGCGACGGACGCCCCGCGCCAGCCGCCTGCGATTCGGGGATCACGGTGTAGAGAGTCAGCAGGGCCCTTCCAAGCCCAGCGGACGTCTGAGCCGCCAGGGACGCCCCGAACGCTCTGGACGAGAGAGGACGCTCCGGAAAGGCATCGTGGAGTGTGAAGGGCTTCAGGATGCGAGCTCATCGGCTCGTCAGAGCCAAGAAACCTGAGCCCCAACGGTCCCTGGGGACCCTCGCCGCAGCAGGACTCCCGGGGGTGCAGCATGAGCCCCAGGGACCTGGAGAAAGGGGGGCCTCGGTGACGCGTCAGTCGTGCCTCTTTGCGACCCGTGGACGGCGGCCCGCTGGGCTCCGCTGGCCGCGCGAGTCCAGGCAGGAAGATGGGAGTGGGGGGCCGTGCCCTCCTCCAGGGGGGCTTCCCCACCCGGGGACGGAGCCCGTGTCTCCCGCCTCGCTTTCGTGAGACCCTCCTCATCCGTGTCGGCCCTGACGTCTGGGTCCGGCGTGTGATGCGCTGGACGACGCATCTGGGCGGTCCGGAGGTGCGTCCCCACCCGGGGTCCTCCCCCGGGAGGCGGCAGTCGGTCCCGAGCCACCTGCCGTCCGCACCTGCACCCGTCTCGGCGGGGGAGGGTCTTACCGGGGATGCCAAGCAGGGTCCAGCAGGATGGGACACTCCCCGGCCCCCGCGACGGCGACGGTCCAGCTGGCCTGGGAGCGCGGGGCGGACCCCAGGCGCGCGTTCCCAGCCGTGGGCTTCTGTCTGCCTCCGGGAAAGAGAAAGAGGCTTGCTTTGTCTTTCCCCCCATTTGACCATTTTTATAGCCTTCCGAAGCAGCTCCACCCTCTGAAAAAAAAAGAGAAAGGAAAAAAAAAAAAGAAAAAAAAAGAGGCCCTGATGAATCGGGGATTTGCGGGGGAGGGTATGACCAGCCCTGGGGAGGGGCAGCCGGGGTCAGGGCCGCAGCAGCCGCCGCGGGCTCTTCCTGGAAGCAGCTCGCTCGCCGTCACACCCGCGGCGGCTCCTGCGGTTGCTGGGTCCGGAGGTTCTGCTTTGTCAGAACCCCAGCGATCCGCCCCGCTTGGGCAATTTCCTGGAGCCGGGCCGTCGTGGGTGACGCCGGCCGGTCGGTGCCCGACGTCGAGCTCCCCCAGGAAGGGCCGCTGCGCCCCCGGGGACGGCAGGCGACCCCCCGGAGCCCCGCGGCGCCGGCCGGCCATCTCTGGGTCCCCCGGCACGTCCAGCCTCCAGCCCGGAGCCCCCCGGGGAGGTCCGCCAGCAGACTAGGTAAGGAGGCGCGAGGTTTCCTAGGAGGGGACAGGCCTTTGTAGCCCTTTGTGGCCACGCCCGGGACAAGCATCCCTTTTGCCTAAGGCTCTCTGTAAGCCGCGAGCTCCTGTTTGCAGCCACGATGCCTCTTTCTGGAGAACACCGATTCACAGAAACAATGTATCTTTCTGGAGGACGCCGGTCTCCTTCTTAGCTTGCACCTGCCTTGTCTAAAGAAGCACGCTGTGGCCGCAGGTCTGCTCGGAGCTTTATCGCCTTCAAATCATCCTTCTGGTCCGAGCTTTATCACCTTCAAATCATCTTTGGATCTACTCTTAACAACCGACTGCAAAGTACAAAACGTACCCCCCAAACTCCCTTCTGGTGCTTCTCTGTGGTCTCCAGTGTTTTATTCATCTTTTAAATTTGGGCCTCTTTTTTAAAAAAAAATTAGTTTCATCCATCTTTATCCTTTGGCCTGTGTGGATCTCCCATTGCAGTGGCCTCTCTCGCTGCAGAGCTCCGGCTCGTTTGTTGGACACACCGGTCCAGCCGCTCCGCGACACGTGGGATCTCCCCAGGCCAGGGATCGAACCGATCAGGGATCGAACCGGCGCCCCCTGAACGGCAAGGCGCTGTCCCTACCCGCTGGACCACCAGGGAAGCCCCTCTTCTTGTTTTTTAAAGCCAAGCGTTTTGATCCCAAAGTGAGCTCTTCTCCTCTGGAGGTCGCGAATCCGACGCCGCGCACCGTCAGCTGTCCCCCGTCACGGATCCCGCCCGGGCAGCGTCCCGGACGTGGCGGCCTTGGCTCTCGGGGGGTCCGTCCATCCGTCCCCACTCCCGGGTTCCAGCCCCGCTGTCGGGTCCCCCTGCCCGCTCCCCGGAGGCGGGTGCTCTGGGCTCCCGTGCCGTGTCCTGTCTCCTCCCTTGGACATCCACCTGGAATCTCCGAGCAGGACGCACTCAGAAGCTGGACCCTCTCAGGGGTCCAGAGGAAGGTCACTCAGACTCCCGGACCCGCGGCGCCGGCCGGCCCCATCTCTGGGTCCCCCGGCACGTCCAGCCTCCAGCCCGGAGCCCCCCGGGGAGGTCCGCCAGCAGACTAGGTAAGGAGGCGCGAGGTTTCCTAGGAGGGGACAGGCCTTTGTAGCCCTTTGTGGCCACGCCCGGGACAAGCATCCCTTTTGCCTAAGGCTCTCTGTAAGCCGCGAGCTCCTGTTTGCAGCCACGATGCCTCTTTCTGGAGAACACCGATTCACAGAAACAATGTATCTTTCTGGAGGACGCCGGTCTCCTTCTTAGCTTGCACCTGCCTTGTCTAAAGAAGCACGCTGTGGCCGCAGGTCTGCTCGGAGCTTTATCGCCTTCAAATCATCCTTCTGGTCCGAGCTTTATCACCTTCAAATCATCTTTGGATCTACTCTTAACAACCGACTGCAAAGTACAAAACGTACCCCCCAAACTCCCTTCTGGTGCTTCTCTGTGGTCTCCAGTGTTTTATTCATCTTTTAAATTTGGGCCTCTTTTTTAAAAAAAAATTAGTTTCATCCATCTTTATCCTTTGGCCTGTGTGGATCTCCCATTGCAGTGGCCTCTCTCGCTGCAGAGCTCCGGCTCGTTTGTTGGACACACCGGTCCAGCCGCTCCGCGACACGTGGGATCTCCCCAGGCCAGGGATCGAACCGATCAGGGATCGAACCGGCGCCCCCTGAACGGCAAGGCGCTGTCCCTACCCGCTGGACCACCAGGGAAGCCCCTCTTCTTGTTTTTTAAAGCCAAGCGTTTTGATCCCAAAGTGAGCTCTTCTCCTCTGGAGGTCGCGAATCCGACGCCGCGCACCGTCAGCTGTCCCCCGTCACGGATCCCGCCCGGGCAGCGTCCCGGACGTGGCGGCCTTGGCTCTCGGGGGGTCCGTCCATCCGTCCCCACTCCCGGGTTCCAGCCCCGCTGTCGGGTCCCCCTGCCCGCTCCCCGGAGGCGGGTGCTCTGGGCTCCCGTGCCGTGTCCTGTCTCCTCCCTTGGACATCCACCTGGAATCTCCGAGCAGGACGCACTCAGAAGCTGGACCCTCTCAGGGGTCCAGAGGAAGGTCACTCAGACTCCCGATGGCACAGGGTGGCCGCCGCGTCCCACGAGGGACGGCCCCCAGGCCACGGGGCAGACGCAGCCGGTGAGGACGAGGCGGGGACGGGAGGGAGGCAGCCGCCCGCCCAGGGATGCCGGGAGCCCCCCGAAGCCGGAGAGGCGGGAAGGAGGGAGCTCAGCCATGGGAGCCCCTGACCTCCGGCGTCTGGTCCCCAGGAACCAGCGGGGATGAGCGTCTTGGCATACAAGCCGTCCGGTTTGGGGTCCGTCCTTACGGCCGCCCCCCTGCCTCAGAGCAGGGCTCTTGGAGGCCAAGCAGCCCCACCGAGAGACGAGGAGGGGAAACGGTCAGACCCCCCATCTCCCTTCATGCAGGAAAGATGAGCATTTTGCTGAGAGTCGAGGCAACTCCAAGCGGCGCCACGGCCAACGTCGCCTTCGGGTGGACACCCCCGTCTCCCGCCCGTCCGGGGGTGGGACGGAGGCCTGAGGGCCCGGAGGGGCTCCGGGCAGATGGAGACGGCGGACGGACGACCCCGCTGCGGGGGCAGCAGTCAGTGCGGGGTGCACGTCCCCTCTGGGGGCTGCCAGCGGTGGACCCGCGGAGCCCCGGCTGCACGCGGGCACGCATGCTCGCCCGAGCCCCGTCCTGCTTCCGGGGACCGTCCCCTGCCAGGGTCTCCCTCCCGCTGGGCAGCTTCTGGACCGTCAGAGCCTCCGGGGACGCCCTGAGGTGTCTCGGGACTTTGGCTGAAGGGTCAGTGCGCTGACCCAAGGACCAAAGGACAAGGCCACCCCGGAGGGTCTTCAAAGGCAGGAAGAGAAGGGACTGTGGGGTCCAAAGGAAGACGAAACCAGTCCTCGAAGACGTGGCCAGCAAGGACGGTCTGGGAAGGCAAGCAGAGAGAGGCAGCCCCTCCGCGTCCTTCCCTCTCCAGGCCCGGGACCCCGTCCAATCAGGACACGGTCTGTAAGACCCCAAGCCCCTCCTCGGAGCCCAGCTGTAACGGGGATCAACGCCCCCCGGCTCTCCGAACTTTCCGCTCTCGCCGACGTGACTGGCCTCGCACGGAAAGCCGCTTCTAACCTGCACGCGGACCTGGACGGGCGGGTGTGGTTGGGGAAGAGGGCGTCCCTCGATTGGCCGGCGGCCCACGTGCGCGCCCACGAGGCAGGAGGCGGCTTGAGGTTCAGGGCCGGCGGGGGCGGGGGTCCCGCACGGCCCACAAGGGGCGACCGAGACCCTCGGCGTCCCGCCTCGAACACCCAGCCTCCGCCCGTCCGGCCCCCTGGTCCCCTCCATCTCCTGTTTCCCCGGGGCTGGAGGACCGTCCGGCCCCCCGAAACCCGCTTCAGCCAACCCGGCAAGAGACCCACAGGGGCTGCGGGAGGCGGCGGGCGCCCATCACGCGCCGGGAATCCAGCCGTGGACGCCGCGGGCGGGGGGCCTTGGGGAACAGAAACGGGGAACCGGGAGCGCGACGGGGCGAGGCCGGGCTCCGGGGCAGAGCAGGGCGGCCGCTTCTCGCGCCCGGCACCTGGCAGCTGGCCCGACCCCAACCCCGCCCCGGGGACAGGGCTGGCTCGGCCGGGAGGGTGGGGCCGGCTGGCGGCAGGACGGGGGCCCCTCTCAGGGCTCGGGGGCTTCCCAGCGGGCGCTCGGGGGAAAGAGCCCACCCGCCCGTGCAGGAGGCACAAGAGCTGCAGGTTCAATCCCCGGGTGGGGAAGCTGCCCCGGAGGAGGGCACGGCCGCCCCCTCCCGTCTTCTTGCCTGCGGGCTCCCGTGGACGGCAGCCGGCCGCCGCCTCCCGTCCTTCCCCGCAGCTCCTGGAGTTGGATCTCACTCATGTCCGCGGAGATCGCCACGCCAGTTGGCGACGGGGTGCCTTTCCCGGATGCCCCCGGCCCGTCATTCGGACGCGGGGCCCGTGAGCGGATTTCTGGGAGCTGCGAGGCGTCGCCTCCTGACCTCCCCCGCTCTCCTCCGGGTGCTGGCGGCTGCCCGGGTCCACGAGGCTTCTTCCCAGGACCTCCAGCCACGAGACCACCCACGGGCACGACGAGGCCTCGCCAGGGGGGCTCTTCCAGCCAGCGTCGCCTCTGCCGGGCAGACCCTTCCCAGCGGGGCAGCCCCCAGACCCCAGACGACGGCCTGAGCCCGCGTGGCCGTCGGGGGCCGGAGCCCAGGCCTCCCTCTGGGCTCCCGGTGCCTCCAGTGGACGGTGAGCCCAGCGCGGCGGAGGGTCAGTTCCCGGGCAGCCAGCCCTGAGTTCCTGGAAGCCCAGCCCCTCGCCTGCTTCCCATGGAACCCCGAGAGCCGCCTGGTGACCCTCGGCCCCGGGGTCAGGCTGGTCCTGATCTGTGCTGACGATAACAATCCCCTCACGGCCTCAATGCAGCCTGTTATTTTCTCTGCTGGTCAGGAGAGAGCGCCTTATTTACTCTGGGAAGACCGGTCCACGGAGGCAGGACGGGGAGTCAGGCTACAGACCAGACCTCCTGGACCAGGCTTCTCAGTCCACGGGGACCCTCCAGGCAAGAATACGGGAGGGGGCGGCCATTTCCTTCTCCAAATACCAGGGGGCATTTTCACCGCCTGATCTCTGTGACCCTGACCATCTGCCCGCGGGATTCCCCCGGCCCGAGGGGCTTCCCTGATCGGCTTTCCCGGCAAACGGCGGCGGCCGAGCTGTGTTCCTCGCGGAGCGCGGGGGGCTGGGGGCTGGGGGCGGGGCTCCTCGCCCTAACCCGCCCCGCCGCGATGGGCCTCTGCGTCGCCCTGGAATCTGCACCCCGGTCTTCACGCGGCCCCTACCCCCCCAGAAGCCCCGAGACGCGCCAGGCCCCTGCGGACACGGGGCTCTTAGAACTCACCCGCTCGCTGTCGGGGTGGCTGGGCATCTTGGCTGGTGTTCTTCGTAGCCCGTATGCAGTGCCCAGCGCCCCCCAGATCACCTACCCTGCAGCCTGAGACGGTGGGCCGGCGTCACCCAGTCGATGGCTTTGAGCCGGAGCAAATGCCGGGAGAGGGCGAAGGGCCGGGAAGCCGTCCGGCCGCCGTCCACGGGGTCGCAAAGCCGCGGGCGTGACGGAGCGGGCAGCACGGAGCTGCAGGACGAGAAAGTCAACGTCAGGTCTGACCCTCTGTGATCCCTGGCCCAGCCGCGGGCGTCTCCAAGCGAGAATCCTGGAGGGGGCGGCCTTTCCCGTCTCCAGGGGATCTTCCCCACCCAGGGATCGAACCCGGGTCCCCATGTGGCAGGCGGACCCTTTAGCAGCTGAGCCACCGGGACGGCCCCGAGAACAGGCCGTTACTAGGAAACAGTCTTGCACGTGTGCTGAAGGGAAGGGTCCCAACAGAGGTCCTCGTGGACGAGGGGACCTCAAGCCCACAGCAGGGTCCTCAGAAGACAGAGGGGGAGACAGACCCAGAGAAGAGCCCCGGGAAGACGGGGGCCGGGACGGGAGGGAGGAGCCCCCGGGAGCCTCTGGAAGGAGCCCAGCCCCGGGACCCCCTGACCTCAGGTGTCGGGCCTCCAGGGCCGGGGGAGGATGGAGGTCCGTCCCGAGACACTCCGGGCACCCCTGCCCCTCCCCCTGAGCTCCCGACCTCGGCCCGGGTCCCCGCCCACCCCCGGGAGCCAACAGGCCCGCCCTGCAGGGTCGTCCAGCCCCGGGCGCCAGTGACCCGTCCACTTTGGAACCTGCCACGGGCTGACCCAGCCTGCGCCCAACTGCCAGGTTCTGATGTTGCTGTTGTTAAATTCTGGCCACTTCTCCGGGTCTTTCATGTATCTGTTTCCATCCAACTTTGCTCTCTGGCCCATGCGGGCCTCCCATCGCAATGGCCTCTCTCGCCGCAAAGCGCCGGCTCGGTCGTTGGACACCCCGGTCCAGCCGCTCCGCGGCACGTGGGGTCTTCCCGGGCCAGGGATCGAACCGGCGCCCCTTGCCCTGCAAGGCGGACCACCAGGGAAACCTATGATTTTTCTTTTTTTTTTTTTAAGATCTTTCCAAATGTATACCAGCTCGAGCTCCAGTCCTGTGGCCGCCTGATGCCAAGAGATGACTCCCTGGAAAAGCCCCTGAGGCTGGGAAAGACAGCGGGCAGGAGGAGAAGGGGCGACCGAGGACAAGAGATGACTCTGAGCAGCTCCGGGAGACGGGAGGGACAGGAGCCTGGCGGCGTCCGGGGCTGCAGGACGAGAAAGTCAACGTCAGGTCTGACCCTCTGTGATCCCTGGCCCAGCCGCGGGCGTCTCCAAGCGAGAATCCTGGAGGGGGCGGCCTTTCCCGTCTCCAGGGGATCTTCCCCACCCAGGGATCGAACCCGGGTCCCCATGTGGCAGGCGGACCCTTTAGCAGCTGAGCCACCGGGACGGCCCCGAGAACAGGCCGTTACTAGGAAACAGTCTTGCACGGGTGCTGAAGGGAAGGGCCCCAACGGGGGTCCTCGTGGACGGGGGGACCTCAAGCCCACAGCAGGGTCCTCAGAAGACAGAGGGGGAGACAGACCCAGAGAAGAGCCCCGGGAAGACGGGGGCCGGGACGGGAGGGAGGAGCCCCCGGGAGCCTCTGGAAGGAGCCCAGCCCCGGGACCCCCTGACCTCAGGTGTCGGGCCTCCAGGGCCGGGGGAGGATGGAGGTCCGTCCCGAGACGCTCCGGCACCCCTGCCCTCCCCTGAGCTCCCGACCTCGGCCCGGGTCCCCGCCCACCCCCGGGAGCCAACAGGCCCGCCCTGCAGGGTCGTCCAGCCCCGGGCGCCAGTGACCCGTCCACTTTGGAACCTGCCACGGGCTGACCCAGCCTGCGCCCAACTGCCAGGTTCTGATGTTGCTGTTGTTAAATTCTGGCCACTTCTCCGGGTCTTTCATGTATCTGTTTCCATCCAACTTTGCTCTCTGGCCCATGCGGGCCTCCCATCGCAATGGCCTCTCTCGCCGCAAAGCGCCGGCTCGGTCGTTGGACACCCCGGTCCAGCCGCTCCGCGGCACGTGGGGTCTTCCCGGGCCAGGGATCGAACCGGCGCCCCTTGCCCTGCAAGGCGGACCACCAGGGAAACCTATGATTTTTCTTTTTTTTTTTTTTTTAACATCTTTCCAAATGTATACCAGCTCGAGCTCCAGTCCTGTGGCCGCCTGATGCCAAGAGATGACTCCCTGGAAAAGCCCCTGAGGCTGGGAAAGACAGCGGGCAGGAGGAGAAGGGGGCGACCGAGGACGAGAGGGCTGGACGGCATCCCTGCCTCCATGGACAGGACTCTGAGCAGCTCCGGGAGACGGGGAGGGACAGGGGAGCCTGGCGGCGGCCGTCCAGGGGGTCACTGAAAGCCAGATACGACGGAGGGACTCTTAAAAAGCCACACTTTTTAAAGCCTTTATTGAACCCATCACGATATTCTTTCCGTTTGATGTGCTGCGATGCTGCCCGCGAGGCACGTGGGATCGTGGCTCCCGATAAAGGAATTGGAATGTGCGCCCACCCCGCGGGGGACGGCGAGGCCTTCCCGGAGGGCCGTCTAGGGAAGCCCTGGGCTCCGGCTGCCAGCTGACCCAAGCTGTGCGCAGCCGGAGGCAGGTGGACGCCAAGCCGGTCTCTCTCAGTCCAGGCGGTCACTGAGGCCGGACCTGGGCGTCTCTCCGGCCGCCCCGCTCCGTGACCGCAGGCGGGGCCGTGGCCAGAGCCCCGCCGGGAGGGACGGCACGCGGTGTCTTGGGGTCACAGCCTCCGGGGCGAGAGTGATACCGGGCACTTCCTCCGCTTCCGCGACCTCCTCTCTTCTCGAAACATGGCCGGGGCGTCTGTCGCAAGAGGCTGCTTGTACGCAGTGGCCCCCTCATCCGGAACAGGGCGCCGCCAGCTCTTGCGAAACCCCTGCTTCTTGGTTGTGCCGACGCGGGATGGCGTCGGGGGCCCTCGGGAGGCCGGAGCGAGCAGCATTCTGTCTCTGCCCCTGGGTTCTGCCCGCGAGACGGGTCCCTCCTGGACGCGACCGAAGCCGCCCAGCAAACTCGTCACCGACAGGACATCTCCGAACCCCACCTGGGGCGGGCTCCCTTCGTCCGGAAAAAAAGGACCGAAGCAGCTCCTCAGGTGGGAAATCTTTGCTGCTGCTTCTCCTAGGTTCATCTGCTGGGCTGAGAGCCCTCATGAAGCTGAGAGAGACAGAAACGTCTCCCCAGAAGCGGACCCACGTGGACGCGCTCCTGGTGCCCGACGCCCTCCGGATCGGCTGCACCCCGGGGGCGCTATCTAAAAACGTCCGAGGGTGGGCTGGCAGCCAGTGCCTCCCGCAGCTGGGGAGAGGCGAGCAGCCGTGGCAAGCGGGGGACGTAGCACAGGCGGAGGCCGCAGATCAGACAGAGAGCCGCGCGTTCAATCAGCATCCTGTTAGTGGACGAGGAGAGGGCGCCCAGGAGGGAAGTTTTCGTAAGGGTTGGGGGCCGGGCCCGGACCTGGCGCCTCCTTGGCTTGTCCGCTTGGAAGCGAGGGGGTTTCCTCCACCGTGAGGACGTCCTCGGGCTCCTGGGTACCTGGCGGGGCGCGGCCTCCGGGCAAGGCCGGCTCCTGGGAGAGAGGACACAGCCCACGGGGGACGAGACGGTGCTCGTGAGGACGTGGTGTGCCCACGCAGAGGACGCCGGCAGGATCAGAGGATACGCAGATGGGTGGATCGAGGGATGACGGATGGATGGACGGACGGATGGATAAAGAGCATGGGGTCCACACATGCAGTGGAATATGACATAGCCATGAACAGAAGCAGGGCTCTGAGCCAGGCTACCGCACAGACACATCGTCCGCACGCGGTGCTCAGTGAGACAAGCAGACACAGTGTGTGAGTCAATGTGCAGGAAGAGGCCAACCCACAGAGACAGGAAGTGGGCTCACCGGGCTAGGGGCTGGCTCAGGGGGTGCGGGGGAGTGGGCTGAGTGGGACGGAGCTTCTTTGGCTGAGGGGGGAATACAACGTCCGGAAACCAGCCGAAGGGCACGGCTGCAGAGCACCGAGAACTTGCTAAACGTCCCCAACTGAGACGTTAACAGGTGAGCCCTACGGCGTGTGTGTGAAATCGCAATAACACCTTTTTTTTTTAACAAAAGCCAAGAACGAACACCTGATGGGTCCGTTCCTCTCTGAGATGTGCCTGCCGCCTAGCTGGAGGGGCGGGTCTCTGCCATCTCCCGGGCAACGGCGGAGAGACAGCCCCTGACTCTAGATGGACAGCCGGCGGCAGACCCCTGGAGCCAGCCTCTCTGCTCCCCCGCCCCTCCTCTGTCCTGGCGTGACCGCTCCCAGCCCCCACTCGCCCCGAGACGCGGAGGCCACCTGCGGGAGGCCTGAGTGGCAAGAATCCCCCCAGGCCCGTCCGCAGCTCCGAGGACCACGCCCTGCGGGGCCAGGAGGCGCCCGGGGACCACTCACCTCCAGAAAGGCGCGGGTGACGTCCTGCTTCACCTGCGGGATGGGCGGGAGCAGCTTCTTCTTCAGGGAGAACCTGGGCGCAGAGGAGAGACCAGCGATGCCGGGCCGCCCGCCCCCAGAGCTCGCCGCGAGGGACCCGCTCCTGCCCGGGGCCCAAGCCCCTCGGCAAGGCCAGGTCTGGGTCGGGCAGGGCCAGCCTCAGAGATGGAAGGGGGCCGGGGGCGCCCATCAGGGGAGGAGTGGACGGGCGTGCAAGCAGAGGGGCTCGCAGTGCCCCGGGGCTGGCCCAGGCCCACCGTCTCGAGCTGCGGAGCGTCCCCACGGGGTCACAAAGGGTAGGGGGGAAGGGGGCTGCCACTGACCCGTCTCCACCCACCCCCGTTCCCCGTCCCCGTCCGTGTCGCCCCTTCCTGTCTGGAGCCTCCCACGGACGGAGGAGCCTGGCGGGCGGCTGTCCACGCGGTCACCCAGAGCTGGACCTAGCCAAAGGGGCTCAGCGTCAGCATCCGCTGTGACAAAGCTGGGGACACAGCCTGCGACCCCGGGGGTCCAGAGCTGGCTGAGCCTTGAGACTGAGCAGCAGGGGCTTGGGAGCAGGCACAGAGCTCGCCGCTGCCCCCGTGCGGTGAGCCGTGGGCACAGCAGGGACCGCCCCCCGGCAGGTGCTCCAGAGCCCAAGGCCACTCGGTGCGGCCCTGAGGACGCGGCTTCCGGACATGGTCACACGTCGTGTGCTCTCAGCCGGGGACCCTCCCTCCGCCCGGGGCCCGCCCTCCTCTGAGACGCCTCTTTGGAAAGTTCACTCCTTCCGCGAACATCAGGGCGGCCAGCGGGCCAGCCCTCAAGGCGACGGGAACACGCGATCCTGCTGCGACCCTACGACCCGCGTGCACGCCCCCCGTGTGGGGGTCCAGGCGCAGGACCCGGGGCCCCTGAGTGGCCGCGGCCCGCGCTCCCCTAGCCCCCCACACCGTCAGCCCCTTCGAGCCTCCCTCCTGAGTCTGGGCTTCTGGCCGTCCCCGTGCAGGAGGGGGGCACGCCCGGGCTCCTTTCAGTTTCCGGCTGTTTTTAGGACTTTTTTCGGCGCCCGGGGACCACTCACCTCCAGAAAGGCGCGGGTGACGTCCTGCTTCACCTGCGGGATGGGCGGGAGCAGCTTCTTCTTCAGGGAGAACCTGGGCGCAGAGGAGAGACCAGCGATGCCGGGCCGCCCGCCCCCAGAGCTCGCCGCGAGGGACCCGCTCCTGCCCGGGGCCCAAGCCCCTCGGCAAGGCCAGGTCTGGGTCGGGCAGGGCCAGCCTCAGAGATGGAAGGGGGCCGGGGGCGCCCATCAGGGGAGGAGTGGACGGGCGTGCAAGCAGAGGGGCTCGCAGTGCCCCGGGGCTGGCCCAGGCCCACCGTCTCGAGCTGCGGAGCGTCCCCACGGGGTCACAAAGGGTAGGGGGGAAGGGGGCTGCCACTGACCCGTCTCCACCCACCCCCGTTCCCCGTCCCCGTCCGTGTCGCCCCTTCCTGTCTGGAGCCTCCCACGGACGGAGGAGCCTGGCGGGCGGCTGTCCACGCGGTCACCCAGAGCTGGACCTAGCCAAAGGGGCTCAGCGTCAGCATCCGCTGTGACAAAGCTGGGGACACAGCCTGCGACCCCGGGGGTCCAGAGCTGGCTGAGCCTTGAGACTGAGCAGCAGGGGCTTGGGAGCAGGCACAGAGCTCGCCGCTGCCCCCGTGCGGTGAGCCGTGGGCACAGCAGGGACCGCCCCCCGGCAGGTGCTCCAGAGCCCAAGGCCACTCGGTGCGGCCCTGAGGACGCGGCTTCCGGACATGGTCACACGTCGTGTGCTCTCAGCCGGGGACCCTCCCTCCGCCCGGGGCCCGCCCTCCTCTGAGACGCCTCTTTGGAAAGTTCACTCCTTCCGCGAACATCAGGGCGGCCAGCGGGCCAGCCCTCAAGGCGACGGGAACACGCGATCCTGCTGCGACCCTACGACCCGCGTGCACGCCCCCCGTGTGGGGGTCCAGGCGCAGGACCCGGGGCCCCTGAGTGGCCGCGGCCCGCGCTCCCCTAGCCCCCCACACCGTCAGCCCCTTCGAGCCTCCCTCCTGAGTCTGGGCTTCTGGCCGTCCCCGTGCAGGAGGGGGGCACGCCCGGGCTCCTTTCGGGTGAGGTTTCCGGCAGGCTGTTTTTTAGGACTTTTTCTCGGAGCGGGGAGAGACAGACAGGCGTTACCTTTTACAGAGGAATATCAGGCCCATGCCGAGCAAGAGCGACACCCCCACCACCAGACCGATCACGACCACAAGGACATTCTCCTCCGGAACGCCTGACGGGGGCAGAGAAGCCAGGGGTCAGCGGGGGCCGGGACGGCAGGCACTCCCCGGCCCCGACGCCGCCCTGCCACCAGCCTGCGGGCGGCGGAGGAAGCCGGGCGCGAGGGGAGGAGGAAAGACCCTCCAGACACAGGCACCGGCGGGCGCTGAGAATCGCAGCACCCAAGACTCTGTTTTTCTGGGATCCTGTGCCCCCCACCCCCGACTACGCGTCACGGTCCCCAAGCAGACGATTGGAAAGGAAAGGACCCCCGAATATTCATGGCGAGGATGGACGCAGAAGCCAAAGCGCCAACACTCGGGCCGCCTGACGGGAAGAGCCCACTCCCTGGAAAAGCGCCTGAGGCTGGGAAAGATGGGGGTCAGGGGAAGACGGGGGCGACCGAGGACGAGAGGGCTGGACGGCATCTCTGACTCCACGGACAGGAGCCTGAGCGGCTCCGGGGGACGGAGAAGGACAGGGGAGCCTGCCGGGTGGCCGTCCCCGGGGTCGCAGAGCGTCGGGCACGACCAAGCGAAGGAACAAGAATGAACGGATTTGAAAGAAAGGAGAAACGTCCCCAGACAAAGCAGTCCGGCCACGAGAGGCCACGGCCGGTCCTCCCTGCCCCCCAGCTGCACGGCCGCCTCCGCGGGCATTTCCCGAGGCTCACCGAAGTCGTGGGGGGCGCTCCAGTCGCTCCAGATGCGGTGCCTGATGTGCCGGACCCGCATGCGGACGGTGTGCTGGCCCCCCAGCGAGCCGGGCATCTGGTACATGTTCTTATCCTGTCGGGCCAGGACCACCTTTGGGAGGAAAGAGGACCTGGTGGCGGACGCGGGCTGGGGGCACGGGGGGAGGCGGAGGGCGGGCGCCCGGGCACCTGGCGGGCACAGGGGACCCGCCCGCTCTGGCCCGTCCCTCCCAGCCAGGGCTCGGGCCCCCGGGGCTCTGGTCCCTTCGCAGACGCGGAAACGACACACAACACCGACGGGCGTTCTCGTCTCGGGCGCCACGTCCCTGCGGAAGGGACGGCCGCCGTGAGGGTCAAAGGCGCTCGCTCCTTGGAGGAAAAGCCAGGACGGACCCAGACGGCGTCTTCAGAAACAGGGGCGTCCCTTTGCCCACAAACATCCGTCGGGTCAAAGCAACGGGTTTTCCACTCGTCAGGCACGGGTGTGAGGGGGGAGCCTAGACGGGGCTGAGAGCCCGAGAAGGGACGTTTGCGGACCGGGGTGTTGCAGAGGACGCGTGAGAGTCCCCTGGACGGCAAGGACATCCACTCCGTCCATTCTGAAGGACGTCAGGCCTGAATATTCACGGGAAGGACGGAGGCTGACGCTGAGGCTCCCGTCGTCTGTCCACCGGATGGGAAGAGACGACGCCCTAGAGAAGCCCCTGATGGTGACAAGGACGGCGGGCAGGAGGAGAAGGGGGCGACCGGGGACGGGAGGGCTGGACGGCTTCATCTCTTCACGGCCGTGAAGCTGCACAAACTCGGGGAGACGACGGGACGCGGGGAAGCCCTGCACGCCGCCGTCCACGGGGTCGCAGAGGATCGCGCCAGAGCGAGCGTCTCAGCAACAGCGGCCTGGGGACGCTCTGTCCGTCTGCGCCCGTCTGTCCCGCAGGGTCCCCGTGCCCTTGGGAGACGGGGGATTGGCGGTTCGATCCTCCGGGGGTGCACGCAGAAACGTCCCAGACAAAGCAGTCGGGCCACGAGAGGCCACGGCCGGTCCTCCCTGCCCCAGCTGCACGCCGCCTCCGCGGGCATTTCCCGAGGCTCACCGAAGTCGTGGGGGGCGCTCCAGTCGCTCCAGATGCGGTGCCTGATGTGCCGGACCCGCATGCGGACGGTGTGCTGGCCCCCCAGCGAGCCGGGCATCTGGTACATGTTCTTATCCTGTCGGGCCAGGACCACCTTTGGGAGGAAAGAGGACCTGGTGGCGGACGCGGGCTGGGGGCACGGGGGGAGGCGGAGGGCGGGCGCCCGGGCACCTGGCGGGCACAGGGGACCCGCCCGCTCTGGCCCGTCCCTCCCAGCCAGGGCTCGGGCCCCCGGGGCTCTGGTCCCTTCGCAGACGCGGAAACGACACACAACACCGACGGGCGTTCTCGTCTCGGGCGCCACGTCCCTGCGGAAGGGACGGCCGCCGTGAGGGTCAAAGGCGCTCGCTCCTTGGAGGAAAAGCCAGGACGGACCCAGACGGCGTCTTCAGAAACAGGGGCGTCCCTTTGCCCACAAACATCCGTCGGGTCAAAGCAACGGGTTTTCCACTCGTCAGGCACGGGTGTGAGGGGGGAGCCTAGACGGGGCTGAGAGCCCGAGAAGGGACGTTTGCGGACCGGGGTGTTGCAGAGGACGCGTGAGAGTCCCCTGGACGGCAAGGACATCCACTCCGTCCATTCTGAAGGACGTCAGGCCTGAATATTCACGGGAAGGACGGAGGCTGACGCTGAGGCTCCCGTCGTCTGTCCACCGGATGGGAAGAGACGACGCCCTAGAGAAGCCCCTGATGGTGACAAGGACGGCGGGCAGGAGGAGAAGGGGGCGACCGGGGACGGGAGGGCTGGACGGCTTCATCTCTTCACGGCCGTGAAGCTGCACAAACTCGGGGAGACGACGGGACGCGGGGAAGCCCTGCACGCCGCCGTCCACGGGGTCGCAGAGGATCGCGCCAGAGCGAGCGTCTCAGCAACAGCGGCCTGGGGACGCTCTGTCCGTCTGCGCCCGTCTGTCCCGCAGGGTCCCCGTGCCCTTGGGAGACGGGATTGGGGTTCTTCCGAGTCTACGCAGACGGGGGCTTCCCTGGTGGTCCTGTGGGTCAGGACACCGCCTTGCAGTGCAGGGGGCGCCGGTTCGATCCCTGGCCCGGGAGGATCCCACGTGCCGCGGAGCAGCTGGACCGGAGTGTCCAACGACCGAGCCGGAGCTCTGGAGCGAGAGAGGCCGCCGCGATGGGAGGCCCACACGGGCCAGAGAACAAAGATGGATGAAAACGGAGAAATGAAAGACCAATAGAAGTGGCCTATATATATCTATAGTTTTAAAAAATGACGGAGAAACCAAACAGAAGTGATTCCACGCAGAGGCCAGCAGGTGCAGCCGGAAGCTGCCCAGCTCCGGCAGATTTAGACGCCGTGACCGCCTCCCCACGCTCGGGCCCTGGACAGCCTGCTCCCCGCGGCCGGGGCTCGGAGCACGGCCCAGGCTCCAGGTGAGCGTCCTCCCCGCCTCCTCCAGCTCCCGGGGGCGCCCGGCGTGCCTGGGCAGGGGCCGCCTCCCTCCCGTCGCGGCCGCCGTCTCCACGGCCTCTCTGGGGCTGGGTCCCTCCTCTTCTGGGTCCTGAGGGCGCTGCTCTCGGGTTCAGGGTCCAGCTCGTCCAGGAGGGCCGCATCTCAGACCCTTCATCCCACCGACGGAGACGCCGCGTCCACGCAGAGGCCTGCGCGGTGCTCCTGGACGGACCTGACTCTCAGGGGGACCTCTCTGAGGTCACTCTTCTGTGTACGGAGAAGGCGCGGGGAGCGCCGTGCGGACAAGGACGGGGCTCTGTCCGCGGCGAGGGGGACCACCCACTCCGCGAGATCAGCGAGGCGCACGGGGGACACCGCGGCTTCTCTGCTGGACACGCAGCCCCGCCTCCTCCAGCTCCCGGGGGCGCCCGGCGTGCCTGGGCAGGGGCCGCCTCCCTCCCGTCGCGGCCGCCGTCTCCACGGCCTCTCTGGGGCTGGGTCCCTCCTCTTCTGGGTCCTGAGGGCGCTGCTCTCGGGTTCAGGGTCCAGCTCGTCCAGGAGGGCCGCATCTCAGACCCTTCATCCCACCGACGGAGACGCCGCGTCCACGCAGAGGCCTGCGCGGTGCTCCTGGACGGACCTGACTCTCAGGGGGACCTCTCTGAGGTCACTCTTCTGTGTACGGAGAAGGCGCGGGGAGCGCCGTGCGGACAAGGACGGGGCTCTGTCCGCGGCGAGGGGGACCACCCACTCCGCGAGATCAGCGAGGCGCACGGGGGACACCGCGGCTTCTCTGCTGGACACGCAGCCCCGCGGCCCCGCGAGGGGGCCCCGGGGGCCGAGCTGAGCACGCTGCCCGCCGCGGGCAGAGCTGCACGACCCAACCCCGGATGTCGCGGGGAAAGGAAGGCACACTTACCAGGTCTCTCTTGGAAAGGCCGTCCTGCAAGGACAGAGCAAAGGGCAGAGGGTCAGGGCCAGTGTGGTCGGCAAATGTGGGGACCCGTCCCAGTCCCAGGAGGGACGTGGAGAGGATTTGAAGCTGAAGAGGCCGGGACTGACGTGGGCGCCGAAACAAGGCTTCTGGGAGTTGCTCTCAGCAAACTGGGGGGGGTGCTTTCCCGGGGGTCCAGTGGGTCAGGACACCGCCTTGCAGTGCAAGGGGCACCAGTTTGATCCCTGGCCTGGGAAGATCCCACGTGCCGCGGAGCGGCTGGACCCGTGTGTCCAATGACCGCATGGGCCAGAGAACAAAGACAGATGCAGATAAATGAATGAAAGACCAATAGAAGTGGCCAAACAAAAAAAAATGTCTGGGGGTGACTATCCCAGGGCAAGCTCAGTCGCAGTCCAAAGAGAGAAGGACGGTGGGCAGGACGCCCATGGTTTTTCCCACGACAGGGAGGGCGGGCCGCAGGCTGGCGGCTCTCCACGGCACGGGAGCGGGGCCGGGGCGGGCGGGCGGGGCGGGGCCAGGGCTGGAGGCGGGGCCAGGGCCGGGAGCGAGGCAGGAGGCGGGGCCGGGGTCGGAGGCGTGGCCATGGCCGGAGGCGGGGGCGGGGCTGGAGGCGGGGCCGGGGGCGGGGCCCGGCCTCACCTTCCTCTGGATGTCCAGCTGGTAGCAGAGGACGCGGTCGGACTGGCCGTACCGCATCTCGGGGGCGTCCCAGCGAATCACGTACTGCGACCGGTCGTGGCGGACGCTGATGTTGGCGGGCGGGTCGTACTTTTCTGAGGAGAGAGGCACACGGGACACGGGTGAGAGAGCCGCCACGCGGGGCCGTCGAGCAGCAGACGCTCCTCTGTGGTCGTCGGCCCCCATTTCTGTTTTGCTGCAAAAAAACCACGGTCGCATGTCCACACACAGAACACGCATGTTTACACGGATGCAGTCTGTGTGTGTACACAGATACACGTCTTCTCCCTCCATTCACCGCGGCGACGGTGCCCTTAGGCAGCTTCCGCATGGCGGCAATGGCATATTACGCTGCCATGCACACTGGTGGGGTGCCGGCATCTGTCTCTTTCTTTCTTTAAGCTTTTATTTTACTTGTTTTTTGTCTCAATTTTTTTTTCAACTTTTATTTTACTTTTAACTTTTTTTTTTTTTTGAGGGGGGTCGGGTTGGGGAGGGAGCAGGCGGGCCACTTCAATTGGTCTTTCATTTGTCCATTTTCACCCATCTTTGTTCTTTGGCCCCTGTGGGCCTCCCATTGTGGTGGCCCCTCTCGCTGCAGAGCACCGGCTGTGGGCGCATGCGCCCCAGAGCTCCAGCTCGGTGATTGGACACATGGGCGCATGCGCTCCAGAGCGCCGGCTCGGTGATTGGACACATGGGCGCATGCGCCCCAGAGCTCCAGCTCGGTGATTGGACACCCCGGTCCAGCCGCTCTGCGGCACGTGGGATCTTCCCCGGCCAGGGATCGAACTGGCGCCCCTTGCACTGCAAGGCGGACTCTTTACCTGCTGGACCACCAGGGAAGCCCCGTGCCGTTTTTTTTTTTTCACGTCTGTGGTGGCCCCATGTGCCTGTCTAAAAGACCCCTCCTCCAAGGTCTGGCTGGCGTTTCTAGAAAAGCGATCTGTATGACAGGAAGCCAACGGCTCCCAGGGGAGAACACTGCCGGGGCGGCACCGGTCTTACCCAGCTCAATGACGTCCATCGGCAGAGAGTCCAAGAACTGGACGCCCGTGTGGCTGCTGGTCCCGTTCACCAGGAAGAAGTAGTTCTCTCTAGTGCGGGCTTCTCCTAGCTCGTCGAAATGGCAGCCCACACGGGTCCCCGTGGCGTCCAGGACGTACGGTCACACTCAGACACGTTCCGTCCCTGTTGTTTCCAAAAAAAAGGCCTCAACTGTGCCCCTGACCTCGAGTGCCTTACCGTGAGCACCACTCCGGAAGGGGAATATGACGCAGTCCTCAAAAGGGATGAAATGATTTCAGTTACAGTGACGTGGATGGACTCACACGATACGTGACCATATTAAACAACTCAGATGAAAATTAAATACTGCGGTATCACTTATGCATGGACCTCAGAGAGACCCCCGACTGTGGGACGGGCCTGGGCGGCACAGTCCTTCTCCCTCCATTCACGCGCGACGGCCTTAGCTTCCGCATGGCGGCAATATTACGCTGCCATGCACACTGGTGGGTCCTCTGTTCTTTCTTTAAGCTTTTATTTTACTTGTTTTTTGTCTCAATTTTTTTTTCAACTTTTATTTTACTTTTAACTTTTTTTTTTTTTTGAGGGGGGTCGGGTTGGGGAGGGAGCAGGCGGGCCACTTCAATTGGTCTTTCATTTGTCCATTTTCACCCATCTTTGTTCTTTGGCCCCTGTGGGCCTCCCATTGTGGTGGCCCCTCTCGCTGCAGAGCACCGGCTGTGGGCGCATGCGCCCCAGAGCTCCAGCTCGGTGATTGGACACATGGGCGCATGCGCTCCAGAGCGCCGGCTCGGTGATTGGACACATGGGCGCATGCGCCCCAGAGCTCCAGCTCGGTGATTGGACACCCCGGTCCAGCCGCTCTGCGGCACGTGGGATCTTCCCCGGCCAGGGATCGAACTGGCGCCCCTTGCACTGCAAGGCGGACTCTTTACCTGCTGGACCACCAGGGAAGCCCCGTGCCGTTTTTTTTTTTTCACGTCTGTGGTGGCCCCATGTGCCTGTCTAAAAGACCCCTCCTCCAAGGTCTGGCTGGCGTTTCTAGAAAAGCGATCTGTATGACAGGAAGCCAACGGCTCCCAGGGGAGAACACTGCCGGGGCGGCACCGGTCTTACCCAGCTCAATGACGTCCATCGGCAGAGAGTCCAAGAACTGGACGCCCGTGTGGCTGCTGGTCCCGTTCACCAGGAAGAAGTAGTTCTCTCTAGTGCGGGCTTCTCCTAGCTCGTCGAAATGGCAGCCCACACGGGTCCCCGTGGCGTCCAGGACGTACCGGTCACACTCAGACACGTTCCCGTCCCTGTTGTTTCCAAAAAAAAAAAAGGCCTCAACTGTGCCCCTGACCCTCGAGTTCCTTACCGTGAGCACCACTCCGGAAGGGGAATATGACGCAGTCCTCAAAAGGGATGAAATGATTTCAGTTACAGTGACGTGGATGGACTCACACGATACGTGACCATATTAAACAACTCAGATGAAAATTAAATACTGCGGTATCACTTATGCATGGACCTCAGAGAGACCTCCGACTGTGGGACGGGCCTGGGGTTTACCCGGTATTTAGTGTCAGGATCCCTGTGGAGACCAAGGACCGTGGGACGGGCCTGGGGCTTCTCCAGGGTTTAGGATCAGGACCCCAGGGAGACTGAGGATGACGGGACAAGCCCCCAGCCCCCCGACGCCCAGCTTACAGAGCGGTCCACATGAAGAGCCGGTACCGCACGTCGGCGGGGGCGGCCGGGCCCCGCGCCCAGCTGCAGTTCATGAAGCGCAGGCGGTAGATGACGCAGGAGAGGTTCCGGGCGCCGGACCCCGCCGCGCCTGGGACGACAGACGCCCGCGTGCTCACGTCGGCCCCGGGGCCCCCAGCGCCGGCCACGGGGACGCCGTCGGGAAGGCGCCGCGCGGGCGGGCGGCTCACCTGCGTTGTGGAAGGCGCGGGCCTCGTGGAAGGCCTGCCCCTGGGAGGTGGCGTTCACGGTCACTGTGGCCCCCCGGTGCAGCACGGCGCCGGAGAACGTGCAGAAGTAGGTGCCGTCGTCTCGGACCTGCGGGGGGACGTCAGCGAGAACGGACGCCCACCGGAGGGGCAGGTGCCCGGGGGCCCGATCCCAGACGAGGACCCCCCTCCTCCGTTCAGTACGTGTTTCAACAACAACATCATGATTCACGCGGTTTAAAGGCCAGACTCCCTCCTGGGGCGTCCCCGGCGGCTTGGAGGTTAAAGCGTCCACTGCCGCACGAGACACCTGGGTTCGATCCCTGGCCGGGGACGATGCCCCGGAGGAGGGAAAGGCGACCCTCGCTAGCCTTGTATGTTTCTTAGTGCTACTACCTAATTATTTCTATTTTGGCCAGACTCCTTCTGCTCCAGGGAAGTAGTTCTCTAGTGCGGTTCTCCTAGCTCGTCGAAATGGCAGCCCACACGGGTCCCCGTGGCGTCCAGGACGTACCGGTCACACTCAGACACGTTCCCGTCCCTGTTGTTTCCAAAAAAAAGGCCTCAACTGTGCCCCTGACCTCGAGTTCCTTACCGTGAGCACCACTCCGGAAGGGAATATGACGCAGTCCTCAAAAGGGATGAAATGATTTCAGTTACAGTGACGTGGATGGACTCACACGATACGTGACCATATTAAACAACTCAGATGAAAATTAAATACTGCGGTATCACTTATGCATGGACCTCAGAGAGACCTCCGACTGTGGGACGGGCCTGGGGTTTACCCGGTATTTAGTGTCAGGATCCCTGTGGAGACCAAGGACCGTGGGACGGGCCTGGGGCTTCTCCAGGGTTTAGGATCAGGACCCCAGGGAGACTGAGGATGACGGGACAAGCCCCCAGCCCCCCGACGCCCAGCTTACAGAGCGGTCCACATGAAGAGCCGGTACCGCACGTCGGCGGGGGCGGCCGGGCCCCGCGCCCAGCTGCAGTTCATGAAGCGCAGGCGGTAGATGACGCAGGAGAGGTTCCGGGCGCCGGACCCCGCCGCGCCTGGGACGACAGACGCCCGCGTGCTCACGTCGGCCCCGGGGCCCCCAGCGCCGGCCACGGGGACGCCGTCGGGAAGGCGCCGCGCGGGCGGGCGGCTCACCTGCGTTGTGGAAGGCGCGGGCCTCGTGGAAGGCCTGCCCCTGGGAGGTGGCGTTCACGGTCACTGTGGCCCCCCGGTGCAGCACGGCGCCGGAGAACGTGCAGAAGTAGGTGCCGTCGTCTCGGACCTGCGGGGGGACGTCAGCGAGAACGGACGCCCACCGGAGGGGCAGGTGCCCGGGGGCCCGATCCCAGACGAGGACCCCCCTCCTCCGTTCAGTACGTGTTTCAACAACAACATCATGATTCACGCGGTTTAAAGGCCAGACTCCCTCCTGGGGCGTCCCCGGCGGCTTGGAGGTTAAAGCGTCCACTGCCGCACGAGACACCTGGGTTCGATCCCTGGCCGGGGACGATGCCCCGGAGGAGGGAAAGGCGACCCTCGCTAGCCTTGTATGTTTCTTAGTGCTACTACCTAATTATTTCTATTTTGCCTTTTGCTTTCGCAGAGTTTTGCATTGGCACCTATGTGTCATCCCAGCGCGCCGACATTCTTGCCTGGAGGGGCCGTGGCTCGTCCGTGGGGCACAGAGAGGCGGCCAGGACTGAGCGACCGTCACTTTTAACCACTCCCTTCTGGGGGCTTCCCAGGTGGCACACGCGGGTCAAGAGCCCGCTTGCCAGTGCCGGAGACGTGAGAGAGACGGGCTCGATCCCCGGTCGGGGAATGACGATGCCCGATGCCGTGCGGCCAAAAGAAACAGCAACTAAAAGGGACGCCGCCCGGAGGCTTTCTCTCCTGTCCACTGGGCTTCCTGCTCACTTCATTCGCAGGCCCCCGTCCCGGAACCTAAGAGGATGCAGCAACCGTGTTTTCCCGCCAGACGAGAACGGCGGGAGGGAGAGACGCCGGCGGCATTTTACAGGGAAGCCGAAGCGAGACGAGCAGCCAGGCCGCCGGACGGGAGCCTGAACACCCACCTGCGGCTCCTGGGTGAGTCCGTCGGAGTTCACGGGGGTGACGATGCCGCACTGCTGCTCAGTCACGTTTCTGCGGGTGTTCCAGCTTAATACCCTCGTCCTCGCGTCAAGCTTCAGGTTCGCGATGGGAGAGGCCTTCCCTTCTGCCGCAGCTGAGCACGAAACAGAAGGACACGTAGGGCCGCCGTGGGAACTCAGACGGTAAGGAGATCGCCTGCGAGGCAGGCGAGGCCGCGGGAGCCCCTGGGGTGGGAAGACCCCCCGCAGGAGGAGGCCACGGCCCCCCACGCCAGGATTCCTGCCCGGCACCGCCTACTCAGCTCTGAGGGTCTGCTTTTGCTCGACGACGAGCAGACCCACCTCTAGGACGATATTCAAGAAGACCCCGGGGCTGGCGGCCGAGGTGGGAGGCCCCCCAGCTCACGAGAGGCGCCGTGCCTTCAGGGGGTCGGGGGCGGGCGGCCCTGCCGGCACTCACCGTGGACGGCGGAGCGTGCCGGGCCCAGCAGCACCAGGAGGCTTACAACGTCCCAGGGGACCGCCATGCCGCAGGCCTGCAGCCGAGCCTAGGCCTTCCGAGAGGACAGCGCAGTTCAGAAAACAGAGTCCAGCCGAGGCAGCGGCCCTTCCTTCCGGGCACCGTCTCCTGGGAGTCACGGGGCATCAGAATCCAGCCGCCAGAGCCTCTGGGAGGAAGACCGCAATCGGCAGTGCCAAGGCGTTCGATCGAGGCCCCGAGCGCCGCCTCACGGCCCAAAGCGGCTGCCATGCACCTGCCTCCTCAGGACACGTCCCTTCTCCTCTTCCCCTCTCCCCTCCCACCTTCTAAAGGGTTCCCGGCTTGGTCCCGCGTCCCTGATTTGGCCGGCAGGATTCCATCAGAGCTCAGCACGCGGTTACCATCCGCCTCCTACACCCCCTGGGGGATCAGCTTCCCTCCTCGTTTAAAAAACTGTTTTTTTAATTCGAACCTAACGGCTTTACCATATTGTACGGGTTTCCGCCACACATCAACATGAGAGTCCCCTTTGAAATTTGGCTTGAAAGTCTCCAAAGCATCAATAAATGTCACATACAGGGCGTCCCTGGTGGCTCAGGGGTGAGGAGCTCGCCGGCCCAGGCGGGAGACGCGGGTTCGATCCCTGGTCCGGGAAGATCCCACAGCCTGCGGAGCCCGGGAGCCCCAGCGAGGGAGCCTGAGCCCTGGAGCCTCGGAGCCGCCCCTGGGAGCCCGTGGGCCGCAGCGACGGAAGCCCGGGGGCCCCGGAGCCTGAGGTCCACCCCCAGAGACGTCCCCGCCCCGAGAAGCCTGCTCCCCTCCCCCAGAGAGGAGCCCCCGCTCCCTGCAGCCAGAGGAGAGCCTGCGGCCGCCGGGAACACCCAGAAGAGCCAACAATACATAAATAAATAAAATGTAAAAACAAATAAAAACGTGAATTAAAACGTAACATACACTCACGAAGAGCCCTGTCAGCAAATGATGGGATTAAAGAGCCATCTCTGGGCTCTGAGCGTGAAAGCGTCCATCCCTGTCACGCCTCACGCTCTGCGACCCTGTGGACGGCCGCCCGCCGGGCTCCTGCGTCCGTGGGACGCTCCAGGAGGAAGACAGGAGGGGGCGGCCGTGCCCGCCTCCCCTGAAGGCACCCCCACGTCCCAGGGACGGCACCAAAGGTCTCCTCGGGGAACGCGCCGGCCGGGCGCGGAGCGACACTTCCTGCCCCGACGGCCGGGCGTCTGGGGGCCACCCACGCCCCGACGAGCCCCGCGAGGCCCCGCCCACCTCTCTGTCCACTCGGCTGGTCTCAGGAGGCCAGAGCGAAGGCAGGTGCTTCCTTCCGTGTTTCCCCCACGAGACGCCCCCCGCACCCTCGACGGGCGTCCCCGGCCGCCGGCAGAGCCCGCCTCGGGCCGATGTGCGTGGCCAGCCAGGATGCGGCTCCCCACCGGGCCAGACGGGAGGGGGCAGACATCCGCCTGCGACGCCCTCGTGACCACGTGAGCGCTTGAAAACGCCCCCGAGCGGCTATTTCCCAGGGACGCCGACGAGGAAGACGGTGCAGCCTTCCCAGGTGGGGCCGGAAGGAAAGAGCCTGCCCACGCGGGCCCGGGTTCGATCCCCGGGTCGGGAAGCTCCCCTGAGGAGGGCACGGCCGCCCACTCTCGGTTTCGTGGGCTCCCCCGGTGGCTCAGAGGGGCGAGACTCCCCCTAGCCGTGCGGGAGACCCGGGGTCGATCCCGGGGTGGGCAACGGGCACCCCGACCACGTCCGCCCCAACCCCAGAGGCCACAGCGCCCGCCCGGGCCAGCGGTCTCTTTCCCGGCTGCCGCGTCTCCGGCCTGCCCGAGCGGAGAGGCTCCCCGTCCCCTCACGGCACCCCCTCTTCCCACCCCAAGCCCACAGTGGCCAACGATCCTGCCCGGCCAGCGTCCTAAGAGCCAGGGGGCCACCCACCAACTCACGGGCGCTCGGGATCTCCCTCCGACGGCGCTCGGGGGCACTGGACGCCCGGCCGGGGTCCACGACGGGGCGGCCGCCTCTGCACCAGGCCTGCGGCCCGCCTTCCCGGACGGGTTCAAGGGGGCTCAGCCTGCACTCCCCGGCCCCGAGGTGCGTTCCTTCTCTGTCTCCCTCGCTCAGGCTTCTGAGAAATCCTCTCAGCGGGGCCCGCCCTGTCACTGCCGGGCCGCCCCACGCTTATCGCCCGCTCGGCGGACAGGAAGTGTCCCAACGAGGCCCAGGGTCACGCAGCCTGGCCCTCGGCGTCTGTTTTTTCCTCTAACCGCCCTCCCAAAGGTTCCTCATTGAGGCCGCCCCTCGGTTTCCTGCATCTTCAGCTCGGGGGGCCTCCAGCCGTGGGCTCTGTGCCCCCCTGCCAGGGCCACCGGCTGGTCTCCTGGCACCCGGCTCTCCGGCCAGCGGGAGGCGGCTCCCTCCCGGTCCTCTCGGAGGGTCGGCCCGAGGCTGTGAGGGCCTCCCGGCGGAGCGCAGGACGGGGACTCTGAGCGTCACGCGTCTCTCTAGAGAACGACTTCACAGCCGTCTCTCTGGGACCCCGTGGACGGCAGCCCGCTGGCCTCCTCTGTCCACGACAGGCTGCAGCTAGAGTCCTGCAGGGGGCGGCCGTGCCCTCCCGCAGGGGATCTTCCTGACCCAGGGATCGAACCTGGGCAGGTGCGTTCTTGACGCTCTGAGCCACCAAGAAGTCCCAAGAGCTCTGCGGCCCCTTCTCCTCCTGCCCTCCGTCTTTCCCAGGACCACCGCCTTCCCCGGAAAGTCGGCTCATCCCCTCAGGCGGCCACCGGGCTGGAGCTTCACCTTCAGCGTCCGTCCGTCCAGCGAACACTCAGGCTTGATGTTCTCCGGACAAGCTTCTCTCGAGCGTCCCCCCCGGCCACCCCCACCCCGTCGAAAGGCATCCATTCTTCGGGGCTCGGCCTTCCCGATGGTCCAGCTCTCACGTTCATCCGCCAGGAAAGTGACGTCTCTATTTTTGAGGACGCCGTCCAGGTCTGTCCTAAATGTTCTCCCGAGGGCCGAGCGTCTCTTCCTTTCACGGCTGCGGTCAGCGTCCGCAGTGGTGTGGTAGCCCAAGAAAGTAATGTCTACGCGTGTTTCCCACTTTGCCATGAAGTGGTGGGACCGGACGCCGTGACTGGAGTTTTTTGGGGCCACTTCTATGGATCTTTCATTTATTTATTTTCATCCGTCTTTGTTCTCTGGCCCGTGTGGGCCTCCCATCGCGGTGGCATCTGTCGTCGCAGAGCACCGGCCCTGGGCGCATGCGCTCCAGAGCTCCGGCTCGGTGATTGGACACATGGGCGCATGCGCTCCAGAGCCCCGGCTCGGTGATTGGACACATGGGCGCATGCGCTCCAGAGCTCCGGCTCGGTGATTGGACACATGGGCGCATGCGCTCCAGAGCTCCGGCTCGGTGATTGGACACATGGGCGCATGCGCTCCAGAGCTCCGGCTCGGTGATTGGACACATGGGCGCATGCGCTCCAGAGCTCCGGCTCGGTGATTGGACACACCGGTCCAGCCACTCCGCCGCACGTGGGATCTTCCCGGGCCAGGGATCGAACCGGCGGCCCCTGCACTGAAAGGCGGTGTCCTGACCCACTGAGCTACCAAGAAGTCCCAAGAGCTCTGCGGCCCCTTCTCCTCCTGCCCTCCGTCTTTCCCAGGACCACCGCCTTCCCCGGAAAGTCGGCTCATCCCCTCAGGCGGCCACCGGGCTGGAGCTTCACCTTCAGCGTCCGTCCGTCCAGCGAACACTCAGGCTTGATGTTCTCCGGACAAGCTTCTCTCGAGCGTCCCCCCCGGCCACCCCCACCCCGTCGAAAGGCATCCATTCTTCGGGGCTCGGCCTTCCCGATGGTCCAGCTCTCACGTTCATCCGCCAGGAAAGTGACGTCTCTATTTTTGAGGACGCCGTCCAGGTCTGTCCTAAATGTTCTCCCGAGGGCCGAGCGTCTCTTCCTTTCACGGCTGCGGTCAGCGTCCGCAGTGGTGTGGTAGCCCAAGAAAGTAATGTCTACGCGTGTTTCCCACTTTGCCATGAAGTGGTGGGACCGGACGCCGTGACTGGAGTTTTTTGGGGCCACTTCTATGGATCTTTCATTTATTTATTTTCATCCGTCTTTGTTCTCTGGCCCGTGTGGGCCTCCCATCGCGGTGGCATCTGTCGTCGCAGAGCACCGGCCCTGGGCGCATGCGCTCCAGAGCTCCGGCTCGGTGATTGGACACATGGGCGCATGCGCTCCAGAGCCCCGGCTCGGTGATTGGACACATGGGCGCATGCGCTCCAGAGCTCCGGCTCGGTGATTGGACACATGGGCGCATGCGCTCCAGAGCTCCGGCTCGGTGATTGGACACATGGGCGCATGCGCTCCAGAGCTCCGGCTCGGTGATTGGACACATGGGCGCATGCGCTCCAGAGCTCCGGCTCGGTGATTGGACACACCGGTCCAGCCACTCCGCCGCACGTGGGATCTTCCCGGGCCAGGGATCGAACCGGCGGCCCCTGCACTGAAAGGCGGTGTCCTGACCCACTGGACCCCCAGGGGAGCCCCAATCAAAGTTTCTCGAAGGCTGAGTTTTAGGCCAGCCTCTGCCCCCTCCTCTCTCCGCCTCGCCCAGAGGCTCCGGGGTCCCTCTCTGCTTTCGGCCCTAGGCGGGGTGTCGTCGGCACGCCCGAAGCGGCTGACGTTTCTCCCCGCACCTGTGATTCCCGTCTGGGACCCACCCAGCCCGGCCTTTGACGCTGCGCGTGGGCTTAAAAAGCAGGCTGACGACAGGCAGCCTCGAGGGCCTCCTTGCCCCACGGGGACGCAGCCGTCCGTGGTCCGTGCCCGGCTCCCCCTGGAGCATCTCCTCGTGCGCACAGGTTTCCCGGGCGGCAGGTGAGGTGGCCCGACGTCCCTCTCTCTGAAAGACATCTCCGCGGTCGGCCGGGACCCACGCCGTCGGAGGCTGTAGCGTCAGCAGCGACGCGGGCGCGGACGAAGCCATGGTGGCCGGGGGTGGGGGGCTGCCTGGCCCCGAGGCGGGGGCGTGGGATGCGTCCTGGGCGGGCGACCCGGGGCAGAGGCAGGGTGTCCCCGGTGCAGGGTGACGCGCGCGACCGGCCTCAGGGCGGGAGGAGGAGCCCCCACGAGGCGGTGAATCAGCGAGCCCACATCCTGTTTCCGCGGCCGAGGGGCTCGGAAACGCCCGGGATGCTCGGCGGGGTCCCCGAGAGCAGCAGATGCCACGCCCAGGGCAGGGGGCCGCCCCCCTGAGAGAGACAGACAGACAGACAGAGAGGGAGAGGCAGACGCGGCTCCTAGACCCAGGGGCTCGTCGGGGAGGGACCGGTGGCGGGTGGGCAGGTCACGGCCGGAAACCCCGCCCGCAGAGGTGACTCCGCCCGGCTGCGGCCCCCCCACAGGGGACACGGCTCCGCTCTCACTGCTCGGAGCGGCTTCGGCGCGTTGCCACCCAAACGCAGGGCGTCTGCTGGGACGCGCCGTGGCCGTCGGCCCTGGATCGTCCAGCCCGGCCCTCCTGCCGTACATAGCGACCGAGTGTGCTCCCCGCGAGACGCCGGGGACCGCAGCCCGCCAGGCTCCTCTGCGCGCGGGGCTCTCCAGGAAAGAACCCCGGACACGGCCTCTGCCGCCGCCTCCCGGGGAGCTTCCCGACCCAGGGATCGAACCGGCCACTCTCGGGTCTCCTGCCTTGGCAAGTGGGTTACTCCTAACAGGTGTTTCTTATTCCCCCCGCCCCCAGTTTTATAGCTTTCCAGACACGCGTAGCGGAAGGCACGCGGCGCCCCCGGGCCTCTGCCTGCCCCTCTCCCCGCCCGTGAACACCGCCCGGCAGGCAGGGCCGCTGTCGCCACGGATACGAGCACACGGACACGGTGCCCTTCGCTGGGACGCGCGTGTGGCCCGCCCCACGGGTCCCTGGGTGTCCGTTCACAGGACCGTCCGTTCAGGTGACAGAGTCATTGATTCAGAAAGTCCCCTGGGGGAGAAGGTAGGCTGGGAGGGGCCTGGGGGCTGACGTCAAAGGAAGATGCCCCACGGGGCGGCGGGCCACGTCTAATCAGGTGCAGTGACTTTCTTGTTTGCCGTGGCTTCCTGTGGTGGTGGGCTGGACCCAATCAGGGGAGTGGGTTTGTTTTTTGTTTTAGTTTTTTTGTCCTGGGTAACTTTGGCTCCACGTGGTGGTGGGCCACGTCTAACGAGGCGAAGGGGGCTTTGTTGTTTGTTTGCTGCGGCCCCACGCGGCGGTGGGCTGCATCGAACCAGGTGACACGGGTTTTCCGTCGCTGCGTGTTCGCGTCGGCTCCACGTGCTGGCGGGCCACGTCTCACCCGGTGACGCGCTTTTCCGTGTGTGTGTCTATTTTTGCCCCGGCACAGGGCACGCGGGTGACGCCGTGTCCCTCTGCTCGGCCGCCCCGTGTGGACCACGGGATCCCCGCTTCCCTGACCAGGGACAGAACCCACGGCCCCTCGCGGTGAGCACGCCGCATCCTCACCGCGGGAGCCCCGGCCACCCTCCCCGCGCAGGTCCCGACAGCAGCTACCAAAGCTCCCCGGCCCCCTGGCCCCAACCCGCGCGCCTCCCCGCGCTCACCCGGTTCCGTGCCCCTGCCGCCCCGGGCCTCCCGCCGGGTGAGGGACCGGTGGCGGGTGGGCAGGTCACGGCCGGAAACCCCGCCCGCAGAGGTGACTCCGCCCGGCTGCGGCCCCCCCACAGGGGACACGGCTCCGCTCTCACTGCTCGGAGCGGCTTCGGCGCGTTGCCACCCAAACGCAGGGCGTCTGCTGGGACGCGCCGTGGCCGTCGGCCCTCCTGCCGTACATAGCGACCGAGTGTGCTCCCCGCGAGACGCCGGGGACCGCAGCCCGCCAGGCTCCTCTGCGCGCGGGGCTCTCCAGGAAAGAACCCCGGACACGGCCTCTGCCGCCGCCTCCCGGGGAGCTTCCCGACCCAGGGATCGAACCGGCCACTCTCGGGTCTCCTGCCTTGGCAAGTGGGTTACTCCTAACAGGTGTTTCTTATTCCCCCCGCCCCCAGTTTTATAGCTTTCCAGACACGCGTAGCGGAAGGCACGCGGCGCCCCCGGGCCTCTGCCTGCCCCTCTCCCCGCCCGTGAACACCGCCCGGCAGGCAGGGCCGCTGTCGCCACGGATACGAGCACACGGACACGGTGCCCTTCGCTGGGACGCGCGTGTGGCCCGCCCCACGGGTCCCTGGGTGTCCGTTCACAGGACCGTCCGTTCAGGTGACAGAGTCATTGATTCAGAAAGTCCCCTGGGGGAGAAGGTAGGCTGGGAGGGGCCTGGGGGCTGACGTCAAAGGAAGATGCCCCACGGGGCGGCGGGCCACGTCTAATCAGGTGCAGTGACTTTCTTGTTTGCCGTGGCTTCCTGTGGTGGTGGGCTGGACCCAATCAGGGGAGTGGGTTTGTTTTTTGTTTTAGTTTTTTTGTCCTGGGTAACTTTGGCTCCACGTGGTGGTGGGCCACGTCTAACGAGGCGAAGGGGGCTTTGTTGTTTGTTTGCTGCGGCCCCACGCGGCGGTGGGCTGCATCGAACCAGGTGACACGGGTTTTCCGTCGCTGCGTGTTCGCGTCGGCTCCACGTGCTGGCGGGCCACGTCTCACCCGGTGACGCGCTTTTCCGTGTGTGTGTCTATTTTTGCCCCGGCACAGGGCACGCGGGTGACGCCGTGTCCCTCTGCTCGGCCGCCCCGTGTGGACCACGGGATCCCCGCTTCCCTGACCAGGGACAGAACCCACGGCCCCTCGCGGTGAGCACGCCGCATCCTCACCGCGGGAGCCCCGGGGACCCTCCCCGCGCAGGTCTCGACAGCAGCTACCAAAGCTCCCCGGCCCCCTGGCCCCAACCCGCGGGCCTCCCCGCGCTCACCCCGTCTGCGTCCCCGCGTGCCCCTGCCCGGACCACGGCCGTCTCCCCCCTCCTCACAGACGCGGGCAGCTGTGCCTTCTTCTACACGTCAACACGCACCCACACGCCTGTCCCCCCGGGGACACGGGCGGCCTCCATGGCCCGGGCTCTGCCGTCTGCCGTCGGAGGGCCGGCCGCGAGCGCCCCGCTGCCTCCGCCCGCCTCACGCGCAGCGCTCCTCTCTCCGGCGTCACTCCCCTAGCTTCCCGTCGGCTGTCAGCCCATCCCGCTGCACGTCCGCCTCCCTCTGCTACCGTCCTGCCATCGCTCTGCCTGTCTCAGCTCCTGCTGGCTGTCTTATCCACCGAGCATCTGTGACCACTTGCCGCTGTATCCATCCATCTTTATGTCTTCCTGTCTGTCCATCTAGCAGTCTATGTATCCACGGACCACATCCATCCAGCCTTCTGTCCAGCTACCTGTGGGTCCCTCCCTCCATCTATCCACCTGAGCATTATATCTCTCTGGCCGCCTCTCTATCTATCCATCCATCCATCCATCCATCCTGTCCGTCCTTCCATCCATCCTGTCTATTCGTCTATCCATCCATCCATCCTGTCCATCCATCTATCCACCCATCTATCCTGTCCGTCCATCCATCCACCCATCTATGCTGTGTATCCATCCTTCCATCCATCCACCCATCCTGTCCGTCCATCCATCCATCCATCCTGTCTATTCGTCTGTCCATCGATCCATCCTGTCTATTCGTCTGTCCATCCATCCATCCATCCTGTCCGTCCATCCATCCTGTCCGTCCATCCATCCATCCTGTCTATTCGTCTGTCCATCCATCCATCCATCCTGTCCGTCCATCCATCCTGTCCGTCCATCCATCCATCCTGTCTGTCCATCCATCCATCCTGTCTATTTGTCTGTCCATCCATCCATCCTGTCTATTCGTCTGTCCATCCATCCATCCTGTCTATTCGTCTGTCCATCGATCCATCCTGTCTATTCGTCTGTCCATCCATCCATCCATCCTGTCCGTCCATCCATCCTGTCCGTCCATCCATCCATCCTGTCTGTCCATCCATCCATCCTGTCTATTCATCTGTCTATCCACCCATCCTGTCCGTCCATCCATCCATCCATCCTGTCTATTCGTCTGTCCATCGATCCATCCTGTCTATTCGTCTGTCCATCGATCCATCCTGTCTATTCGTCTGTCCATCCATCCACCCATCCTGTCCGTCCACCCATCCTGTCCGTCCATCCACCCATCCTGTCTGTCCATCCATCCATCCATCCTGTCCGTCCGTCCATCCATCCATCATCCCTGTCTGTCTGTCCAACATGCATCCGCGCCGGGCAGCGCCCTCCTCCGTCAGTGGAAAGCAACGGCCACCCCTCCGGGACCCGCCCCCGTAGCCCACCCGCTCCCCCTCAGGCCGCCGTCACAGGAACAACGAGAGGCCGTATGCGGTCAGGCCGCAGAGGCCCTGAAGCCTGTGGAAGACAGCTTTAAAAAAAAGAAAAAAATCAGATTCTTTGAGAGTTAAAAAAAACTGTGTTTCGGGCTCACGCGTGTCCGATCTCGGCGGCCCCGCGGAGGGCAGCCCGCCCGGCGCCTCTGTCCGTGGGGGGCGGCCGGACCCCCTTCCCAACTCAGCGAGTGCAGCTGCGTCTCCTGCACACGCGGGTGGTGCCGTCAGGGAAGCCCCGATGCCAAAAAAAAATGCTATCAAAACGCGCACAAGCATTGTAGGCAGTTTCACTCAAAACAGTCAAAAAAAAGAAATTAAAAAAAAAAAAAAAGGCACCGCCTTCTAGAAGGTCCGGGGCCCGGAGACCCCTGGAGCTCACAGCTTGCCGGGGGCGCCCGTGACTTCCTCCACGGTCAGGACGTCCTCCTTGTCCCCCTTGCCCGCGTCGTGGGGGGCCGTCTCCCAGATGACCTGACGGGGAAGACGGGGAGGCGTGAGGTCCCCGGGAAGGCGGGGAGCAGCGGCCGCGGAGGCCTCAGGGAGCCCGGCGGCCGGGGCGACACTCACACGCCGCTCAGCCGCGCCCGACTCAGCCGTGGATGGCCGCCGTGGATGGCCGCCCGCCGGGCTCCTCTGTCCGTGGGCGTCTCCGGGAAGAGTCCCGGAGCGGGGTGGCCGCGGCCTCCCCAGGGCGTCTTCCGGACCCCGGGAGGGACCCGCGTCTCCCACACGGTAGGCACGCTCTTTACTGTCGAGCCTTTACCGATGGGGGTCTCTCTCGTCCTCTGTCCCTTCTCAGCCTCTCCGCGGGGCGCCCACTGGAGATGCGGGGGGACCCCTTCCAGTCCGTCTCTCCTCCCTGCCTCCCCGCCTCATCAGGAACATCCCCTCCCGGGAACCCCGACCCCCTCATAAAGCCAGGGAGGCGGGACTCAGGGGTCCAACCGCTCGCCGGGCGAACCCAGATGAGAGCCCGTGGCCCCGTTCGCCCTCCTGGCTCAGCCCCCGCCGTGCATACCTCGGGGTCCGCTGGGTGTTTCTCGTTCAATTTATCCTTGATCCGGGGAACCGCGGAATATCGGGTGCCTCCTGAGGATCCTGAGGAGACAAGGAAGGGGTGAGTGAGAGACCAAGAGTCCCGCCTGCGCGTCGCTGCCCCCAGAGGACACACGCGCTCATGTCCCGCGCAAACGCCCTCTTGGAATAGTGTAAGAGTCACAGAAAGTGGGACTTCCCCAGCGGTCCGGGGGTGAAGACTGTGCCTTCCAACGCGAGGGCCGCGGGTTCGATCCCTGGTCTGGGAGCAAAGACCCTGAGAGCTGCGGCTGAAGGACCCAAGGACCCTGCGGCTGAAAAACCCAAACCCAAAACAGAAGCAGGACCGTAGCGAGTTCACAAGAGACGTTAAAAATGATCCACATCGCGAGGCGTATAGAAAACGGAATATTACTCAGCCATGAAAAAAGAACGGGATAAAGAAAAAAAAAGAAAGAAAAACAGAGTGGGAGAAAAAACATAAGGTCATGACTTCCTCCACGGTCAGGACGTGCTCCTTGTCCCCCTTGCCCGTCGTGGGGGGCCGTCTCCCAGATGACCTGACGGGGAAGACGGGGAGGCGTGAGGTCCCCGGGAAGGCGGGGAGCAGCGGCCGCGGAGGCCTCAGGGAGCCCGGCGGCCGGGGCGACACTCACACGCCGCTCAGCCGCGCCCGACTCAGCCGTGGATGGCCGCCGTGGATGGCCGCCCGCCGGGCTCCTCTGTCCGTGGGCGTCTCCGGGAAGAGTCCCGGAGCGGGGTGGCCGCGGCCTCCCCAGGGCGTCTTCCGGACCCCGGGAGGGACCCGCGTCTCCCACACGGTAGGCACGCTCTTTACTGTCGAGCCTTTACCGATGGGGGTCTCTCTCGTCCTCTGTCCCTTCTCAGCCTCTCCGCGGGGCGCCCACTGGAGATGCGGGGGGACCCCTTCCAGTCCGTCTCTCCTCCCTGCCTCCCCGCCTCATCAGGAACATCCCCTCCCGGGAACCCCGACCCCCTCATAAAGCCAGGGAGCGGGACTCAGGGGTCCAGCCGCTCGCGCCGGGCGAACCCAGATGAGAGCCCGTGGCCCCCGTTCGCCCTCCTGGCTCAGCCCCCCGCCGTGCATACCTCGGGGTCCGCTGGGTGTTTCTCGTTCAATTTATCCTTGATCCGGGGAACCGGCGGGAATATCGGGTGCCTCCTGAGGATCCTGAGGAGACAAGGAAGGGGTGAGTGAGAGACCAAGAGTCCCGCCTGCGCGTCGCTGCCCCCAGAGGACACACGCGCTCATGTCCCGCGCAAACGCCCTCTTGGAATAGTGTAAGAGTCACAGAAAGTGGGACTTCCCCAGCGGTCCGGGGGTGAAGACTGTGCCTTCCAACGCGAGGGCCGCGGGTTCGATCCCTGGTCTGGGAGCAAAGACCCTGAGAGCTGCGGCTGAAGGACCCAAGGACCCTGCGGCTGAAAAACCCAAACCCAAAACAGAAGCAGGACCGTAGCGAGTTCACAAGAGACGTTAAAAATGATCCACATCGCGAGGCGTATAGAAAACGGAATATTACTCAGCCATGAAAAAAGAACGGGATAAAGAAAAAAAAAGAAAGAAAAACAGAGGGGAAGAAAAAAAAACATGGATGGATATAGAGAGGGTCATAGTGAGTGAGGTATGTCCCACAGAGAAGGAGAAATATCACATAGTATCTCTTCTATGTTGACGCTAAGAAGAAAGGATACAATTGAGCTAACTTACAGGCAAGAAACAGACTCGCAGACTTAGAAAAGTAACTTATAGGGGGAAGGATGGGGAAGGGATCGTTACGGGGTGTGGGACGGACCTGGACCCACAGCTCTACTGAACATGGACCACCCACAGGGCCCTGCTGTCCAGCCCCGGGAGCTCAGCTCCACACCCTGGAATAACTTTAGGGCGACCGGGGGGAAGGACGGGGGAAGGGAGCGTCAGGGAGGGTGGGACGGACCTGGACGCACGGCTGGATTTAACACAGAGCAGCCACAGGCACCTGCTCTCTAGCTGTATAGCTCTGGGTTAAAAAAAAAAACAACAACAAAAAACCGCAAAATCTGCACGACAGGTTTTCGGGGCTTTCCAGAGCGACCACGGAAGCCCGCAGTCCTCCGGCTGCCTAAGCACAAGCCACGCGGCCACGTTCGCATCGCCCGACGTATTTTTGGAAAGGCGACACGTGTCGACCCCTGGCGAACCCCCGCTGAGAGCATCCCCTGCGGGCCGTCCCCGGGGTTACCTTTTGAAAAGGCAGCTGA
The DNA here is from genome assembly GCA_022376925.1 of Tragulus kanchil. NCBI lineage: Eukaryota > Metazoa > Chordata > Mammalia > Artiodactyla > Tragulidae > Tragulus > Tragulus kanchil. The sequence continues at coordinate 5,065,870 of JAIOJX010000018.1, forward strand.
CGGTCAGGCCGCAGACGAGGGTCCCCAGGACCACAAGCACGTAGATGGGCACCTGGCTGGATCCGGGTTCCTCGGAGCCTGGAGGGAGAGAGGGGACCCCGAGGAACGGGGCGTGAGCGGGAGCCTCGCGACGGCAGCCCGCCCGGCTCCCCTGTGCGCGTGGGTTCCTCCGGGCAAGGAGACCGGCGTGGGGGACCCCGTCCTCCTCCGGGGAATCTTCCCCGCCCAGGGATCGACCGTGGGTCTCCCGAAATCCAGGCTGTGGCCGTGAAAGTCAAAGACGCGTGGGCCTTGGAAGCAAAGCCGCGGCAAACCTAGAGCGTGCGTTCAAAACCACACGTAGCGCTTTGCAGACCGAGGTCCCGGGAGTGGGGGGTCGCTAAGAGTCAGACGTGACTGAGCACATGACCAAGAGACAAGCAAGGAGACCGAGAGGGCGGTCAACACGCCGAGGGCACGCTCGGAGCACGGCCAGAGGGAAGAAAAAACATGGATGGATATAGAGAGGGTCATAGTGAGTGAGGTATGTCCCACAGAGAAGGAGAAATATCACATAGTATCTCTTCTATGTTGACGCTAAGAAGAAAGGATACAATTGAGCTAACTTACAGGCAAGAAACAGACTCGCAGACTTAGAAAAGTAACTTATAGGGGGAAGGATGGGGAAGGGATCGACGGGTGTGGGACGGACCTGGACCCACAGCTCTACTGAACATGGACCACCCACAGGGCCCTGCTGTCCAGCCCCGGGAGCTCAGCTCCACACCCTGGAATAACTTTAGGGCGACCGGGGGGAAGGACGGGGGAAGGGAGCGTCAGGGAGGGTGGGACGGACCTGGACGCACGGCTGGATTTAACACAGAGCAGCCACAGGCACCTGCTCTCTAGCTGTATAGCTCTGGGTTAAAAAAAAAAACAACAACAAAAAACCGCAAAATCTGCACGACAGGTTTTCGGGGCTTTCCAGAGCGACCACGGAAGCCCGCAGTCCTCCGGCTGCCTAAGCACAAGCCACGCGGCCACGTTCGCATCGCCCGACGTATTTTTGGAAAGGCGACACGTGTCGACCCCTGGCGAACCCCCGCTGAGAGCATCCCCTGCGGGCCGTCCCCGGGGTTACCTTTTGAAAAGGCAGCTGACGGTCAGGCCGCAGACGAGGGTCCCCAGGACCACAAGCACGTAGATGGGCACCTGGCTGGATCCGGGTTCCTCGGAGCCTGGAGGGAGAGAGGGGACCCCGAGGAACGGGGCGTGAGCGGGAGCCTCGCGACGGCAGCCCGCCCGGCTCCCCTGTGCGCGTGGGTTCCTCCGGGCAAGGAGACCGGCGTGGGGGACCCCGTCCTCCTCCGGGGAATCTTCCCCGCCCAGGGATCGACCGTGGGTCTCCCGAAATCCAGGCTGTGGCCGTGAAAGTCAAAGACGCGTGGGCCTTGGAAGCAAAGCCGCGGCAAACCTAGAGCGTGCGTTCAAAACCACACGTAGCGCTTTGCAGACCGAGGTCCCGGGAGTGGGGGGTCGCTAAGAGTCAGACGTGACTGAGCACATGACCAAGAGACAAGCAAGGAGACCGAGAGGGCGGTCAACACGCCGAGGGCACGCTCGGAGCACGGCCACCCCAAGACCGCGCCGCGGAAAACCAGAAGAACTCAAAGCAAGCATGAATACACATGTCCAGGCAGGCCGTCTTTACCCTAAATTCCTTCCTATCTCTCTTAAGAAATATTTAAGTCTTTATAGAATTTGTTACAGTACTGCTTCTGGTTTTGTTGGGTTTTTTTTTTGGCCACTTCTATTGGCCTTTCATTTGTCTATTTTCATCCGTCTTTGTTCTCTGGCCCGCGTGGGCCTCCCATCGCGGTGGCCTCTCTAGCTGCAGAGCACCAGCTCCGGGCGCATGCGCTCCAGAGCTCCGGCTCGGTGATTGGACACATGGGCGCATGCGCTCCAGAGCTCCGGCTCGGTGATTGGACACATGGGCGCATGCGCTCCAGAGCTCCGGCTCGGTGATTGGACACATGGGCGCATGCGCTCCAGAGCTCCGGCTCCTGATTGGACACATGGGCGCATGCGCTCCAGAGCTCCGGCTCGGTGATTGGACGCACCGGTCCAGCCGCTGCGCGGCACGTGGGATCCTCCCAGGCCAGGGATCGAACCGGCGCCCCTTGCACTGCAAGGCGGTGTTCTTACCCACTGGACCACCAGGGAAGCCCCTGGTTTCTTTTCTTTTAGCATTTATTCATTAATCTGGCTGTGCGGGCTCTTAGCTGTGTCAGCTGGGATCCTGCGCTGTGACAGGTGACTGCTTCGCTTCAGCGTGTGGGCCTGAGCTCCGCGACCAGGACGGAACGGGGGCTCCCACATCAGGAGCGGAGAGTCGAGCCCCTGGGCCAGCAGGGCCGTCGCCTGCTGTTTCTGTCGTACGCTCAGTCTCTGGGTCCCGAGGCACGACGGATCTCACCTGCCCGACCGGGGATCGAACCCACGTCCCGCGCCCCGGACGCCGATTCTTAGCCGCGGGACCCCAGGCAGGCCCTGCCCGTGTATTCTTAAGCTTTCATTGTACGTGCCACGGTCTTTAGAATAGATTATTTTCCTTTGCTGTTTTAGACACCACGCCATGTCTGACGCTCTGTGACCCCGTGGACGGCCGCCCGCCGGGCCCCTCTGTCCGTGGGCGTCTCCAGGCAGGAAGACAGGAGGGGGCGGCCGTGCCCTCCTCCAGGGGAGCTTCCCCACCCGGGGATCGAACCTGCGTCTCTTATGCCTCCTGCACGGGCAGGTGGGCTCTTTCCCCTCTGAGCCCCAGGGAACTCAAAGCAAGCATGAATACACATGTCCAGGCAGGCCGTCTTTACCCTAAATTCCTTCCTATCTCTCTTAAGAAATATTTAAGTCTTTATAGAATTTGTTACAGTACTGCTTCTGGTTTTGTTGGGTTTTTTTTTTGGCCACTTCTATTGGCCTTTCATTTGTCTATTTTCATCCGTCTTTGTTCTCTGGCCCGCGTGGGCCTCCCATCGCGGTGGCCTCTCTAGCTGCAGAGCACCAGCTCCGGGCGCATGCGCTCCAGAGCTCCGGCTCGGTGATTGGACACATGGGCGCATGCGCTCCAGAGCTCCGGCTCGGTGATTGGACACATGGGCGCATGCGCTCCAGAGCTCCGGCTCGGTGATTGGACACATGGGCGCATGCGCTCCAGAGCTCCGGCTCCTGATTGGACACATGGGCGCATGCGCTCCAGAGCTCCGGCTCGGTGATTGGACGCACCGGTCCAGCCGCTGCGCGGCACGTGGGATCCTCCCAGGCCAGGGATCGAACCGGCGCCCCTTGCACTGCAAGGCGGTGTTCTTACCCACTGGACCACCAGGGAAGCCCCTGGTTTCTTTTCTTTTAGCATTTATTCATTAATCTGGCTGTGCGGGCTCTTAGCTGTGTCAGCTGGGATCCTGCGCTGTGACAGGTGACTGCTTCGCTTCAGCGTGTGGGCCTGAGCTCCGCGACCAGGACGGAACGGGGGCTCCCACATCAGGAGCGGAGAGTCGAGCCCCTGGGCCAGCAGGGCCGTCGCCTGCTGTTTCTGTCGTACGCTCAGTCTCTGGGTCCCGAGGCACGACGGATCTCACCTGCCCGACCGGGGATCGAACCCACGTCCCGCGCCCCGGACGCCGATTCTTAGCCGCGGGACCCCAGGCAGGCCCTGCCCGTGTATTCTTAAGCTTTCATTGTACGTGCCACGGTCTTTAGAATAGATTATTTTCCTTTGCTGTTTTAGACACCACGCCATGTCTGACGCTCTGTGACCCCGTGGACGGCCGCCCGCCGGGCCCCTCTGTCCGTGGGCGTCTCCAGGCAGGAAGACAGGAGGGGGCGGCCGTGCCCTCCTCCAGGGGAGCTTCCCCACCCGGGGATCGAACCTGCGTCTCTTATGCCTCCTGCACGGGCAGGTGGGCTCTTTCCCCTCTGAGCCCCCAGGGACGCCCATCGAATGACAAGCTCAGGTTAGTTTCCTGCTTTCCACAGGCTTCTTTTCCCCGTCCTGAAAGTCTCCGTGGACTCCCAAGAGGTTTGGTCTCAAATGATGAAGTCCAAGAGAGAAACAAAAAAAAAAAGAGAACAAATAAAGAACAAAAAAGAAAAAAAAAAATTATGAAGTCCAGGGCCCCTATGGCTTTCTTTTTTTTCTTTTACGGCCCTTGTCTTGGGGGTCACGGCTAAAATCGCACGGCCAGAGGCAAGACGACAAACCAATTCCTTCGTGGACTCGGCTCTGCAGCTTGGGCCGAGTGCTTCTACCCATTGCACACCGGCGGGTATAAAGGCATCGATCCTGGATCCGAAACATCACAACGGTGACTTTCCCGGGGGCATCGCGGCTAAAGGACCCCTCTGTCAATGCAAACACTCAGGAGACGCGGGTTCGATCCCCGGGTGGGGAAGCTCCCTTGGAGGAGGGCACGGCCGCCCCTCCCGTCTTCCTGCCTGGAGACTCCCACGGACAGAGGAGCCTGGCGGGCGGCCATCCACGGGGGCGCAGAAGTTAACGCACGACCGTAACGTCCCCTCGCGCTAGCGAGCCACGGCGGCGGCCCGGAGACGCGAAGGCCGGGGCCGCGGGGGACGCCTACCGAACTCCACAGGCTCGCTCCAGGCGCCCCAGCGGCCTCCCCGAGCGTCCGCCGTCCGGATGCGCACGCTGTGCCTCGCCGTGGCCCCCGGAAAGAGGTAGCCGTCGCCCGCGTCGCCAAACACCACGATCTGGGGAGGAAGCAGAGCGCTCAGAGGAAGAGGGCAGGGACTCGCGAGCGGCCACCTGTCCCGGAACGAGGGCACGGTGTCCTCTCTGTGCCCGAACGGAAGGGGCACGTTCGCCCAGTCTCTCGCCCGGCCTGGGCGTGAAGACTGTCGTCCACAGCCGGGACACTCTGCCCTTTGTTTTCCTTTGCTGTTTTAGACACCACGCCATGTCTGACGCTCTGTGACCCGTGGACGGCCGCCCGCCGGGCCCTCTGTCCGTGGGCGTCTCCAGGCAGGAAGACAGGAGGGGCCGTGCCCTCCTCCAGGGAGCTTCCCCACCCGGGATCGAACCTCGTCTCTTATGCCTCCTGCACGGGCAGGTGGGCTCTTTCCCTCTGAGCCCCAGGGACGCCCATCGAATGACAAGCTCAGGTTAGTTTCCTGCTTTCCACAGGCTTCTTTTCCCCGTCCTGAAAGTCTCCGTGGACTCCCAAGAGGTTTGGTCTCAAATGATGAAGTCCAAGAGAGAAACAAAAAAAAAAAGAGAACAAATAAAGAACAAAAAAGAAAAAAAAAAATTATGAAGTCCAGGGCCCCTATGGCTTTCTTTTTTTTCTTTTACGGCCCTTGTCTTGGGGGTCACGGCTAAAATCGCACGGCCAGAGGCAAGACGACAAACCAATTCCTTCGTGGACTCGGCTCTGCAGCTTGGGCCGAGTGCTTCTACCCATTGCACACCGGCGGGTATAAAGGCATCGATCCTGGATCCGAAACATCACAACGGTGACTTTCCCGGGGGCATCGCGGCTAAAGGACCCCTCTGTCAATGCAAACACTCAGGAGACGCGGGTTCGATCCCCGGGTGGGGAAGCTCCCTTGGAGGAGGGCACGGCCGCCCCTCCCGTCTTCCTGCCTGGAGACTCCCACGGACAGAGGAGCCTGGCGGGCGGCCATCCACGGGGGCGCAGAAGTTAACGCACGACCGTAACGTCCCCTCGCGCTAGCGAGCCACGGCGGCGGCCCGGAGACGCGAAGGCCGGGGCCGCGGGGGACGCCTACCGAACTCCACAGGCTCGCTCCAGGCGCCCCAGCGGCCTCCCCGAGCGTCCGCCGTCCGGATGCGCACGCTGTGCCTCGCCGTGGCCCCCGGAAAGAGGTAGCCGTCGCCCGCGTCGCCAAACACCACGATCTGGGGAGGAAGCAGAGCGCTCAGAGGAAGAGGGCAGGGACTCGCGAGCGGCCACCTGTCCCGGAACGAGGGCACGGTGTCCTCTCTGTGCCCGAACGGAAGGGGCACGTTCGCGCCCAGTCTCTCGCCCGGCCTGGGCGTGAAGACTGTCGTCCACAGCCGGGACACTCTGCCCTGGAGCCCGAGGTCCACCCCCAGAGACGCCCCCGCCCCGAGACGCCTGCTCCCCTCCACCAGAGAGCAGCCCCCTCTCCCTGCAGCCAGAGGAGAGCCCGCGGCCGCCGGAACACCCAGAAGAGCCACAAATAAGTAAAGAAAAAGAAGCACTTCGAGGGTCAAACTCGGAAGGAGACTTGAAGGAAGAAGCCGTCTCCTTCAGCCCCCAAGGACTCCTTGTTTGACCAACACGGGGAGCAGAGGCAGACCCCACTCGGGACGCTCCCGGGGCGCCGCAAACCCAGCCCGCCCCGCGTGTGGAACACGTTTCGGCCACGCACGCGGTGCCCGGCCCCAGAGAGCTGGGGGACCCCGGCCTCCGCGAGAGTCCATCAGCGGATTTCGGTCCCTTCCCAGGCCGGCCAGCGCCGGAGCAAGTGCCTCTGAGGTCTCTCTGCTCTGCCGTGTTACACGGTTCAATGCGCGACGGGCAGGTGCCTCGAGGGTCAAGAATCCGCCAGCGATGCAGCGGCCGCCGGGAGCGCGATGCCCGGCTGGGGGAGACGCCCCGGAGGAGGGCGAGGCCGCCCACGGCGGTGTTTCGACCGGGAGAGGCCCCCGGACGGAGGAGCCCGGCGGGCGGCCGTCCACAGAGCCACGAGGGGCGGGCGTGGCCACAGACGCGTGAATTCCACAGCAGGAGACGGGGGTCCGAGGCGGCACTCACCAGCTGATTTCGACTGCTGCTGCTGTCCCGCTGGGAAAAAATCAAGAGCATTATTTACTGTGCTCTAGTTTCAAAGATTTTTTCCAGGGTATTTTCCTGCCTACCCCTGGCCTCCAGCCAGGAGAAACCAAACCCATTCGGGTCCGACACAGCGTGGAGCTCTGTGTGTTCCCCCTAACGTGGACAGGAGCCCCGGGGCACGCGTCCACAGCAGGGCGGGGTCCCTGGCTCGGGACTCCGTGAGGACCACTAGCTGGGGACGGGGCCTACGAAGCGGCCAGGGGGGCTTGAGCAGAGCGTCCTCCTCGTCTGCACTGGGTCGACGTGGACTTGGGGAGGGTCCCCCTTGTCCACACGGCTCCCGCTGGGCCAGGAGCCGGCGCTGGACCGCGCCCCGCCCCGGTCCTGCTCTCGTCGCCGAGGACCTCACGCCGGGTCCCGGGGGCGGCCGCCCGACGCCTCGCGGCCTGGTGCCCGGCTCGGAGCCGCGTCCACTCACCTCCCTCCGGATGTCCAGCTGGTACTGGAACTCCCTGCTGGACCTCCTCTGCCGGGTCCGGGGCTGGGTCCACCGGATGAGGCAGTGGGACGCGTTGCAGTGGACGGTGATGTTGCGGGGCGGGCTGTACCGCTCTGGAGAGAGAGGCCGGCAGACCCGCGTGATCCAGGGGGCCCGGACCCCGAGGAGAGACCCCGCTCGGCCACGCCGCGCGGACAGACGCCCCCGAGGTCCCCGGGAGGACGGGGCCGGGCTGGACGCGGGGATGCACCATGGATGAGCCCCGGATGACCGGCCCTCCCCCGAAGCCCCAAGACAGACGTGCGAGGAGATATTCTTTCCAACACTCCAGAAGGAAACCAAGCCCAAGGCTTCCCCGGGGGCCCAGTGGGCGGGGACACCGGCTTGCCGTGCGAGGGGTGCCGGTTCGATCCCTGGCCCGGGAAGACCCCACGTGCCGCGGAGCGGCTGGACCGGTGTGTCCAATCAGGAGCCGGCGCTCTGGAGCGCATGCGCCCATGTGTCCAATCAGGAGCCGGAGCTCCGGAGCGCATGCGCCCCTGTGACCCATGACCGAGCCGGCGCTCTGGAGCGCGTGCGCCTCGGCCGGGCTCGCCCAGTCCCGGCGGCGGCGGCTCTCACCAATCTGTCTCAGCAGCAGAACCTCGTCGAAGAACTGGATGCCCGTCTCCCGGCTGCTCCCGTTGAGCAGGAAGTAAGCGTACGAGGTCAGCCCCGACAGGTCGCGGAGGTGGCAGCCCACGCGGGTGCCCGCGGCGCTCAGGTACTGCGGGCACTCTCTCTGCAGCCTCCTCCTGCGAGAGGCCAGCGCGCTCAGGGGCCCGTCGGGGGGGAGTGTGCGTTTCGTTTCGGCCGCGGAGCTCTCGGGAGGTGGACACTTACTTGGACCGGATGTACAGAGAATACTGGACGTCCGCGGGGGCCGCCCGGCCCCTGGCCCAGGTGCAATTCATGAAGTCCGCCTCGTAGATGAGGCAGGACAAATTCTGGGCGGCCGTGCCCTCGCGCCCTGGACGGAGACAAGGACGACAGCATAAAAGGTCAAGGCGGCACGGGCGGGCCTGGGCTCCCGACTCCACGAAGAGCCAACGCCCGTCTTTCAGGGACGCGTCCCGAGAACAGAGGCAGAAGGAAGCCTCCCGGACGTGTTTTCTGAGGCCAGCGGCCCTCGGAGGCCGAAAGCCGGAGAAAGACGCGAGAGAAGACCGTTACGGCCAACAGCTGAATGAACACAGACGGAAAAACCCCACAGCAGCAGAAAAGAACATTATAGGTCAAAATGGAATAAACACAGAGGTAAAGATCCTAATAAACATACCTACTTTCCCAAAATATAGATATAACACAAAACAATGCTAAGAAACACATTCACGGCTAATAAACAGAGATGGAAAAGTCGCCCGCAAAGTGCTAGCCAACCATATCCAACGGCATGTTACAAGTGGAATTTGGGGCGTCCCCGGTGGCTCAGGGGTGGAGAGCTCGCCAGCCCACGGGGAGACGCGGGTTCGATCCCCGGTCCAGGAGGATCCCACCGGCTGCGGAGCCCGGGAGCCCCAGCGAGGGAGCCTCTGAAAGCTGGCAGCAGCGGCCCGAGGCACTCCCGGGGTCTGTGGGGAGCAGACCGCCTCCCCGGCGCCGTGCGTGTCCGTACCGGGGTTCGTGTACTCCACCGTTTCCGAGAGCAGCCTCTGGTGGACGCGGAGCTCGACGCGGAGCGTGACGCCCGCGTGCAGCGCGAGCTCGGGGAACGTGCACTCACACTCCGCGGCTCTGACCTGAAACGAGGCGGCCGGCCGCTGGAGGGGGTGCCCGTCCCCCGCCCCGTCCGCCTCGTGGCGTCCCCTCCCTCGGGGCCCCCCGCGACCGCGCCCTGCCCGGACCCCATGCCCGTCGGGGAAATCTCCCGGCCCGGGATCACGCCGACCGGCTAGATCGGCCCACGAGGTCAGAACACGGCTCAACGCTTTACTGACTTCTGACGCTTCTCCGGGGACCCCGGCATTCTCAAGCGAGGCTGAAAGACGGCCCCGGTCGCTTGAAGCGTCCTTGCTGCCTCGCGCCTCGGTTTGGTTTCGTTGCTCCGTCCTGGCCGAGTCTCTGGGACCCCGTGGACGGCCGCCCTCCGGGCTCCTCTGTCCGTGGGCGTCTCCAGGCAGGAAGACGCGAGGGGGCAGCCGTGCCCTCCTCCGGGGAGCTTCCCCGCCCGGGGATCGAACCCGCGTCTCCTGCACGGGCTGCCGAGCGCTGCACCCCTGAGCGACCAGGGACGCCGCTTACCCTCTTCGTGATCGGCCCCTCGTCCGTGTGGTTCATCACGCACGTCCCGTGGGTCGCGTTTTGCTGGCAGTCCCAGGTCAGCCTGGTCAGCGTGGGGTCAAAGTGCACGTGGAGGCCGGAGGCCGGCGGCTCCGTTGGAAGATCTGAAAGACGTGACCCCGGGCGTCAGGACGCCCCCTTTTTCGGAGCTCCGTTCCCACTTCAGCGGGTCATCTCGTTCCCCGTCACGCCCCTCTTCTGACTCTCTCCTCGCTGCCCCTTCTCCACGTGGACACGGCTTTGTTCTGACCCTGTCGCTCAGTCCTGTGCAAAGTGTTCCGACCGGGCTGCAGCCAGCTGGCTCCTCTGTCCGTGGGCGCTTCCAGGCAGGAAGATGGGAGGGGGCGGCCGTGCCCTCCTCGGGGGGAGCTTCCCCGCCCGGGGATCGAACCCGCGTCTCCTGCACGGGCTGCCGAGCGCTGCACCCCTGAGCGACCAGGGACGCCGCTTACCCTCTTCGTGATCGGCCCCTCGTCCGTGTGGTTCATCACGCACGTCCCGTGGGTCGCGTTTTGCTGGCAGTCCCAGGTCAGCCTGGTCAGCGTGGGGTCAAAGTGCACGTGGAGGCCGGAGGCCGGCGGCTCCGTTGGAAGATCTGAAAGACGTGACCCCGGGCGTCAGGACGCCCCCTTTTTCGGAGCTCCGTTCCCACTTCAGCGGGTCATCTCGTTCCCCGTCACGCCCCTCTTCTGACTCTCTCCTCGCTGCCCCTTCTCCACGTGGACACGGCTTTGTTCTGACCCTGTCGCTCAGTCCTGTGCAAAGTGTTCCGACCGGGCTGCAGCCAGCTGGCTCCTCTGTCCGTGGGCGCTTCCAGGCAGGAAGATGGGAGGGGGCGGCCGTGCCCTCCTCGGGGGGAGCTTCCCCACCCGGGGATCGAACCCGCGTCTCCTGCACGGGCAGCAGATCCTTGCCCTGCGGAGCCTCCTGAGACGCCCAGGAACATCGACCGTGGAAAGCCGGGAAGACCCACCGAGCGAGGAGGCACAGAGGCAGTCCCACCTCAGCCCCGGAAGGGAATCAGCCACCGTCCCCGGGTCTGAGGCCTGGGGGAGCGTCCCCATCACCCCGAGGGGCCAGGGGCGAGGCGGGCGGCCCGCCGCCCACGAGGACCGCCGCAGGGCGTGTCCCAGGAAGCATGGGGTCCCGGGAGGGGGCGCCGTTCCCGGCGGTCGGGGGGCACGCGCGCACCTACCCTGGGGCTCCCGGGCCAGGAGGAAGGCCGGCTCCGTCAGCGCCGAGAGCAGCACGGCCGTCGCCAGGAGAGCCACGGGGCCGCCCGGAGGCCGCGGAGGGGCTGCGGGGAGAGAAAGGCCGGCTCCAGCGGGGGTCCTGACGGGCGGACCAGGGAGGCTTCCCCGGGAGGACGGGGGAAAGAAAACCGACCCGGGCCCTGCCTCCCCCAAACGACGGCCGTCCCGGAGACGCAGGCAGCCCATGTCCCCCGGGCACTAAGCGTCCGCCCTCCCAAGACAGAGGGCACGGCTTCGATCCCTGGTTGGGAAGCTAGCATCTCCCACGAGCGTCGGGGGGCCTCCCCGGCGAGCAACCCGCCGGCCACGCGGAGCCCTGGGGTGGATCCCTGGGCGGGGAAGACCCCCCGGAGGAGGGAAAGGCTTCTGAACACTCCACCAAGACAGGAGTGAGCCCTTCCAGGGCACGGGACGCAGGCAAAGAAGTAAAATAAGGAAATCCATCATCTGCCAACGGGTTCGGAGTGCACGAGTCCAACTCTGTGACCTTCTGGAACAGCCAGAACGACGGCTGAATGAGGAAGACGGGACGCCCCTGAGCTGGGGTGCCGGGGAAGATGCCTGAGAGCCCCTCAGACGGCAAGGAGAGCCGACCCGTCCCTCCTAAAGGACATCTATCCTCAACAGTCACGGGAAGGATGGAGGCCGGAGCTGAAGCTCCAGCCCTCTGGCCGCCGGGTGCAAAGAGCTGACCCCCTGGAAAAGCCCCCGAGGCTGGGAAAGACGGGGGGCAGGGGGAGACGGGGCGACCGGGGACGAGAGGGCTGGACGGCATCCCCGACTTGGGCCGACGGCGTCAGACGCGCCCTGTGGATATCGAGGGGACGCTCCGCCCCAGGCCTGCCGTCCCGCTGAGGAGGTCACGGCAGGCGAAGCGAGCCGGGCAGGCATTCCCGGCGCTTTCCACCCTCAGGTTCCTACAAAACCGACAGGTGGCCCCCGCACGTAACATTCAAAAAAACCAACGCGGGACTTCCCTGGCGCCGCAGGGCGTAGGGCTCCGAGTTCGCAGCGAAAGGGAGCGGACATTCGACGGCTGGACGGGGAACAGAGCCGCCACAGCCGCTGGGGCAAAAACAGACACTTAAAGAAGCACGCGTTCAGATGTACGTCCTGCCACCAGGGCCCCGTCTCCGTTCCCAGCCGGCCGCACGCCCCGGGAAACACCGGACCCTCCCGCGGGCTGCGGCGTGGCCTCTGACTTCCCGTTTCCACCGTGCTGCTTTCGCTCGCGCTTCTGTGCGGCATGCCGGTGACAAAGAGAAAAAAGGGAAATCCACCTGCCCACGCCTCCGCGTCCCCAGGCTCCCCACGCCGGAGCGCTCTTCTCTTATCCCCGTGGATCCCGCCTCTCTCTCTCTGCGCACGGCCGTGCCCGCTAGAGCAGCCTCGGGTTTAGGAGCCCACGGGTCGCCCGCCGGGGGCTCTGGTCTCCTGGTGAGTTAGTTTCCCGGGGACGGCCGGAGGAAGCGACACGCCGCTCGTTTCTGGTCCCTTCTTCCTCTCCTTCCCACTCGACGTCCCTCCCTCTGCTATCTCCACGCAGCCCTGCGAGGGCCGGGCCCGTCCAGCTCGCTGCGTGCGGGCGTCTCTGCCACCGTCCAGGCCCGGGGACCCCGATCCTCCAGGGCACCTCCTTCTTTACCTGCGTCTCCCCCGGAGCCTGTCAGCGGCAAGGCGGACCTCCCGACCCCCGTGGGCATCTCCGCCAGCCAGGACCCTCCCCTGCCCCCCGGCAGCCCCTGCTGCCCAACCCCGTCGCTCGGGAGTGCTGACCTCCCACACCCACGCACAGAGACACACACGAGAATGTCCAGCGCCTCCTCCTAGGGGCCATGCAAGGCTGGGGGCCGCCCTCCCGCACCTCCGTCCTTCAGGGGGGCCCACCTGCCCGCCCAGGGAGCCTCACTCGCTACTCCAGAGGAAGTAGAAACCGCCGACCAGAGACCTGTCCCCACTTCCCCACTGGACGGCCCTCTGCCGGCCCGGCCCCGGGCCCCTCCACCTGCCGGCTGCCCCCGCCCGGCCGAGCCTCCCCTAGGCCTGCTCCCCGATCCCCTGCGCGAAGGCGGACTTTCCCGCGGGACTTCCCTGGCGCCGCAGGGCGTAGGGCTCCGAGTTCGCAGCGAAAGGGAGCGGACATTCGACGGCTGGACGGGGAACAGAGCCGCCACAGCCGCTGGGGCAAAAACAGACACTTAAAGAAGCACGCGTTCAGATGTACGTCCTGCCACCAGGGCCCCGTCTCCGTTCCCAGCCGGCCGCACGCCCCGGGAAACACCGGACCCTCCCGCGGGCTGCGGCGTGGCCTCTGACTTCCCGTTTCCACCGTGCTGCTTTCGCTCGCGCTTCTGTGCGGCATGCCGGTGACAAAGAGAAAAAAGGGAAATCCACCTGCCCACGCCTCCGCGTCCCCAGGCTCCCCACGCCGGAGCGCTCTTCTCTTATCCCCGTGGATCCCGCCTCTCTCTCTCTGCGCACGGCCGTGCCCGCTAGAGCAGCCTCGGGTTTAGGGAGCCCACGGGTCGCCCGCCGGGGGCTCTGGTCTCCTGGTGAGTTAGTTTCCCGGGGACGGCCGGAGGAAGCGACACGCCGCTCGTTTCTGGTCCCTTCTTCCTCTCCTTCCCACTCGACGTCCCTCCCTCTGCTATCTCCACGCAGCCCTGCGAGGGCCGGGCCCGTCCAGCTCGCTGCGTGCGGGCGTCTCTGCCACCGTCCAGGCCCGGGGACCCCGATCCTCCAGGGCACCTCCTTCTTTACCTGCGTCTCCCCCGGAGCCTGTCAGCGGCAAGGCGGACCTCCCGACCCCCGTGGGCATCTCCGCCAGCCAGGACCCTCCCCTGCCCCCCGGCAGCCCCTGCTGCCCAACCCCGTCGCTCGGGAGTGCTGACCTCCCACACCCACGCACAGAGACACACACGAGAATGTCCAGCGCCTCCTCCTAGGGGCCATGCAAGGCTGGGGGCCGCCCTCCCGCACCTCCGTCCTTCAGGGGGGCCCACCTGCCCGCCCAGGGAGCCTCACTCGCTACTCCAGAGGAAGTAGAAACCGCCGACCAGAGACCTGTCCCCACTTCCCCACTGGACGGCCCTCTGCCGGCCCGGCCCCGGGCCCCTCCACCTGCCGGCTGCCCCCCGCCCCGGCCCGAGCCTCCCCCTAGGCCTGCTCCCCGATCCCCTGCGCTGTTCCCAGGGTAGGACCTCCAGGCTGCAGCCCGAGAGGCAGGACGAGGGCGCCCCCGTGCACGCCACACCCCAGGGAGTCTCGATTTTCACATCTGCATTTGGGGGAAGGTCTGCGGTGGGAGCTGCGCTTCCCTGACCAGGAGGGGCTGGGCCATGCGTGGGACGAGGCCCCTTCTCTCCGCCTCGGGGGGCGGGCTCCCCACAGGCCCTCCAAGAGCTCCTCCACACCCCACGCCCCCAGGTCCCCCCTTAACGTCCTCTGAAACGCAAGTCCCTTCGGCTTCCCGCTCCCCGCGATGGAGCAAGACGCAGAACCCTCGGAATCCTTGACTGAACGCAAACGAAACCACACGCACACACACCCGAGTCCTCACCTCCGTGCGACACAGAGGCCTCGACCCCCAAGCGGCTGTGTCCGCGGGGCCCCGCTCCCGGTCCACGACGGCAAGCACACCTCCGCAGGGCCGCCGGCAAGGAGCGCGAGCGAACGACGGCCACGCCGGGTCGCAGGCCCGGGGGAGACCCCCACGGAGCTCGTCGGTCGTGTCCACCTGTGCCTGCCCCCCCACGGGCTGCGGCCCGGCCGGCCACGCGGACTCAGCGATGGTTTCTTCCAGCAGCCGGAGGAGACGCGCGAGAGCCCCTCGGACGGCGAGGAGGTCCACCCGTCCACCCGAGAGGACGTCCACCCGGACTAGTCACGGGAAGGATGGACGCTGAAGCTGAAGTTCCAGTCTTCTGGCCGCCTGACGCAAGGAGCCGACTCACAGAAAAGCCCCCGAGGCTGGGAGAGACGGCGGGCAGGGGGAGAAGGGGGCGACCGAGGACGAGAGGGCTGGACGGCATCCCCGACTCCATGGACGGGAGTCTGAGCAGCTCCGGGAGACGGGGAAGGACAGGGGAGCCTGGTGGGCGGGCGTCCACGGGGTCGCCAAGGATCAGGCACGACTGGGTGACCAAACGACCCCCACAAATCTATCCCATGGCTGCCGAAAAGGCATTTCAAAGTCCAGACAGACCCCCGCGGGCACGACCCAGGGGCTGACCAGCAAGAGGAGGTACGGCGCTCAGCCACGCCCTGGTGCACCTGCTCCTGGTACCCCCAGAGGCACCTCCGGGCACCCGGACAGAAACGGCCAGAAGACCAAAACCCGCGGAAATCTCACCACCGGTCGCTTTTCTCTGCGCTCATTGCTTTTCTCAATCAACGGGAAACTCACACGGGGCGCGTGCACGCGCGGTCAGTCAGGCCTGACGCTGGGCCACCCCGTGGCCGGCCGCCCGCCAGGCTCCCCCGCCCGTGGGCGTCTCCAGGCAGGAAGACGGGAGGGGTGGCCGTGCCTCCTCCAGGGGAGCGTCCCCGCCCGGTGATCAGACCCGGGTCTCCCCCGGACAGGCGGGTCCCGGGCCATCTGGGCCACCTGGGAAGCCACTCACAGGGAAGTAACATTCACCCTTTGAATGTGACCCACGCGGGGACCCTGAGCACCTCCACGGGGGCCGGCGGCAAAGGCGTCCCACGCGCCAAGAGGCGGAGATGGGCCCCCAGAGCAGCACCCCCTCACCGTTGAGCCCCTCCACCAGCAGCCCACTTTCTGCCTCCGAGGACGGGCCTGTTTGGGTTTGCTTCCTCTCAACATGCCACATTCTGCCTGTTGTTTTTTTTTTTTAAACCCACTTTCCCTTCTTCTTTCGGGTATCACCCAGCGGCGTCTCCCTTCCCCACCAAAGGCCTTCGGTCAGACGCGGATGCTGGACGCACGGAGCGGGCCGGGCCGCGCTGAGGGCCACGGTCCCCCGCGACGCTCGGCGGCCCCGTGGACGGCAGCCCGGCGGGCGCCTGTGTCCGCGGGAGTCTCCCGGCGGGAACCCTGGAGGCGGCGGCCGTGCCCTCCTCCAGGGGAGCTTCCCCACCCGGGGCACCGAACCTCGCCTGCACGGCAGGTTCTTTACGGTCCGAGCCCCCAGGGAAAGCCCAGAAGCTGGGAGTGGGGGCTCCCATCCCTTCTCCGGGGGGTCCCCCCTTCCCAGCACATCGCAGTGGGGTCCCCTGTGTGGCCGGCGGATTCTCTAGCAGCTGAGGCACCCGGGACGGAGGGCACAGTCTCTCAAATTCACGACCCAGGGGGCGCGCCTCGGGGTGGGGCCGGGGAACCTGGGCTAAAGCCCGGAGCTTGCCTGCCGGGCACGCTGGGGTCCCAAGGGGCCGCTCGACCCACAGAGGGCGCGGCCACCGTCCCCAGTCCCGCCGGGCGCCCTTCTTCCACCCGTTTTTTTTCTTCCTGCAGGTTCTCCGGGCTTAAGCATCTGCCTGCCGGTGCCGGGGACGCAGGTGTGACCCCGAGGTCGGGAAGAGCTCCTGGAGACGAAAGGCACTGCCGCCCCGTCCCGTCGTGCAGCCCCCGGAGCCCCCCGTGCGCAGAGGAGCCCGGCGGGCGGCCGTCCACGGGGTCCCAAAGACCAGGCCCACCTGCACTCCGCGGGGCTGGGGGCCGCCGCTCCCCCATGGGGCTGCGCTGCCGAGGCCGTCCTGGCTCGTCCTGCCGCCGCGGCCCGGGCTGGCCGACGAGGGGACGCGGACGGCGCTGTTCCTCTTTTGTGTCTTCCCAATTCCCTCCCCCGTCATGTGGGCCGCAAGGAGGAACTGGGACAGGTGGGCGGCGTTCCCGCCAGCCCTCCCCGCCGACGGCTGCCCCAGAGACGGACCGGACCGCTGTGGGTCCACCCAGGCACCCGGGGCTTCTCCTCGTCTCAGGCACCATTTCATTTGACTTTATTAAAAAAACACATTTATTGACTTACTTGGTTGCAGCGGGTCTTTGTCGCAGCATGTCGTTCTTAGTTGCACACGGGACCTAGTTCCCTGACCAGGGATCGAACCCACGCCTTCCGCGCTGGGAAAACGGATCTAAGCCACTGGACCACCAGGGAAGCCCCCATTTTATTTTATTTTAGTTATTTTTTAAAAGATACATACATTTATTCATATTTTGGGGGGGGCGGGTTGGGAAGGGACGGGGTGCAGGCGGGCCACTTCTATTGCTCTTTATTTTTTCATCCATCTTTGCTCTCTGGCCCGTGTGGGCCTCCCATCACAGTGGCCTCTCTCGCTGCAGAGCACCGGCTCCGGGCGCATGCGCTCCAGAGCTCCGGCTCGGTCGTTGGACACATGGGCGCATGCGCTCCACAGCTCCGGCTCCTGATTGGACACATGGGCGCATGCGCTCCAGAGCTCCGGCTCAGTCATTGGACACACGGGTCCAGCCGCCTCGCAGCACGTGGGATCTTCCCGGGCCAGAGATCGAACCGGCGCCCCCTGCACTGCAAGGCGGTGTCCTCACCCACTGGACCCCCAGGGACGCTCCCCCCCATTTTATTTTTTTAAAAAATGTTTATCTGGGGTTTTCCTGGGGGTCCAGTGGGTGAGGACACCGCCTTGCAGGGCAAGGGGCGCCGGTTCGATCCCTGGCCCGGGAGGATCCCACGTGCCGCGGAGCGGCTGGACCCGTGTGTCCAATGACTGAGCCGGAGCTCTGGAGCGCATGCGCCCAGAGCCGGTGCCCTGCGGCGAGAGAGGCCACTGCGATGGGAGGCCCGCACGGGCCAGAGAACAAAGATGGATGAAAATAAATAAGACACCAATAAAATAAGCCAAAATATTTTTAAAAAACGTTGATCTGTACTTTTAAAAAAACTTCTTTTCTCTTTTTCCCCTGGAGCAGGGCACGGCAGCCCATGGACAGAGGAGCCTGGCAGGCCACCGTTTGGTGAGAGAATTCCCTCCCCGTCAGGGGCGCAAGGAGAACTGGGACAGGTGGGCGGCGTTCCGCCAGCCCTCCCGCCGACGGCTGCCCCAGAGACGGACCGGACCGCTGTGGGTCCACCCAGGCACCCGGGGCTTCTCCTCGTCTCAGGCACCATTTCATTTGACTTTATTAAAAAAACACATTTATTGACTTACTTGGTTGCAGCGGGTCTTTGTCGCAGCATGTCGTTCTTAGTTGCACACGGGACCTAGTTCCCTGACCAGGGATCGAACCCACGCCTTCCGCGCTGGGAAAACGGATCTAAGCCACTGGACCACCAGGGAAGCCCCCATTTTATTTTATTTTAGTTATTTTTTAAAAGATACATACATTTATTCATATTTTGGGGGGGGCGGGTTGGGAAGGGACGGGGTGCAGGCGGGCCACTTCTATTGCTCTTTATTTTTTCATCCATCTTTGCTCTCTGGCCCGTGTGGGCCTCCCATCACAGTGGCCTCTCTCGCTGCAGAGCACCGGCTCCGGGCGCATGCGCTCCAGAGCTCCGGCTCGGTCGTTGGACACATGGGCGCATGCGCTCCACAGCTCCGGCTCCTGATTGGACACATGGGCGCATGCGCTCCAGAGCTCCGGCTCAGTCATTGGACACACGGGTCCAGCCGCCTCGCAGCACGTGGGATCTTCCCGGGCCAGAGATCGAACCGGCGCCCCCTGCACTGCAAGGCGGTGTCCTCACCCACTGGACCCCCAGGGACGCTCCCCCCCATTTTATTTTTTTAAAAAATGTTTATCTGGGGTTTTCCTGGGGGTCCAGTGGGTGAGGACACCGCCTTGCAGGGCAAGGGGCGCCGGTTCGATCCCTGGCCCGGGAGGATCCCACGTGCCGCGGAGCGGCTGGACCCGTGTGTCCAATGACTGAGCCGGAGCTCTGGAGCGCATGCGCCCAGAGCCGGTGCCCTGCGGCGAGAGAGGCCACTGCGATGGGAGGCCCGCACGGGCCAGAGAACAAAGATGGATGAAAATAAATAAGACACCAATAAAATAAGCCAAAATATTTTTAAAAAACGTTGATCTGTACTTTTAAAAAAACTTCTTTTCTCTTTTTCCCCTGGAGCAGGGCACGGCAGCCCATGGACAGAGGAGCCTGGCAGGCCACCGTCTTCGGGTTGCAAAGAGCTGGACCCGAGTAACACACACACACACGCTGCATATGCGGGGATCCTCTGTCGCTCAGACAGTAACGAATCCACCTGCCAACGCGGAAGACCTGCGTCCGGTCCCCGGGTGGGGAAGCTCCCTGGACGAGGGCACGGCCACCTGCTCCACCTTTCTTGCCTACGACAGCTGTTTTTCTCTTTCTGACGCCCTTCCCTCGGGATGCGTCTCCAGCTCCACTTTTCATCTCCCGCCCTGGCTT
The DNA here is from genome assembly GCA_022376925.1 of Tragulus kanchil. Taxonomy (NCBI): domain Eukaryota; kingdom Metazoa; phylum Chordata; class Mammalia; order Artiodactyla; family Tragulidae; genus Tragulus; species Tragulus kanchil. The sequence continues at coordinate 5,085,134 of JAIOJX010000018.1, forward strand.
TTCCAGACCCGCTCGGAGCTCCCAGCGGGCGCGGGGCGGACGGGAGGCGAGGCTGGCTGCGGGCGCCGGCCGGCCAGGGTCCCCGGCGGGGACAGCGTGGAGGACAGGGCCGGGGGCGCGGGCCGCCGGTCTCACGAGTGACCACACACGTGCCAGGGGCGGCTGGCGAGCGTAGCGGCCCCTGGAGACGACGCCCAGCATGTTCCCGTGCTCACTTCTCTCTCTGGGGCTTGGGGCTTTTGCTTTTCCCCTGCACGGCGCATTTTCACCCTCTGTGAAAGGTTACGCGTCACCGCCGGCCTGGGTCACATGCTGGCAACCGGGGCGCGGCCTTAGACGGGCACCCGGGTCTTCCAGGAACGCGGAAAGGAGAAGCACATGCTCGACCGTCTCCGAAAGGTGCCGCACTCCGGTCGAGACAGCCTCCCCAGGCAGCCAGGACGGCGGGGTGGGGTGCGGGCCCCCCAGGACCCCCCAGGACCCCCCAGGACCCGGGCACCCTGCACCAAGGCCGGCACGAGTCACTCACGCCCACGAAGCCCGAGTCCTGCCTCCACCTCCTTCCTGGTCAGCGGTGTTTGGGACGGACAGATGGCCAACAAACACAGGAAAAGATGCTCAGTGGCGCTCATATTTAGAGAAATGCAAATCAAAACGACAACGGGACCTCAGGTCCCACCACTCAGAAGGGCCATCCTCAAAAAGTCTACAGACAAAGCAACGAAACTCAAAAAAAAAAAAAACAGAACTCTGTAAAAGTCAAATAAAAGTCATTATTAAAAAAAAAGGCAACAGACAGTAAATGTCTGTAAAAGCAAAATAAGGGGGACGTCCCTGGGGGTCCAGTGGCTAGACTCTGTGCTCCCCATGCAGGCGGCCCGGGTTCGATCCCTGGTCAGGGAACTAGAGCCCACACGCTGCAACGGAGACCCAGCACAGCCAAATACATATACAGAAAATATTTTAAAAAATGCAAAATAAAAGTAAGCCAACAATTTTACAAACAATCATTGGTAAACAAAACAAAACAAAACAGGTACTCTGGTGGGGCTTCCCGGGGGTCCCGTGGCTAAGCCTCTGAGCGCCTGACACTGGGGGCCCGGGTGAGCCCCGAGCAGGGAGCGAGACCCCACACGCTACAACGAAGCGTCTAAGTAACACACAGCTAAACAATCCCGCGCAGAGCAAAGATCCCATGCGCCACAGTCTAAAATTTTTCTGTTTCCTTTTTGAAAAATGTGGGTGGAGTTGCGCCGGTCTCACGAGTGACCACACACGTGCCAGGGGCGGCTGGCGGCGTACGGCCTGGAGACGACGCCCAGCATGTTCCCGTGCTCACTTCTCTCTCTGGGGCTTGGGGCTTTTGCTTTTCCCCTGCACGGCGCATTTTCACCCTCTGTGAAAGGTTACGCGTCACCGCCGGCCTGGGTCACATGCTGGCAACCGGGGCGCGGCCTTAGACGGGCACCCGGGTCTTCCAGGAACGCGGAAAGGAGAAGCACATGCTCGACCGTCTCCGAAAGGTGCCGCACTCCGGTCGAGACAGCCTCCCCAGGCAGCCAGGACGGCGGGGTGGGGTGCGGGCCCCCCAGGACCCCCCAGGACCCCCCAGGACCCGGGCACCCTGCACCAAGGCCGGCACGAGTCACTCACGCCCACGAAGCCCGAGTCCTGCCTCCACCTCCTTCCTGGTCAGCGGTGTTTGGGACGGACAGATGGCCAACAAACACAGGAAAAGATGCTCAGTGGCGCTCATATTTAGAGAAATGCAAATCAAAACGACAACGGGACCTCAGGTCCCACCACTCAGAAGGGCCATCCTCAAAAAGTCTACAGACAAAGCAACGAAACTCAAAAAAAAAAAAAACAGAACTCTGTAAAAGTCAAATAAAAGTCATTATTAAAAAAAAAGGCAACAGACAGTAAATGTCTGTAAAAGCAAAATAAGGGGGACGTCCCTGGGGGTCCAGTGGCTAGACTCTGTGCTCCCCATGCAGGCGGCCCGGGTTCGATCCCTGGTCAGGGAACTAGAGCCCACACGCTGCAACGGAGACCCAGCACAGCCAAATACATATACAGAAAATATTTTAAAAAATGCAAAATAAAAGTAAGCCAACAATTTTACAAACAATCATTGGTAAACAAAACAAAACAAAACAGGTACTCTGGTGGGGCTTCCCGGGGGTCCCGTGGCTAAGCCTCTGAGCGCCTGACACTGGGGGCCCGGGTGAGCCCCGAGCAGGGAGCGAGACCCCACACGCTACAACGAAGCGTCTAAGTAACACACAGCTAAACAATCCCGCGCAGAGCAAAGATCCCATGCGCCACAGCTAATACTCAGCACAGCCAACCAGTTTTCTCTCCTACTGTTTCCTTTTTTGAAAAATGTGGGTGGAGTTCCGGGAGAGAACGAGAAACAAATCAAAGAGAAGCCTGTACATATATAAAATGAATTTTACAAATTTACGAGAAGGAAATACAAGAATGATAAACTGAAAAAAAAAAGAAATTTATTTAAGCTGAAGCCTAATTATTCTAGAGAATTTCGCGAGTTTCGGCCAAATCTCAGCCTGAATCCATTAAAGAAACATTTTTAAAAATCCATGCAGTAAGTATTTTACAAAAATATCAGGTATTTTTGACAAAGAGTGTCTTGGGTCTTAAGATTGCTTGCATGTCTGTATGAAGTGAAGATGAGTGTCTCAATCTCCGCAAAAAAAAAAAACAAAAAAAGGGCTACTGAGTTTCCGGAGGGGATTTCGCCACATCTGAAGGCTAATCTGAATAGTTCACACTTTCTGCCCTCTGAACAAGATGAAGACGCGTCAGCCAACGCAGGATGTCTTTCTGTTTCATTCGCCCTTCTCATCTCCTTCATCAAACCTCTGCAGCGTTCAGTTTATCAGGATCCGTCCTGCATTCTTTGGTTTAATCAATTTTACTGATTTACTTGTAAATATACGTATTGAACAGATCAAGAAAAAAAAAAAAGACAGATGTCATTCTTTTGCATGTTATTGCAAACAGACCTGTATGCAGAATTTCCTTTTGGATATTTATAAATGAATGCATTTAGTTTATTTACTTCATTCATCAGTTAGGGCGAAAGAAAAAAAGGACCTACTTCGTTCATTAGAGGCTATCCTGAACGGACTTGCTTCCTGAACTTAATTTTTGGATGGTCCATCGTCCATGTGGGCTTGAGTCTATGGCCAGGCTGAATCGGGCTGTCAGCATGATTTTTTTAATGGATTTTTTTTTTTTTTAGTGGATTTGCCTTTCGAAGCTCTACACAGAAGAGTCATTTGCAAATGCAATGCAAATGAGAACAGTTTTCCTTTTCTGTATTACACAGTATTAACTATAAATCCCTGTGCTATACAGTAGGCCCTCGCTGGTTACTGCATATCTTTTTTTTATTTATTTGTTTTTTTAATTTTTGGGGCGGGAGTCGGGTTGGGGAGGGGGGGGGCGGGCAGGCCACTTCTATTGGTCTTTCATTTTGTCTATTTTCATCCATCTTTGTTCTTTGGCCAGTGTGGGCCTCCCATAAAAAGGGGATCAAAAAAAGGAAGCCTGTAAAAATATAAAATGAATTTTACAAATTTACGAGAAGGAAATACAAGAATGATAAACTGAAAAAAAAAAGAAATTTATTTAAGCTGAAGCCTAATTATTCTAGAGAATTTCGCGAGTTTCGGCCAAATCTCAGCCTGAATCCATTAAAGAAACATTTTTAAAAATCCATGCAGTAAGTATTTTACAAAAATATCAGGTATTTTTGACAAAGAGTGTCTTGGGTCTTAAGATTGCTTGCATGTCTGTATGAAGTGAAGATGAGTGTCTCAATCTCCGCAAAAAAAAAAAACAAAAAAAGGGCTACTGAGTTTCCGGAGGGGATTTCGCCACATCTGAAGGCTAATCTGAATAGTTCACACTTTCTGCCCTCTGAACAAGATGAAGACGCGTCAGCCAACGCAGGATGTCTTTCTGTTTCATTCGCCCTTCTCATCTCCTTCATCAAACCTCTGCAGCGTTCAGTTTATCAGGATCCGTCCTGCATTCTTTGGTTTAATCAATTTTTACTGATTTACTTGTAAATATACGTATTGATCAGATCAAGAAAAAAAAAAAAGACAGATGTCATTCTTTTGCATGTTATTGCAAACAGACCTGTATGCAGAATTTCCTTTTGGATATTTATAAATGAATGCATTTAGTTTATTTACTTCATTCATCAGTTAGGGCGAAAGAAAAAAAGGACCTACTTCGTTCATTAGAGGCTATCCTGAACGGACTTGCTTCCTGAACTTAATTTTTGGATGGTCCATCGTCCATGTGGGCTTGAGTCTATGGCCAGGCTGAATCGGGCTGTCAGCATGATTTTTTTAATGGATTTTTTTTTTTTTTAGTGGATTTGCCTTTCGAAGCTCTACACAGAAGAGTCATTTGCAAATGCAATGCAAATGAGAACAGTTTTCCTTTTCTGTATTACACAGTATTAACTATAAATCCCTGTGCTATACAGTAGGCCCTCGCTGGTTACTGCATATCTTTTTTTTATTTATTTGTTTTTTTAATTTTTGGGGCGGGAGTCGGGTTGGGGAGGGAGGGGGCGGGCAGGCCACTTCTATTGGTCTTTCATTTTGTCTATTTTCATCCATCTTTGTTCTTTGGCCAGTGTGGGCCTCCCATCGCGGTGGCCTCTGTAGTCGCAGAGCACCGGCTCCGGGCGCATGCGCTCCAGAGCTCCAGCTCGGTGATTGGACACATGGGCGCATGCGCTCCAGAGCTCCGGCTCGGTGATTGGACACATGGGCGCATGCGCTCCAGAGCTCCGGCTCGGTGATTGGACACATGGGCGCATGCGCTCCAGAGCTCCGGCTCGGTGATTGGACACATCGGTCCAGCCACTCCGCGGCACGTGGGATCTTCCCAGGCCAGGGATCGAACCGGCGCCCCTTGCACTGCAGGGCGGTGTCCTTACCCACTGGACCACCAGGGGAAGCCCGCATATCTTTTTAAATACTAAGACTTTAATTTTATGTTTCTCTAGTTCATTTACATTTTCATCATTAGTTTGTCTAACTGGCTGTGGCTGCTGGTCTGCATCCCACAGGGCGCACAGCACGGCCCTCCTCAGAGGTCTCCGGCCCCCGAGGTCAGCCTTGAGAAACCTTGGTTTCGTGTGAGAGATTGCATCCTGTAACCATTTCTCCACCTGCTGGTCTGTGCGTCTCTACTATCTATTATTCATAATAATGATACTATCATTTACCTGTCATCATCTATCAAGTATATCTGCATATCCATCCACTCACTCACCCATCTGTCCATCCACCCATCCATCTATCCTCAATCTACCCATCCATCCATCCATCCATCCATCCGTCCGTCCACCCATCCATCATCAATCCATCCATCCATGTGTCCATTTATCCAGCCACCCACCCATCCAACAATCCATCTAGCCATCCACCCATCCGTTTATCCATCTATCTACCCACGCACCCACCCATCCATCCCTCCCTCTATCGACCTATGGCCGTGGTCCAGAACGTGGGATGACGCGGCCCCCAGGGGACCCTTAACCAAGCCTGGAGCCACCGTGGCTGTGACAAATGCAAGCATGGTTTTTTACACAGTATTAACTATAAATCCCTGTGCTATACAGTAGGCCCTCGCTGGTTACTGCATATCTTTTTTTTATTTATTTGTTTTTTTAATTTTTGGGGCGGGAGTCGGGTTGGGGAGGGAGGGGGCGGGCAGGCCACTTCTATTGGTCTTTCATTTTGTCTATTTTCATCCATCTTTGTTCTTTGGCCAGTGTGGGCCTCCCATCGCGGTGGCCTCTGTAGTCGCAGAGCACCGGCTCCGGGCGCATGCGCTCCAGAGCTCCAGCTCGGTGATTGGACACATGGGCGCATGCGCTCCAGAGCTCCGGCTCGGTGATTGGACACATGGGCGCATGCGCTCCAGAGCTCCGGCTCGGTGATTGGACACATGGGCGCATGCGCTCCAGAGCTCCGGCTCGGTGATTGGACACATCGGTCCAGCCACTCCGCGGCACGTGGGATCTTCCCAGGCCAGGGATCGAACCGGCGCCCCTTGCACTGCAGGGCGGTGTCCTTACCCACTGGACCACCAGGGGAAGCCCGCATATCTTTTTAAATACTAAGACTTTAATTTTATGTTTCTCTAGTTCATTTACATTTTCATCATTAGTTTGTCTAACTGGCTGTGGCTGCTGGTCTGCATCCCACAGGGCGCACAGCACGCCCTCCTCAGAGGTCTCCGGCCCCCGAGGTCAGCCTTGAGAAACCTTGGTTTCGTGTGAGAGATTGCATCCTGTAACCATTTCTCCACCTGCTGGTCTGTGCGTCTCTACTATCTATTATTCATAATAATGATACTATCATTTACCTGTCATCATCTATCAAGTATATCTGCATATCCATCCACTCACTCACCCATCTGTCCATCCACCCATCCATCTATCCTCAATCTACCCATCCATCCATCCATCCATCCATCCGTCCGTCCACCCATCCATCATCAATCCATCCATCCATGTGTCCATTTATCCAGCCACCCACCCATCCAACAATCCATCTAGCCATCCACCCATCCGTTTATCCATCTATCTACCCACGCACCCACCCATCCATCCCTCCCTCTATCGACCTATGGCCGTGGTCCAGAACGTGGGATGACGCGGCCCCCAGGGGACCCTTAACCAAGCCTGGAGCCACCGTGGCTGTGACAGCTGAGAGGGACGGCATGTTCCTGGCATGTGGTGGACGCAGGAGACCAGGGGTGCGGCTCCACAGGGCCCAGGACCCCCGCCTCAGAGAGTCGCACCCCGCAGATGCCGGCCCCGCGGCCCACGGCGCGCACTGAGTGAGAATCTCTCTCGGCGCTCTGCCAACACGCGCTCCTTCCTTCCTCTCCCCGCGGCCAGGATGCCTGGTCCCCGCCTGCCCGGACTGCGCCAGGTCTGGGAGGTCACAGGGCCTCTTCCGGAGAACACTGGAGGCGGGGGGTGCACGGACTGTCGCAAGCAGGACCTTAGAGGGGTGCAGCTCGCAGCCTGCCACATCGCTTTTCCCAGAAAGGAAACCAGATCGTCGGAGCCGCATTTCCAAACAGCGTCGCGGGCTTTCTCAACTTCCTGCCGGCCTCGGCCTCGGGGGTGGGGGAGGACGCGTCACTTCCTCCCGGACTCGAGGACACGCATCTGCAGGCAACAGGAAGGCTGCCCTTGTTTTTCTTTACCTCCTATTTTACTGGTTCGTAGCATCAGCATCGGCCACACAAGAGGCTTGCGGGCTCTCGCCTCCCCGGTCGGGAATCGAACCCACAACCGCCCTGACGTGGACAGTCACCGTTGGACCCACTGGGCCGCCACGGAAGTCCCCACTTCATTATTTTTCCATTGCAGTCTGAAAGGGAAGTGAAACGGGACGTTGCTCAACCACGTCTGACTGTGACCCCGTGGACGGCAGCCCGCCACGCGCCTCTGTCCAGGGGCTTCTCGAGGCAAGAAGGCTGGCGTGGGCGGCCGTGCCCTCCTCCGGGGGAGCTTCCCCACCCGGGGATCGAACCGGCAGCCCCTGCACGGCAAGGCGGTGGCCTTACCCACTGGGCCACCACGGAAGCCCTGTGTCTGTTTTATAAATAAAGTTATTGGCATCGCTTCTTAGATCCCACACGTAAATGACATTATGTGACGTCTGTCTTTCTCTTGCTGACATACCTCACGGAGTAGGATCCTCCCCAGCGCCGGTGGTCCAGAACGTGGGATGACGCGGCCCCAGGGGACCCTTAACCAAGCCTGGAGCCACCGTGGCTGTGACAGCTGAGAGGGACGGCATGTTCCTGGCGTGTGGTGGACGAGGAGACCAGGGTGCGGCTCCACAGGGCCCAGGACCCCCGCCTCAGAGAGTCGCACCCCGCAGATGCCGGCCCCGCGGCCCACGGCGCGCACTGAGTGAGAATCTCTCTCGGCGCTCTGCCAACACGCGCTCCTTCCTTCCTCTCCCCGCGGCCAGGATGCCTGGTCCCCGCCTGCCCGGACTGCGCCAGGTCTGGGAGGTCACAGGGCCTCTTCCGGAGAACACTGGAGGCGGGGGGTGCACGGACTGTCGCAAGCAGGACCTTAGAGGGGTGCAGCTCGCAGCCTGCCACATCGCTTTTCCCAGAAAGGAAACCAGATCGTCGGAGCCGCATTTCCAAACAGCGTCGCGGGCTTTCTCAACTTCCTGCCGGCCTCGGCCTCGGGGGTGGGGGAGGACGCGTCACTTCCTCCCGGACTCGAGGACACGCATCTGCAGGCAACAGGAAGGCTGCCCTTGTTTTTCTTTACCTCCTATTTTACTGGTTCGTAGCATCAGCATCGGCCACACAAGAGGCTTGCGGGCTCTCGCCTCCCCGGTCGGGAATCGAACCCACAACCGCCCTGACGTGGACAGTCACCGTTGGACCCACTGGGCCGCCACGGAAGTCCCCACTTCATTATTTTTCCATTGCAGTCTGAAAGGGAAGTGAAACGGGACGTTGCTCAACCACGTCTGACTGTGACCCCGTGGACGGCAGCCCGCCACGCGCCTCTGTCCAGGGGCTTCTCGAGGCAAGAAGGCTGGCGTGGGCGGCCGTGCCCTCCTCCGGGGGAGCTTCCCCACCCGGGGATCGAACCGGCAGCCCCTGCACGGCAAGGCGGTGGCCTTACCCACTGGGCCACCACGGAAGCCCTGTGTCTGTTTTATAAATAAAGTTATTGGCATCGCTTCTTAGATCCCACACGTAAATGACATTATGTGACGTCTGTCTTTCTCTTGCTGACATACCTCACGGAGTAGGATCCTCTCAGGTCCGTCCATCTGGCTGCAAAAGGCATTGTTTTCCATTCTCTTTGACGGCTGAGTAGAATCTCCAGGCAGCTCAGGGGGAAAGAACCTGCCTGCCATGCAGGAGACGCGGGTTCCACCCCTGGGCGGGGAAGCTTCCCTAGAGGAGGGCACGGCCGCCCCTTCCCGTGTTCCTGCCTGGAGACTCCCGTGGACAGAGGAGCCTGGCGGGCGGCCGTCCACGGGGCCACCAAGAGTGAGACACGACTGCCTTCATTACCATGTTTTCTCCTCTGAGTATAGCCCTCTGTGTCTTCTCTTTTTACGACCCCGTTTTACTGGATTCAAGACGCCCCCTTGGGAGCAGCCTCCGCGTCCATCAACTGAGGCACAGACACAGAAAGACCTGGTGCGTCCCTGCCACGGAACATTACTCAGCCGTGAAAAAGGACGACAGACCGCGACACCGACGCAAGCGGAGGTGGTCATCCCAAGTGGAAGACGTTCGACAGAAAGCAACCAACACCCTACGTGTATGATACCTTAGGTCAGGACGGCCAGGAGGCCCCCACCCCGTCACCCTTGCCAAACGCATGTGCGCCGGCCAGGGTCTCATTTGCCCTCACAAGGACGGTCCCCATGCCTTCTCGCGGAACTGCATCCTCTGCAAAAGGCCGCTCAGGAGGGAGAGAATCTGTTTGCTGAACGTCACCCGCGTTACCATCAAGCCGCGGACACACACACACATCCTGCAGATCCAGCGCTCCCAGCTCCTGACTCTGAGAAGACCCCCTTCCTGAGACGAGCCTCGTACCCCGTGGAAATGTTTTCTCCCCGGCCCTACGCCTCGGGCATATAACCTCTGCTGTTAAGCTTATCAGGGGCTGCTCTCACGCCTCGAGACGGCCCGGCGGGTCTGCCAGCGACACTGTGCTTTCTCTAACCCAGCCGTGTTTCTCCGTCTCTCTCTCCTGCCCGTCTCCCGCCCGCCGATGCTTTCCCCTTCGATGTGGAATCAATCAAACAAACAAAAGACGCAAATGCACTCATTTATGAAGCACAGACTTGCAGACACAGAGAGCACACCCGGATGCCAAGGGCCGGGGATACGTTGGGAATTTGAATTAAGGACCCCCAAAGGGGATCCTCTCAGGTCCCATCTGGCTGCAAAAGGCATTGTTTTCCATTCTCTTTGACGGCTGAGTAGAATCTCCAGGCAGCTCAGGGAAAGAACCTGCCTGCCATGCAGGAGGGGTTCCACCCTGGGCGGGGAAGCTTCCCTAGAGGAGGGCACGGCCGCCCCTTCCCGTGTTCCTGCCTGGAGACTCCCGTGGACAGAGGAGCCTGGCGGGCGGCCGTCCACGGGGCCACCAAGAGTGAGACACGACTGCCTTCATTACCATGTTTTCTCCTCTGAGTATAGCCCTCTGTGTCTTCTCTTTTTACGACCCCGTTTTACTGGATTCAAGACGCCCCCTTGGGAGCAGCCTCCGCGTCCATCAACTGAGGCACAGACACAGAAAGACCTGGTGCGTCCCTGCCACGGAACATTACTCAGCCGTGAAAAAGGACGACAGACCGCGACACCGACGCAAGCGGAGGTGGTCATCCCAAGTGGAAGACGTTCGACAGAAAGCAACCAACACCCTACGTGTATGATACCTTAGGTCAGGACGGCCAGGAGGCCCCCACCCCGTCACCCTTGCCAAACGCATGTGCGCCGGCCAGGGTCTCATTTGCCCTCACAAGGACGGTCCCCATGCCTTCTCGCGGAACTGCATCCTCTGCAAAAGGCCGCTCAGGAGGGAGAGAATCTGTTTGCTGAACGTCACCCGCGTTACCATCAAGCCGCGGACACACACACACATCCTGCAGATCCAGCGCTCCCAGCTCCTGACTCTGAGAAGACCCCCTTCCTGAGACGAGCCTCGTACCCCGTGGAAATGTTTTCTCCCCGGCCCTACGCCTCGGGCATATAACCTCTGCTGTTAAGCTTATCAGGGGCTGCTCTCACGCCTCGAGACGGCCCGGCGGGTCTGCCAGCGACACTGTGCTTTCTCTAACCCAGCCGTGTTTCTCCGTCTCTCTCTCCTGCCCGTCTCCCGCCCGCCGATGCTTTCCCCTTCGATGTGGAATCAATCAAACAAACAAAAAGACGCAAATGCACTCATTTATGAAGCACAGACTTGCAGACACAGAGAGCACACCTGCGGATGCCAAGGGCCGGGGGGGATACGTTGGGAATTTGAATTACCAGAGACATTCGACTGTGTATAAGTTAGATAAACAACAAGGACCTGGGTACCAGCACAGGGAGCCATATTTAATATCTTGTGTAAAATATACAGAAACAAGAATGTACTATGTAGCACACGGGACTCTAGTCATACCTTATAATCATGTATAATGCAAAATAATCTGAAAACATATACATTCATTACGTTTAAGGCCAGAAGACTTATGAGAGACCTATTCTTAAAAATGTTGGGGCTTCCCTGGTGGTCCAGTGGGTAAGGAAACTGCCTTGCAGTGCAAGGGGCGCGGGTTCGATCCCTGGCCTGGGAAGACCCCACGTGCCGCGGAGCAGCAGGACTGGTGTGTCCAATGACCAAGCCGGAGCTCTGGAGCGCATGTGCCCGGAGCCGGTGCTCTGCAGCCAGAGAGGCCACCGCGATGGGAGGCCCACACGGGCCAGAGAACAAAGATGGACGAAAATGGATAAATGAAAGACCAACAGAAGAGGCCCAAGAAAAAAGAAAAAAAAGTTAAGACGCAGGGCTTCCCTGGTGGCTTGGGGGTAAAGAGTCTGCCTGCCAAGCCGGGGGACACGGGTTCGATCCCTGGCCCGGGAAGATCCCGCATGCCACAGAGCACCTAAACGCACACGCCCCGACGACAGAGCCTGTGCTCTAGAGCCCCGGAGCCACACCTACGGAGCCCACGGGTGGCTACTAACATAGCCCCGGCTTCCCGGAGCCCGTGCTCTACAACCAGAGAAGCCCCTGCAACCAGGAGCCCGAGCGCCACCACTAGAGAAACCCCACGCACTGCAACAATGACCCAACACAACCAAAACACTCATCTATTAGTTTAAAAAAAAAGAAAAAAAAAAAGGACCCATTCTTAGAAGCAACCTAAGCAGTTATAAACAGAGGAAGGGATCAAAAAGATGTGGTCCACATGCACCGTGGAATATGGCACAGCCATGGAAAGGGACAGAATCATGCCATCTGCAGCCACAGGGATGGATCTAGAGCTGATCCTATGAGCTGACGGGAGGCAGGCTTACGATGTTAATAAACAAAAGGCAAATGCACTCATTTAGCACAGACTTGCAGACACAGAGAGCACACCTGCGGATGCCAAGGGCCGGGGAGGATACGTTGGCAATTTGAATTACCAGAGACATTCGACTGTGTATAAGTTAGATAAACAACAAGGACCTGGGTACCAGCACAGGGAGCCATATTTAATATCTTGTGTAAAATATACAGAAACAAGAATGTACTATGTAGCACACGGGACTCTAGTCATACCTTATAATCATGTATAATGCAAAATAATCTGAAAACATATACATTCATTACGTTTAAGGCCAGAAGACTTATGAGAGACCTATTCTTAAAAATGTTGGGGCTTCCCTGGTGGTCCAGTGGGTAAGGAAACTGCCTTGCAGTGCAAGGGGCGCGGGTTCGATCCCTGGCCTGGGAAGACCCCACGTGCCGCGGAGCAGCAGGACTGGTGTGTCCAATGACCAAGCCGGAGCTCTGGAGCGCATGTGCCCGGAGCCGGTGCTCTGCAGCCAGAGAGGCCACCGCGATGGGAGGCCCACACGGGCCAGAGAACAAAGATGGACGAAAATGGATAAATGAAAGACCAACAGAAGAGGCCCAAGAAAAAAGAAAAAAAAGTTAAGACGCAGGGCTTCCCTGGTGGCTTGGGGGTAAAGAGTCTGCCTGCCAAGCCGGGGGACACGGGTTCGATCCCTGGCCCGGGAAGATCCCGCATGCCACAGAGCACCTAAACGCACACGCCCCGACGACAGAGCCTGTGCTCTAGAGCCCCGGAGCCACACCTACGGAGCCCACGGGTGGCTACTAACATAGCCCCGGCTTCCCGGAGCCCGTGCTCTACAACCAGAGAAGCCCCTGCAACCAGGAGCCCGAGCGCCACCACTAGAGAAACCCCACGCACTGCAACAATGACCCAACACAACCAAAACACTCATCTATTAGTTTAAAAAAAAAGAAAAAAAAAAAGGACCCATTCTTAGAAGCAACCTAAGCAGTTATAAACAGAGGAAGGGATCAAAAAGATGTGGTCCACATGCACCGTGGAATATGGCACAGCCATGGAAAGGGACAGAATCATGCCATCTGCAGCCACAGGGATGGATCTAGAGCTGATCCTATGAGCTGACGGGAGGCAGACGGAGAGAGAGAAACATCCCGTGATAAATCACGTCTGTGTGGAACTTAACATACGACACAAATGAACTTACCTATGAAACCGAAATAGACTCACAGACACGGGGTTGCCAATAGTTGGGGGGAGGGGAGGTCTGGGGATGAGGTCAATCAGGAGTTTGGGATGAGCCTGGACCCACGGCTGTGTTTAACGTGGACGACCCGCAAGGACCTGCGGTCCAGCACAAGGAACTTTACTCCATATCTTACATAAAACACATGAAAACAAGGATTTACCCCGTAACGCAGGGACCTGTATTTACATTCTGTCATCATTTGTAATAAAAAACAATCTGTAAACTATATATATATATGTGTATATGGTCAGCAGACATAAATAAGAAGCATTCTGAAAAAGATAGTATTTGTTAAAAAAAAAAAAGAAAAAAAGATCAGATTTGGGAATTCCCTGGTGGTTCAGTGGCTGAGGCTCCCTGCTTCCAATGCCGGGGTCCTGGGTTCAATTCCCGGTCGGGGAACTCGAGCCCACATGGTGCACCTAAGACCTAGCTCAGCCAAATACATAAATATTACCAAAAAAAGGAAAAAAAAGGGAAGAGTCTTCTTCCACACCTTCGGTCCTAGTTTAGAAAAAGAACTCACTCAAAAGCCTCCGAGTCATAAAAGATAACAGGAAAACACAGCAACCAACAGGCAAAGGCAGAGCCGAAAATCACGTGGTGTGGACTCTGGGCGGACGAGAGCCGGGGGAGGACGCAGAGGCCAGCACGCGCTCAGAGCCCGGGCGGACCACGCGCTGGCCACACAGTCAGAAATCCGGAAAGCACGGCGCGCCCCGGGCGGTCCAGCGGTGAAGGTTCTGGGCCGCCACGGCCGGGGATCACGGGTTCGAACCCAGGGCCAGGAGCGAAGATCCCTCATGCCACACGGTGGCCACACACACACACACACAAAGCAAACCCCAAACAAAACGACCTGGGATCCACACCACCGAGGAAAAAGGGGGCTTCTGGTGCTGGTTTCGTGGGAAACAATCCACCGGCCCACGCAGGAGACACGGGTTCGATCCCTGGTCCTGGAAGATTCCATTTGTTGTGGAGTAACAGAGCCCGGGAGCCCCAACCAGGGAGCCTGTGCTCTGGAGCCTCGGAGCCGCCCCTGGGGAGCCCGGGGGCCGCAGCGACGGAAGCCCGGGGGCCCCGGAGCCCGAGATCCACCCCAAGAAGCCTGGTCCCCTCCACCAGAGAGGAGCCCCCACTCCCTGCAGCCAGAGGAGAGCCTGCGGCCGCCGGGAACACCCACAAGAGCCAAAAATAAATCAATTAATAAATAATTAGAGAAAAATGCTTTAAAAAGTCAGAAAAAAAAAAAAAAAGAGTCAAGAATAAACAAAAGAAAACAACGGTAGCTTCCCTGGTGGCCCAGTGAGTAAGGACACCGCCTGGCAGGGCAAGGGGCGCCGGTTCGATCCCTGGCCTGGGAGGATCCCACGTGCCGCGGAGCGGCTGGACCGGTGTGTCCAATCACCGAGCCGGAGCTCTGGCGCGCATGCGCCCATGTGTCTAATCACCGAGCCGGAGCTCTGGAGCGCATGCGCCCATGTGTCCAATCACCGAGCCGGAGCTCTGGAGCGCATGCGCCCAGAGCCGGCGGTCTGCAGCCAGAGAGGCCACTGCGAGGGGAGGCCCACATGTGCTAAAGAACAAACAAAAGATGGATGGAGGACCACATCTCGAATGACGGTAAGCAGCATCTATCCGTGAGCTGCTCTGTGAGCCGGAGCTCCAGGAGCCACGAGGCAAGGTGCACACGTGTGTACCGTCGTGTGTGTATCCTAACAAGAAAAAATCTTTATTTTCACACAAGGCAACCCTGACCCGTGCTGCTGAAGAGCTAGAAGCTCATCCAGGGTCTCAGGCCCTGAGCGGGAAGCCTAGTGACACGCAGCCCGTCCCTGGAGGGACCCCGCACGGCGCCAGGCAGCCCGGCCCCGCGCGTCCGCCCCTCCGCAGGCCTGCGCTGGGCGGGCACAGGGCCACCTGCCGCCGCGGGTTTCTGAAGAACTCAGCTGCGACTCCCCAAGACAAAACGCTTTCACGGCTGGGGAGCTGGGCACCACCTACGGGAACTGAGCTTGAAGGGCAGGAGCAATCCTCATGGTGGCCACACACACACAAGCAAACCCCAAACAAAACCACCTGGGATCCACACCACCGAGGAAAAGGGGCTTCTGGTGCTGGTTTCGTGGAAACAATCCACCGGCCCACGCAGGAGACACGGGTTCGATCCCTGGTCCTGGAAGATTCCATTTGTTGTGGAGTAACAGAGCCCGGGAGCCCCAACCAGGGAGCCTGTGCTCTGGAGCCTCGGAGCCGCCCCTGGGGAGCCCGGGGGCCGCAGCGACGGAAGCCCGGGGGCCCCGGAGCCCGAGATCCACCCCAAGAAGCCTGGTCCCCTCCACCAGAGAGGCGCCCCCACTCCCTGCAGCCAGAGGAGAGCCTGCGGCCGCCGGGAACACCCACAAGAGCCAAAAATAAATCAATTAATAAATAATTAGAGAAAAATGCTTTAAAAAGTCAGAAAAAAAAAAAAAAAGAGTCAAGAATAAACAAAAGAAAACAACGGTAGCTTCCCTGGTGGCCCAGTGAGTAAGGACACCGCCTGGCAGGGCAAGGGGCGCCGGTTCGATCCCTGGCCTGGGAGGATCCCACGTGCCGCGGAGCGGCTGGACCGGTGTGTCCAATCACCGAGCCGGAGCTCTGGCGCGCATGCGCCCATGTGTCTAATCACCGAGCCGGAGCTCTGGAGCGCATGCGCCCATGTGTCCAATCACCGAGCCGGAGCTCTGGAGCGCATGCGCCCAGAGCCGGCGGTCTGCAGCCAGAGAGGCCACTGCGAGGGGAGGCCCACATGTGCTAAAGAACAAACAAAAGATGGATGGAGGACCACATCTCGAATGACGGTAAGCAGCATCTATCCGTGAGCTGCTCTGTGAGCCGGAGCTCCAGGAGCCACGAGGCAAGGTGCACACGTGTGTACCGTCGTGTGTGTATCCTAACAAGAAAAAATCTTTATTTTCACACAAGGCAACCCTGACCCGTGCTGCTGAAGAGCTAGAAGCTCATCCAGGGTCTCAGGCCCTGAGCGGGAAGCCTAGTGACACGCAGCCCGTCCCTGGAGGGACCCCGCACGGCGCCAGGCAGCCCGGCCCCGCGCGTCCGCCCCTCCGCAGGCCTGCGCTGGGCGGGCACAGGGCCACCTGCCGCCGCGGGTTTCTGAAGAACTCAGCTGCGACTCCCCAAGACAAAACGCTTTCACGGCTGGGGAGCTGGGCACCACCTACGGGGAAGGCACTGATTTGCTTAAAAGAGAGGCGTCGGAACCTACGACTCATCTGGGCTCATCCATATCGACACACAACACCACTCTGTAAAAGTCAAAAAGTACAATAAACATTAAAAAAGAAAAAAGACGGACTTCCCTGGTGGTCTAACGGTTACGACTCTGGGCTCCTAATGCTGAGGTCCTGAGTTCGATCCCTGGTCAGGGAACTAGATCCCATATGATGCACCTAACACCAAAACCAGCCAGATAAATAAATAATAATAAAAAATTTTAAAAAAAAAAAAAGAAAAGAAAAAAGAGAGAGGAGTAGTTAAAAAGAGACAGAGCGGAGGCACCGTGACACTCTGTGCCTACCTGCCCAGGATTTCCTCTCCGAGCTCTTGCACAGATAGACGTGGTGGTTGGTTAAGCCACTCAGCAAGACAGATATGCACATAAGCTTCTCATGTGTTCGGTGGGATTCAATTCTAAAAAAAAAAAAAAACAAAAGAAAATAAATAAAGATTTCAATCAGTCAAAACCAAGAGATGGATGAAAAATAAACATAAATAAAAAAGAGACATGATGGCAGGGGGCGGGGGTGGGGGGGACATAGAAACAAAAAAAATCCCACACAAACAAAAAACCCACACAAACAATGATCTGGGAACATACATGTAAAAAAATAAATAAGTAAGTAAATAAATAAATTTAATAATAACAAAAAAAACATCCGAACCAAAATAAAAAAGATGGATGGAGGACCACATCTCGAATGACGGTAAGCAGCATCTATCCGTGAGCTGCTCTGTGAGCCGGAGCTCCAGGAGCCACGAGGCAAGGTGCACACGTGTGTACCGTCGTGTGTGTATCCTAACAAGAAAAAATCTTTATTTTCACACAAGGCAACCCTGACCCGTGCTGCTGAAGAGCTAGAAGCTCATCCAGGGTCTCAGGCCCTGAGCGGGAAGCCTAGTGACACGCAGCCCGTCCCTGGAGGGACCCCGCACGGCGCCAGGCAGCCCGGCCCCGCGCGTCCGCCCCTCCGCAGGCCTGCGCTGGGCGGGCACAGGGCCACCTGCCGCCGCGGTTTCTGAAGAACTCAGCTGCGACTCCCCAAGACAAAACGCTTTCACGGCTGGGGAGCTGGGCACCACCTACGGGGAAGGCACTGATTTGCTTAAAGAGAGGCGTCGGAACCTACGACTCATCTGGGCTCATCCATATCGACACACAACACCACTCTGTAAAAGTCAAAAAGTACAATAAACATTAAAAAAGAAAAAAGACGGACTTCCCTGGTGGTCTAACGGTTACGACTCTGGGCTCCTAATGCTGAGGTCCTGAGTTCGATCCCTGGTCAGGGAACTAGATCCCATATGATGCACCTAACACCAAAACCAGCCAGATAAATAAATAATAATAAAAAATTTTAAAAAAAAAAAAAAAGAAAAAAGAGAGGAGTAGTTAAAAAGAGACAGAGCGGAGGCACCGTGACACTCTGTGCCTACCTGCCCAGGATTTCCTCTCCGAGCTCTTGCACAGATAGACGTGGTGGTTGGTTAAGCCACTCAGCAAGACAGATATGCACATAAGCTTCTCATGTGTTCGGTGGGATTCAATTCTAAAAAAAAAAAAAAACAAAAGAAAATAAATAAAGATTTCAATCAGTCAAAACCAAGAGATGGATGAAAAATAAACATAAATAAAAAAGAGACATGATGGCAGGGGGCGGGGGTGGGGGGGACATAGAAACAAAAAAAATCCCACACAAACAAAAAACCCACACAAACAATGATCTGGGAACATACATGTAAAAAAATAAATAAGTAAGTAAATAAATAAATTTAATAATAACAAAAAAAACATCCGAACCAAAAAAAAAAAAAAAAAACCCAAACAAAAAAACCCCAAGCAAACAAAAAAACCTACACAGAAAAAACCAAACGAGTAAAAAAACCCCCAACTAACCAAAACCCAAACAAACAAAAAAACCCAAAGAAAACAAAAAAACTCCAACGAATAAAAACCCAAACAAACAAAAACTCAAACAAAAACAGTATCTGTGAACAACAAAACTCTGTAAAAGGAAAAATTGAAATTAAAAAAATAAAAAATATATACATATGACTAATGTGGGACCCTACATATCTGTAAACAACAGAACTCTGTAAAAAGAAAAAGGAAAAAAAATTCAAACAAGTTCAACCTGAAAAAAAAAAAACAAGCCCACACTAACAAAGGAAAAGAAAAACAGAGAAAACCCCGACCCCGCGGCGGGGCCCCTTACCCTCAGGGGCTCGGACCCGGCGCCCCGAGCCGGCGTCCTCGCTCCCGCCCCGCCCCGCCCGCGCCCGCGCCTGCGCCGTCCGCGCCGCTCCGGGAAGCTCCCGCCCGCAGACCCCGCGCCCCGAGCGCGCAGGCGCACAGGCGCGCGCGCGTTTGCAGAGAGCGCGGCCGGCCCCGCCCAGCGCGCCGCTGGAAGCCCCGCCCACCTCGCCCCTAGGCCCCGGCCCCGCCCAGCGCGCCGCTGGAAGCCCCGCCTACCGCGCCCCTCGGCCCCGGCCCCGCCCAGCGCGCCGCTGGAAGCCCCGCCCAGCGCGCCCCTCGGCCCCGGCCCCGCCCAGCAGCACCTGCGCAGGGCCCCCCAGTCCGGCGTCAATTAAATCCACCCTGTGTATGCACTGGACGGACGGACGCGGAAGCTCCATTCCTGGGGCCACGCGATGCAAACACACGGCTCGCTTGGAAAAGACGCAGTGCTGGGGGGAGAAATACAAAGCGACCTACGCTAGCATATGTAATAGAGGGAACCGCGGTGAGGAAGCTGTGAGACTAAAGGAACCTACGTGGGGACTAAGCATCAACCTGGGGGCGGGCGAAGCGGGGAAACGCAGGGGCGGCTCCGGGGAGAGGGGTCACGGATGTACCTATGACTGTCTGGGGATTAGGTATACCTGTAAACAAGAAAACCCTGTCAAAATGTATAAGAAACATATCTGTAGAGAAAAACACCTCTGGAAAAATATAGAAAAAATAAAAATATTTTTTACAAAGGAGATCTTGCAGGGGTGCTGTATGACGGTCTGAAGGGGTGGGATGGGGGGATATACATATGACTAATCCGGGAACATACATAGGTGTAAACAACAAAACTCTGGAAAAGTTAAAACTAACATAAAAGTTAAAAAAGAAAAAAACAGTATAAGAAGGGCTTCCCTGGTGGTGCAGTGGGTAAAGAGTCCGCCTTGCAGTGCAAGGGCCACCAGTTCCCGGTTCGATCCCTGGTCCAGGAGGATCCCACGTGCCGCAGAGCGGCTGGACCGGAGCCGGTGCTCTGCAGCGAGAGAGGCCACTGCGGTGGGAGGCCCACACGGGCCAGAGAACACAGATGGATGAAAAATACATTAATTAATTAAAAGAGGCCCAAATTTAAGAAAGAAAAAACGTATAAGAATAACGTCTCCGTACCCCTGAAGCTAATGCAACATTGTAAAACAAATACACCCAAATTAAAAACAAAAATTAGAAAGCCAAGGGAGAAGGCGACGACAGAGGCCGAGATATTTGCGTGGCATCACCCACTCCGTGGACATGGGTTTGAGCAAGCTCCGGGAGATGCTGGGGGACAGGGAAGCCTGGCGAGCCGCCGTCCATGGGGTCGCCAAGAGTCGGAGGCGACTTAGACACTGCCCCACCACAAGGACGTTAAAAAAATAATAATAAAAAATCTTTTTATGATTGGAGTCTGGGCTTCTAGGAAGGATTGTTTTTTTTTTTTTTGAATTTGGGCCACTTCTATTGGTCTTTCATTTAGCTATTTTCATCCATCTTATTCTTTTGCCTGTGTGGACCTCCCATCGCAGTGGCCTCTCTCGTTGCAGAGCTCCGGCTCCGGTCCAGCCGCTCCGCGGCACGCGGGATCTTCCCGGGCCAGGGATCGAACCGGCGCCCTTTGCACGGCAAGGTGGACTCCTTACTCACTGGAAAAAAAAAAAAAAAAGAAACAAAGAAAGAAAAAAAAACGAAAAAAAAAGCCAGGGCACCTGGCAAGTGGTTTTGTTTCTTTTTTGGTTTTTCTTCTCCCTTGGACTGCATCGCCACCTCCTGGCCACGACCTGTCTTTGCAGGTGATCGGCGCTGGGAAGTAAAGAAATCCGCTTCATTTGGGGATTCTCAGCTATTTCCAGGGGGTTTCCTAATCATACCTTTCTCTGCCAGTTGATACAGACAGTGGTTGGGGCAGGTTGTAGGAAGGTCTGGGGCGGCTGTAACCAGTGAGCACAAACTGAAGAGCTTCACACAGGCACCCAGCCTCTCCCAGTCCTGGGGTCAAGGGTCCCCAGGGCTGGGCTCCCTCCAGAGGCTACAGGGGAGGGTCCTTCCCGCCTCCTCCAGCTTCCGGGGGCTTCAGGCGTCCCTGGGCGGGGGCCGCCTCCCCTCTGGCTCCGCCTCCCCTCTGGCCCCGCCTCCCCTCTGGCCCCGCCTCCCCTCTGGCCCCGCCTCCCCTCTGGCTCCGCCTCCATCTTCGCGGGGCGTCTTCCTCTGTGCCTGGCTGTCTCCTCTTTTGTGCCTTTTTTTTTTTTTTTTTTTGGCCTCGTGAAAGTCGTTTTCATTTATTCCAATATCTCCAAAAATATACGATCATCCTCTCAGCACAGAACAAGTATGTATCCAAAGGTCAGGGGAATATTTTTACACGTAAGGGACGTCTCCACGGGAGCATCCAATTTGCATCAGGAATACTTGAGTCTGATGTCCATTTTTTCTAGCAGATAAAACTAGGGACCGTCTGTAGGTTTCTCTTAGAGCTCACTGTGATCTAGGGTCAGGTGTATCTTATTCATTATCTGATCAAGTCATGTATATATTTTTTGTTTGCTACATTATTTTTTATTTAGTTTGTGGGTTTTTTTTTTTTTTTTGGCGACTTCTATTGATCTTTCATTTATTTATCTTTGTTCTTTTGGCCTGTGTGAGCCTCCCATTGCAGGGACCTCTCTCTCCGCAGAGCACCGGCTCTGGGCGCATGCGCTGCAGAGCTCCGGCTCGGTGATTGGACACATGGGCGCATGCGCTGCAGAGCTCTGGCTCGGTCATTGGACACACCGAGTCCAGCTGCTCCGCGGCATGTGGGATCTTCCCAGGCCAGGGATCAAACCGGTGCCCCTTGCACTGCAAGGCAGGGTCCTTACCCACTGGATCACCTGGGGAGCCCTGCATTATTTTTTAAATTAATTGATGAACTTATTGTTTGGCTGCACTGGGCTTTAGCCGTGGCGTGTGGGATCTAGTTCCCTGACCAGGGATTGAACCCAGGCCCTCTGCTTTGGGAATCCAGAGCCTGAGCCCCTGAACCAGCAGAAAGTGTGAAACGCAGAGCTGCTTAGTGTTTGCGACCCCATGGCCTGTAGCCCGCCAGGCTCCTATGCCCACGGAATTCTCCGGGCCAGAACGCTGGAGCGGGCTGCTGTTCCCTTCTCCAGGGGATCTTCCTCCTCCGGGGGTCGAACCCGGGTCTCCTGCACTGCAGGCAGATGTCTTTCCATCTGACCTTCCCCGCTGATCGGCAGGAAAATCCCAAATTCACTTTTCAAAAAAATTTTTTTTGACGCTTATATTTCAGTGGGGGATAAATATGCTTTGCGGTATTGTGTTGGTTTCTCTCCTACGTCAGGAGGAATCAGCCGCAGGTATACATAGGTCCCCTCTGCCTGCGATTTCCCTGCCACCTCCCTCCCGGAGGCCCTGTTCTCAAACCCTGGCCTTACAACCATCTGCAG
Source organism: Tragulus kanchil (assembly GCA_022376925.1). Classification (NCBI taxonomy): domain Eukaryota; kingdom Metazoa; phylum Chordata; class Mammalia; order Artiodactyla; family Tragulidae; genus Tragulus; species Tragulus kanchil. Next base: position 5,107,514 of record JAIOJX010000018.1, read on the forward strand.
AGATCTTATTTCCAGACAGTCTTCTGAGATGCCAGGCATTCTGATTTCAGCACACCTGCTGGGTGGACATCCTACCCCCCGCGTCATTCTACCCTAGGAGATCCCACCTGGCCATCTTGAAGGAACTCAACCCTGAACACGCATCGCAAGGACATACTTTGGCCCCCCCGATGGGAAGCAGCAAGGGAAAAGCCCCCGATGCTGTTAAAGAGGGAACGCGGAAGGGGTCCGCGGAGGACGAGGTGGCTGGACGGCGTCAGCGACTCCACAGGTGGACGTGAGTCTCAGCAAACTTGGGGAGACGCAGGGGGACAGGGAAGCCCGCGGGGCTGCCGGCCACGGGGAGGCCAAGACCTGGACGCGAGCGAGTGAATGAGCCGAATGCAGTTGTCCTCACACCGGCTGGAGCTTTCTAAGCCACCGCCACCTTCTGACTCAGCCCGTCCCCGCTGGAAATCCCTCAGGTCCTGCCGGGGAGGGGGAGCTGGGGAGGGGCCGTCCCCAACGGCTGCTCTTGAAACAGCAAAGCGGCTTCCGGGCGAGGGCGGGATAGAGGGTGGCGGTGGGTCCCGCCTCGATGGGGACGGTTCGGTCACTAGGGGTCGGTAGAGCTCTCTCGAAGCCCGATCCCGGCCAGCTGGGGGCAGAGGAACAGGTGGCTCTTTGGAGAAGATGCTGAGGCTGGGGATGCTGACGGCGGGAGGAAAAGGGGGCGGCAGAGGACGAGATGGCGGGCGGCCGTCCAGGGGGTCGCGTGGAGTTGGACACAAACGAGTGACCGAAGACACAACGTGCTTCTCCCCCGCGTGTGGGAACCGTTGACTGACTGTGTGTGACCCCGTGGACGGCCGCCCGCCAGGCTCCTCTGTGCATCTGACCTTCCCCGCTGATCGGCAGGAAAATCCCAAATTCACTTTTCAAAAAAATTTTTTTTGACGCTTATATTTCAGTGGGGGATAAATATGCTTTGCGGTATTGTGTTGGTTTCTCTCCTACGTCAGGAGGAATCAGCCGCAGGTATACATAGGTCCCCTCTGCCTGCGATTTCCCTGCCACCTCCCTCCCGGAGGCCCTGTTCTCAAACCCTGGCCTTACAACCATCTGCAGAGATCTTATTTCCAGACAGTCTTCTGAGATGCCAGGCATTCTGATTTCAGCACACCTGCTGGGTGGACATCCTACCCCCCGCGTCATTCTACCCTAGGAGATCCCACCTGGCCATCTTGAAGGAACTCAACCCTGAACACGCATCGCAAGGACATACTTTGGCCCCCCCGATGGGAAGCAGCAAGGGAAAAGCCCCCGATGCTGTTAAAGAGGGAACGCGGAAGGGGTCCGCGGAGGACGAGGTGGCTGGACGGCGTCAGCGACTCCACAGGTGGACGTGAGTCTCAGCAAACTTGGGGAGACGCAGGGGGACAGGGAAGCCCGCGGGGCTGCCGGCCACGGGGAGGCCAAGACCTGGACGCGAGCGAGTGAATGAGCCGAATGCAGTTGTCCTCACACCGGCTGGAGCTTTCTAAGCCACCGCCACCTTCTGACTCAGCCCGTCCCCGCTGGAAATCCCTCAGGTCCTGCCGGGGAGGGGGAGCTGGGGAGGGTCCGTCCCCAACGGCTGCTCTTGAAACAGCAAAGCGGCTTCCGGGCGAGGGCGGGATAGAGGGTGGCGGTGGGTCCCGCCTCGATGGGGACGGTTCGGTCACTAGGGGTCGGTAGAGCTCTCTCGAAGCCCGATCCCGGCCAGCTGGGGGCAGAGGAACAGGTGGCTCTTTGGAGAAGATGCTGAGGCTGGGGATGCTGACGGCGGGAGGAAAAGGGGGCGGCAGAGGACGAGATGGCGGGCGGCCGTCCAGGGGGTCGCGTGGAGTTGGACACAAACGAGTGACCGAAGACACAACGTGCTTCTCCCCCGCGTGTGGGAACCGTTGACTGACTGTGTGTGACCCCGTGGACGGCCGCCCGCCAGGCTCCTCTGTGCATGGGCGTGTCCAGGCAGGAAGACGGGAGCGGGCGGCCGTGCCCTCCTCCATGGGAGCTTCCCCGCCCGGGGATCGAACCCAGGTCTCCCGCATGGCGGGTGGATTCTTTCCCGTCTGAGCCACCGGGGACGCCCTCGGGGAAAAAAGCCTCCTGCCCAGTTTTGGAGTCCGGGATGCCCAGTGGACATCCCCGAGGAGGGCTCCTTCTTCAATTTAATGTTTTTTTGGTCCACGACAGGCACTCCTAGCAACCTCCACAACCCTGCACCTTCCGACCCGAAGGCAGACAGACGTGCAGGTTTTTTTTTTTTTTTCCATCTCACCAACAGATTTTTTTTTTTTTTTTTGTAAATTTAAATGGGAGATTAGCGTGTTTATCTCCCGGGCTCATCTCCATGGTTGCTGCAGTTTCGGAAACTCCCTCCCAGGCTGTACCCCAGAGAAACGTCTGCTCCTGGCAAAAAAAAACAGAAAAAAAAAAAAATAAGGCTAAGACACGAGGAGAGCTTAGAAGGCGGAGAGATTACGAGGGGTGCCCCGGTCCGGGATCCGCCAGCGCCCGGGGGTGCTGAGGGGCCTCGTGACCCCTCAGAGTGGACACCCCCACATTCTTGCCTCGTCTTCGTTTCCGCGCCCCCCACCCTCGTAGCTTCTTGGTGGTAAATCTGGCCCCAGGATGAGCCTCAAAGGCACATTTTTAAAATGATTATGATGTCTTATTATTTTTGGGCTCTTTGGGCTGTTCCCGGCGGCCGCAGGCTTTTCTCTCGGTGCAGGGAGAGGGGGCTCCCCTCTCGAGGAGGGAAGCAGGCTTCTGCTTGCATGCTGGCGCCCAAGGAGCCTGGTCAGCACGCGAGCCCTGCAGCCCCGGGAGGGCCCTGCCTCCGCGGGGCAGTGGGGAGGGCGTTCGCAGGGGGTGGAATCCACGGGGAGGGGAGGACACAGTCACCCCATTTTTTTGGAAGCCGGGACAGCCACAGTCCCCAGGGCCCTGCAGGAATTCCTGAAAACCCTCCCTGGCGCGGGCCGTCGATTTAAGGGGTGTCTGTGCATCCCTCCCCTGGAGCATGGAATGGTCTACGAAAGCCAGTTTCACTCAAGGTGCGTCTCAGTCCGGGGGACTGTTTATTGGGGTTAAACTATCTATTACCAGGGTGAGACGTTTTGGGGTCAGGAGGCTGACGGTTGTTTATTTTTGTAAATCGTTCCTGCTTCTCAGGCTGGAATTTCAGTCGCTTTGCTGCGTGAAGATTGAACAGCGCTCCAAAGGGTGTCTCTGTTTATTTAATTTTTCTGGGGGGAAGGATCAGGGTGGGGAGGGAGGGGAGCGGGCGGGCCACTGCTATTGGTCTTTCATTTATCTATTTTCATCCATCGTTGTTCTGTGGCCGGGGTGGGCCTCCCGTGGCGGTGACCTCTCTCGCTTCAGAGCCCCGGCTCAGTCGTTGTGCATGTCGGTCCAGCCGCTCCGCGGCACGTGGGATCTTCTCAGGCCAGGGATCGAACCGGCGCCCCTTGCACTGCAAGGCGGTGTCCTGACCCACTGGACCAGCAGGGAAGCCCCAAAGGGGGTCTCTTGAAGAAGGGCTTATAGGCTTTGTGTGTTTTCCGTCCCCACGTAGGATCCTCATGAAGGAGGCACGAAGGCAGAGAGCTCTGCAGGACTGAGCAGCATCCCGCATGCAGCTGACAGGACAGAAGTTCCGGCTGCTCGGGGGACAAAAGACCCCACAGTGGTCACGGCAGACGCAAAGGCGTCGTTGTGACTTTCCGGGCAACAGAGCGTGCATCTCCATGTAGCTGGGCCCATCAGACTATACACTCTGCATCGAGATGTGGCGAGGGGCTATCTTTGTCTTTTTGTTTTCTTTTCTAAAGTTTAGCTGAGAGTCCCTTGGGCAGCAAGGTCCAGCCTGAAGGAAGTCAAGCCTGCAAGTCCCTGGAAGGACGGACGTGGACACTAGACAAGACCTGATGCTGGGAAACCTAGAAGACACGAAGAGAAGGGGCGACCGAGGACGAGAGGGCTGCAGGGCATCCCTGAGTCCACGGACAGGAGTCTGAGCAGCTCCGGGAGACGGGGAGGGACAGGGGAGCCAGGCGGGCGGCCGTCCACGGGGTCGCCAAGTTGGACGGGACTCAGGGACCAAACGACCTCGTTCATCCCTACAGTGCTGTGCATCTCTGCCGTAGGGGCGGAGGCCTGGGGCTTCCGTCCACGCACCCGCCGTGCGCTCATGTCTTGCGCTCGTCCGTCACTCTGTGACCCGACCCACGGCCCCCACTGACCGCTGCCCCCGCCCGTTCCCGCGTCATGTGACGCTGAGTCAGGGCCGCGGGTGGCGGGGGTATTTGCAGGAGATGCTCGGCCAGGGGCGGCCGGGGGCCTCGGAGAAAGACGCGGCCGTGACTGGGCGGCAGGTGGCACGGCCCCGGCCCCGGCCCCGCCCCGTCCGGCCGCAAAGGGGAAGCGGGGGCCCCGGCCGGGGTGTGGGGAGACCCGAGGCTGACCGCGGCTCGGCGTCACGGAAGACCTGTGTGGGAGGCCGCGCCTCGGTCCTGTCCCCTCTGGGCACCCCCGGGGACCGCAGCCTGCCAGCCGCCTCCGTCCGTGTCCGAGGGATTCTCTAGGCAACACGCACTGGCGTGGATTGCCCTGCCCTTCTCCAGGGGATCGTCCCGACCCGGGGATCGAACCCACGCCGGCATTCCCAGGCGGCTCCGTCCTCACGCCTGCCCCCCCGGGAAGACCACACGGACGCCCGGCTCCGTGCCGGAAAAGGTCAACAGTTTTTACCACGACGTGACAGGTCGCATCACTCGTCCGTCATCTGACACACGCCTGAGACGTGAGGGCAGCTGGGCTTTCCACGGTGGCCCCTGCCTCCCACGTCGAGGGCTTTCCCTGCTGTGTCGGAAGCTCAAGAGTCTGCTGGCCACGGCGGGAGACCTGGGGTCGATCCTAGACAATGCATCGAGATGTGGCGAGGGGCTATCTTTGTCTTTTTGTTTTCTTTTCTAAAGTTTAGCTGAGAGTCCCTTGGGCAGCAAGGTCCAGCCTGAAGGAAGTCAAGCCTGCAAGTCCCTGGAAGGACGGACGTGGACACTAGACAAGACCTGATGCTGGGAAACCTAGAAGACACGAAGAGAAGGGGCGACCGAGGACGAGAGGGCTGCAGGGCATCCCTGAGTCCACGGACAGGAGTCTGAGCAGCTCCGGGAGACGGGGAGGGACAGGGGAGCCAGGCGGGCGGCCGTCCACGGGGTCGCCAAGTTGGACGGGACTCAGGGACCAAACGACCTCGTTCATCCCTACAGTGCTGTGCATCTCTGCCGTAGGGGCGGAGGCCTGGGGCTTCCGTCCACGCACCCGCCGTGCGCTCATGTCTTGCGCTCGTCCGTCACTCTGTGACCCGACCCACGGCCCCCACTGACCGCTGCCCCCGCCCGTTCCCCGCGTCATGTGACGCTGAGTCAGGGCCGCGGGTGGCGGGGGTATTTGCAGGAGATGCTCGGCCAGGGGCGGCCGGGGGCCTCGGAGAAAGACGCGGCCGTGACTGGGCGGCAGGTGGCACGGCCCCGGCCCCGGCCCCGCCCCGTCCGGCCGCAAAGGGGAAGCGGGGGCCCCGGCCGGGGTGTGGGGAGACCCGAGGCTGACCGCGGCTCGGCGTCACGGAAGACCTGTGTGGGAGGCCGCGCCTCGGTCCTGTCCCCTCTGGGCACCCCCGGGGACCGCAGCCTGCCAGCCGCCTCCGTCCGTGTCCGAGGGATTCTCTAGGCAACACGCACTGGCGTGGATTGCCCTGCCCTTCTCCAGGGGATCGTCCCGACCCGGGGATCGAACCCACGCCGGCATTCCCAGGCGGCTTCGTCCTCACGCCTGCCCCCCCGGGAAGACCACACGGACGCCCGGCTCCGTGCCGGAAAAGGTCAACAGTTTTTACCACGACGTGACAGGTCGCATCACTCGTCCGTCATCTGACACACGCCTGAGACGTGAGGGCAGCTGGGCTTTCCACGGTGGCCCCTGCCTCCCACGTCGAGGGCTTTCCCTGCTGTGTCGGAAGCTCAAGAGTCTGCTGGCCACGGCGGGAGACCTGGGGTCGATCCCCAGGTCGGGAAGAGCCCCTGAAGACGGGCGGGGTCGCCCCCTCCGGCTTTCTTGCAGGGAGAATCCCACGGACGGAGGACCCGGCGGGTCGATGGGCTCCCCAGCCGTCGGAAACGACGGAGCGACCCATGGGCAGCAGGCACCTGGGGATCCCGGGGTTCCCCACTCCAGGGTGGTCCCACGCCGCGAGCCGACCCCGTGGCCTCGATCACGGAGCTCTCTCTGGCTGCAGCGGCTCTCCGCATGCAAGCCTGAGGGGAACTCTCTCCGTGTGGGGACGGGGCGTCCGTGGGAACCCCCGGGACTTCCCGCCCCGGCCGGCGGCAGACCTCAGTGTGGTCTAAAAATAAAGCCTCCGCTGAAAAGAGAGAAGCCGCCTTGTCGGCAGGTTCCCTGTCCTCACCGCCACCCCCCTTGTGACCGTGACGCTGCGTCCAGCCCACGTCGGGGCTCCTCCTTTGTGGCAGGGCGAGGGGCAGTGGGAGGGGAGAGGCCGGACGCTGCAGCCTGGGACGGGGCGGTGTTGGCATTGTTCGGCCACTCCGTGGTGACTCTTGGTGGCCCCCTGGACGGCCGCCCGCCGGGCTCCCCTGTCCCTCCCCGTCTCCCGGAGCTGCTCAGACTCCTGTCCATGGAGGCGGGGATGCCGTCCAGCCCTCTCGTCCTCGGTCGCCCCCTTCCCCTCCTGCCCTCTGTCTGTCCCAGCCTCGGGGCTTTTCCAGGGAGTCGTCTCTTCCCATCAGGTGGCCACAGGATGGGAGCTTCAGCTCAGCCTCCGTCCTTCCCGTGAATGCTCAGGGTGGACGCCCTTTCGGATGGACGGGTTGGAGCTCCTTGCCGTCCAAGTGAAGGGGTCCAGCCTAGAGGTGGCCCGAGGTGATGAACGGCCCTCACATCCAGACAGCCTCGCGAACAAACAAACAAACAAACCCCACAGCTTGTCCGTCGCTCACTCCTCCACTCCTGAAGTCCCTCATTCTTTTTGCCCGATCTTCTGGTTTTTGTTTTTTTTAAATATATACATACTATTTATTTCTTGGACTGCACCAGGTCTTAGTTTTGCTCTGGGGCTCCTCAGGGTGGTACAAAGGCTCCGTAGTTGCAGCACGCCGGCTGCCTTGCCTTGGCAAGCAGACTCCTGACCCTCTGAGACACCAAGGTGGCCTGCTCCACGGCAGATGGGATCTTCATTCCCTGACCAGGGATCCAAAGCTGAAAAGCCCCAATATACAGGTTTATTTTATTTTTCTGAGGGTTTTGGAATAATGGCCGCTTCCTTTTCAGGTCGTGCAGTCAAATGGCACAGGCCGGTCAGCCCTGCGTGAGCCCAGGGCTCTGGGCGGGCGGTGGGATCTCTCGGACCCCCGGCAGGCTCTCCGTGCCTCCCCGCCTCACGCCTGGCTAGGGCCGCTCCCCGAAAAGCTGGCCCCGTGGCTCCCGGAGACCCCTCGGCTGAGCCGCCGAAGAGACACCACGCCCCAGAGATGACATTTCGGTATCAAGATTATGTTCAGCTGAAGACGTTTGAAATTCAACAGACGCAGAAAAAAAGAAAAAAAGACGTCTTCTTGGAGCTTCGTTATCTGATCAGAAACGGCCGTTTCTGAGAACTACGGCTCCATCGCTGCCTGCCTGGGGTGGATCTCCTCCCGGGAGGGAGAGGACGGTGAGATCCCCGAGCCCGAGACGGGGCAGCCGCCCTCATATCCGCGTAAAGACACACGGTCGCACCTTCTCATCTGCGGTTCCTTCTCCCGAAAACCCGCGTGTGTCTCTCAGAGACACCGATGTCCCCCGTAGGGTCCTTTCTCTCACCTCCTGAGTTAGGTGAATTGCTGTTCTTGACTCTGTGGCCCCGTGGACGGCCACCCGCCAGGCTCCGCTGTCCCTCCCCGTCTCCCGGTGCTGCTCAGACTCCTGTGCATGGAGTTGGGGATGCCGTCCAGCCCTCTCGTCCTCTGCTGCCCCCTTTCCCTCCTGCCCTCCGTCTTTCCCAGCCTCGGGGGCTTTTCCAGGGCATCAGCTCTTCGCATCAGGCGGCCAGAGGATTGGAGCTTCGGCTTCAGCCTCCGTCCTTCTGTGAGCCGGACGGACAGCCAGGTGCATAAACCCTACGTTCTAACCTTCCGTTGGGATTGCTTCGAGTTCCTCCCCCATGCGTGCACGGGGCACGTGGACACTGTCCTTTCTTCTCACCTACTCACCTATCTTGGGTCCATTTAATTTGCAGGGGCTCAGGGAGAGAACCTAAGAGAGAAAAAGTGTTTTGCTTTTTTTCTTTCCTTCTCTTCTGCTGGATGTCCCCATCTCTGCTAGGACTCTGTCCTCGTTCTTGGCACCGAATCCTGTAGAATGTAGTCCCCTTTTCTCTGACGGGCTGATTACTCCCTTTGCAGTATGAGTGACCGCTCGCATGGATGAAGTCCACAGAGCGCTGCCTGTCCACTTGAGTCTGAGGGCTCGTTGATGACATGAGCTCAGGCAGCTACTAAAGACTCTTTTTTTTTTAACATTTTTTTGGAGGGGTTGGGGAGGGAGGGGGTCGGGCAGGCCACTTCTATTGGTCTTTCATTTCTCTGTTTTCACCTGTCTTTGTTCTCTGGCCCGTGTGGGCTCCCATCGCAGTGGCCTCTCTTGTCGCAGAGCACCGGCTCCAGGCGTATGCGCTCCAAAGCTCCGGCTCGGTCGTTGGACACACCGGTCCAGCCGCTCCGCGGCACGTGGGATCTTCCCAGGCCAGGGATCGAACCGGCGCCCCTTGCACGGCAAGGCGGTGTCCTCACCCCCTGGACCACCAGGGAAGTCCTACCGAAGGCTCTTGGCGCTAATCCCAGCATGGGGCTGGTTTAGATCACATTCCCGGGGGCGTCTGCTACCCCCCAGTGATCTGAACAGGTGCGTCTTTCTGCGTGGCCGGGTTGGAGGGAACAGGTGGACATTCGGTGCGCAGTAGGCCTTCCGATACGAGACGGGATGTCCGAGCGTGTGGCCCGTGCAAGATTTAGGAGGACGCCTATGTGAGGGGCCTGGGGTCGGTGTGTGTGACTCAGCACCACAAATGAGACCACAGAAGTGTCTCGTCCGGCCGTTCTGGGGGCCAGAAGGTCGAAATCAACGTGTCGGCCTGGTGGGTTCCAGGGCCTAAGGCGCTGTCTTCTCTCTGCCTCGAGAGGTAGGCCGTGCGCCCTGGTTTGTGGTCGACCCCTCCGTCGTAAAAGAAGTCCACCTTGAACGTTCAGGGGAGGGACGGAGGCTGAAACTGAAGCTCCCATCCTCTGGCCGCCTGATGGGAAGAGACGACTCCCTGGAAAAGCCCCTGAGGCTGGGACAGACGGCGGGCAGGAGGAGAAGGGGCGACCGAGGACGAGAGGGCTGGACGGCATCCCCGCCTCCATGGACAGGAGTCTGAGCAGCTCCGGGCGACGGGGAGGGACAGGGGAGCCTGGCGGGCGGCCGTCCACGGGGACAGAGAGTCAGGGGCCGGTAGTTGAGTAAACAGCATAGCAGCTATAGTCAATGGGGTCCAGAACCCCAAGTTTCACTCCTGCAGCCCACCCCGAAGCCAGTCTCTCCTTTTCCGAGGCTCCTGACCATCACCACCAGCGCCTGGCTTGAGAACCCTCTAGAGACGTGCAAAAGAGCAGAGCGTTTGCCCGGGGCCCAGCCGCCCTCCTCTGCCCTCGGCTGGGGCGGGGAAGTCCTCCTCTTATGTAATTCTTCTCCCCAGCGAGTGAGATCCGACCGACCGACCGGGAGATGGGGCCGATAGCAAACCCGCACGGCGTGGGGCTGGCCCCTTGCCGGGTGGAGGGGACACCCACCGGCCGGGCAGGTGCAGAAAGCCCGGGGGGAACAGAGATAGGAGCCAGTTCCTGGAAAAGCCTCTGACCTTTGAGTGGCTGGACGGGCCTCGCGGCTGAGTGCTTCTCTCATCTTGAACGCCTGTCACCTTGAAATGTGCTTATATGGAAATCAGGCTGAATCTTATCAAAGAGAGATCCGGATGGGCGTGTGAATTCTTTTTTTTTCTTTTTTCCTGCCATTTTTTTTTCACTTTTACAGAGTTTTGTTGTTTACAGATATGTAAGATCCCAGGGATTTCTATTTTTAAATTTTTTATTTTATTTTATTTTTTAAACTGTTATTTTACTTTTAACTTTTACAGAGTTTTGTTGTTTACAGATATGTAAGATCCCAGGGATTTTTATTTTTTAATTTTTATTTTATTTTATTTTTTAAACTTTTATTTTACTGTTAACTTTTACAGAGTTTTGTTGTTTACAGATATGTAAGATCCCAGGGATTTTTTTATTTTTATTTTTTATTTTATTGTATTTTTAAACTTTTAGTTTACTTTTAACTTTTACAGACTTTTGTTGTTTACAGATATGTAAGATCCCAGGGATTTCTATTTTTAAATTTTTTATTTTATTTGATTTTTTAAACTTTTAGTTTACTTTTAACTTTTACAGAATTTTGCTGTTGACAGATATGTAAAATCTCGGGGATTTTTTTTTTTTTTTTAAAGATTTATTTATTTATTTATTTATTTATTTTGGGTGGGGGTTGGGTTAGGGAGGGAGGGGAGTGGGCGGGCCACTTCTCTTGGTCTTCCATTTCTCTGTTTTCATCTGTCTTTGTTCCTTGGCTCCTGTGGGCCTCCCATTGTGGTGGCGTCTGTTGTCGCAGAGCGCCGGCTCTGGGCGCATGCGCTCCAGAGCTCCGGCTTGGTAATTGGACACATCAGTCCAGCCGCTCCGCGGCACGTGGGATCTTCCCAGACCAGGGATCGAACCGGTGCCCCTTGCACTGCAAGGCAGTGTCCCTATCCACTGGAGCACCAGGGGAAGCCCCTCGGGGATTTTTAAAACTTAATTAATTAAATTTTTTTTTTCGTTTTGGCTGTGCTGGGGCTTCGTGGCTGCGGGGGCTGCTCTCCGCTTGCAGCCCGCAGTCTGCTCGTGATGGGGCCTCTCTGGTGGCAGAGCACAGGGTCTAGGGTGTGGGGGCGGGAGTTGCAGCGACAGGGCTTCATTGCTCCAGGACGCCCGGGATCCTCTGAGACGGAGCAAGAGGGCCCTTTACTGCAACGTGGATTTTTTTTTTTTTTTTTTTCCAGGTAGACGAAACGTGTTTTATTTCAACAGACAGACGAGTGTGGGTGTTCATGGCTCAGTCGCGTCCAACTCTTTGTGACCCCATGGCCGGCCGGCCACCAGACTCCTCCGTCCACGGGAGTCTCCAGGCAGGAAGACTGGAAGGGGCGGCCGTGCCCTTCTCCGGGGATCTTCTGGACCCAGGGATCGAACCCACGTCCCCTGCATTGGCAGGTGGATTCTTTTTTTTTTTTCTTTTTAAAGTCTCTTTTTTTTTAATTTTTAAAAATTGTTTATTTATTTTTGCATGCAGGATCTTAGTTCCCCTGCATTGGCAGGTGGATTCTTTTTTTATTCTTTTTAAAGTCTCTTTTCAAAAAAAAAAAAAAATTGTGTATTTATTTTTGCATGCAGGATCTTAGTTCCCCTGCATTGGCAGGTGGATTCTTTTTTTCTTTTAAAGTCTCTCTCTTTTTTAAAAATTGTTTATTTATTTTTGCATGCAGGATCTTAGTTCCCCTGCATTGGCAGGTGGATTCTTTTTTTTTCTTTCTTTTTAAAGTCTCTTAAAAAAAAAAAAAAAATTGTTTCTTTCTTTATTTTTGCATGCAGGATCTTAGTTCCCCAACCGGGGGTCCAAGGCCTGTCTCCTCTCTTTGAAACGTAATTTTTTTTTTTTAATTTTTATTTTCCTTTTTCCTTTTGGAACGTGGATTCTTGACCCTTGGACCCGCAGGGAGGTCCCAGAGCTTTGTAGTTTTGACAGGATTTTACAGGGACCCTCACCACGCTGGGTGTTCTCTCTAGCAAGGGTCGGACAGCGCTGTGGGCTGAAGGACTAGCGGACGTGAGGTTGGGGAGGAAAGGTGGCATGACGTGGCTCTTGGTGAGGATCAGCCCAGGGGTCACTCTTTGGGACAGAGCCCACCAACGGAAATCCCTGGCTGACGACCGGGGAAACCCTTCTCCATCCGTGCCCAAACCTGGTCCCCTGCAGACCACACGCTGTCCCTGCTTCCCATGGGCTCGGGGGCCGGGGCACCGCATCTCCCCGCCTCTGGATGGGCGGCCAGAGAGCCGCAGCCCGGGAAGACCCGTGTGGACCTCCCTCGCCAAGCCCGGGGTTCTCTCGACCCGCCCGGGGGGCGAGCATCCCCCCGTGATCAGATCAGTGTCTCACGAACGCTGTATCCAGCAGAGGTGGCCGTGGGGCTGAAAACCATGATGCGGCATTTCTTTTCTTTTTTTTTTTTTCCCTGACCCGAGTCATCTTTTAATCTCAGTCGCGTCCAACTCTTTGTGACCCCATGGCCGGCCGGCCACCAGACTCCTCCGTCCACGGGAGTCTCCAGGCAGGAAGACTGGAAGGGGCGGCCGTGCCCTTCTCCGGGGATCTTCTGGACCCAGGGATCGAACCCACGTCCCCTGCATTGGCAGGTGGATTCTTTTTTTTTTTTCTTTTTAAAGTCTCTTTTTTTTTAATTTTTAAAAATTGTTTATTTATTTTTGCATGCAGGATCTTAGTTCCCCTGCATTGGCAGGTGGATTCTTTTTTTATTCTTTTTAAAGTCTCTTTTCAAAAAAAAAAAAAAATTGTGTATTTATTTTTGCATGCAGGATCTTAGTTCCCCTGCATTGGCAGGTGGATTCTTTTTTTTTTTCTTTTTAAAGTCTCTCTCTCTTTTTTTTTTTAAAATTGTTTATTTATTTTTGCATGCAGGATCTTAGTTCCCCTGCATTGGCAGGTGGATTCTTTTTTTTTCTTTCTTTTTAAAGTCTCTTAAAAAAAAAAAAAAAATTGTTTCTTTCTTTATTTTTGCATGCAGGATCTTAGTTCCCCAACCGGGGGTCCAAGGCCTGTCTCCTCTCTTTGAAACGTAATTTTTTTTTTTTAATTTTTATTTTCCTTTTTCCTTTTGGAACGTGGATTCTTGACCCTTGGACCCGCAGGGAGGTCCCAGAGCTTTGTAGTTTTGACAGGATTTTACAGGGACCCTCACCACGCTGGGTGTTCTCTCTAGCAAGGGTCGGACAGCGCTGTGGGCTGAAGGACTAGCGGACGTGAGGTTGGGGAGGAAAGGTGGCATGACGTGGCTCTTGGTGAGGATCAGCCCAGGGGTCACTCTTTGGGACAGAGCCCACCAACGGAAATCCCTGGCTGACGACCGGGGAAACCCTTCTCCATCCGTGCCCAAACCTGGTCCCCTGCAGACCACACGCTGTCCCTGCTTCCCATGGGCTCGGGGGCCGGGGCACCGCATCTCCCCGCCTCTGGATGGGCGGCCAGAGAGCCGCAGCCCGGGAAGACCCGTGTGGACCTCCCTCGCCAAGCCCGGGGTTCTCTCGACCCGCCCGGGGGGCGAGCATCCCCCCGTGATCAGATCAGTGTCTCACGAACGCTGTATCCAGCAGAGGTGGCCGTGGGGCTGAAAACCATGATGCGGCATTTCTTTTCTTTTTTTTTTTTTCCCTGACCCGAGTCATCTTTTAAAATAAAAGCATGACTGTTTCCTGTAGTCATTTCCCCGGTTTCTTTTCCGCCTTTTAAAAGCGGGGTGATCTCTGCTCATTGGTCGTGCACCCAACGTCCCCTTGGAGGTGCCGAGGGCCCTGCGGCTCGGGCCGCCTCCGTCTCCTCCCTCGAGCATGACGCGTGTTCTGCTGTGCGCGGCCGCCCTGCTCGTCTTGCTGGGATCTTCGAACGCTTCAGAAAAAAAGAAGCTGGGTAAGTCGCCGGAGCCCCTCGATAGGAAGCACCCTTGCCTTTTATTTTATTTATTTATTTTTTAACATATCTGTTTTTTTTTTTTTTTAACATATCTGCTTTTTTTCTTTTTTTACGGGGTCTCGGGCAAATGCATGCTCTTCTCTGTGAACGGGACAAGAGCTTCGACGGGCGTTTCTGTCTCTTCAGACAGCCGTCTGCCTATGGCAGAGGGTACCCCCCAACTCTTGATTGAGTTCCCGAGGAGGTTTGAATGGGAAAAATAAACACACACGAGCGCCCGTGTCTCCAGATTGGAAAATCTGGGTAGTTTCCCTCAGCTGTTTGCCTGCAAAGACGTGGAAGGCTTTTTGGCTTAAATGAATACCGTCCCGTGGTGGGGCTGCCCAGGTGGCTTTGATGGTAAAGAATCCACCTGCTAGAGCTGGCGACGCAGGTTCGATCCCCGGGTGGGGAAGCTCCCCTGGAGGAGGGCACGGCCACCTCCTCCCGTCTTCCTGCTTGGAGACGCCCGTGGACAGAGGAGCCCGGCGGGTGGCCGTCCACGGGGTCGCAGAGCGTCAGGTACGTCGGAAGCGTTTCCCCCGAGGCCGGCCCCGTTGGGAGCCGGCGACGGCGCGCTCCTGACGCGTGTGGTCTGAACAGCCCCCCCTCCGGGCGCCTCGCCCCGCTGGACCGTGTGCGTCCGAGGGGGCCTCTTGCCTGGCTGGGCCAGAGGGGTCCCTAGAGCTGCGGCCTCGGGGGCAGGGTTGCTAACTCTGTGCCCAGCGGACAGCGCGAGGAGGGTGAGGAAGCCTGGATCTTCGACGGCCCCCCAGGCCGGTGGCCACCTCATTCCCAAGCTCGGAGACGTGCCCTGGGGGTCCGTTTTCACAGGTCCGGTCCTGGCCTTCCGTCCTGCCGTGAGAGCTGGGCTTGGAGGTCCCGTGACCACGGACTCCCTGAGACCCACAGCTTCCTCTTGACCCCGACCCCGGGCCGGCGGAGCCTGGGTGGAAAAGGCTCTGGATTCCGACCCACGTGAAGCCCATCTGTGGGCAGGAGTGGGTGTGGGGGTTGGGCCTGGGTTGGTCAGAGGGTCCTCACCCCCCTGCGAAGCCAGGCTCGCGGAGAGACTTTGTAGGAACTTTCTGGAAAGTGTAGGTCTCGCCAGATGCAAACCTTTGTGCGCCCGAGCTCCTGAGAGGCGTGAGGACCTGCGCTCTCACCGGGCTAGGTCCTAGGCAATCATCCCGGCTTCTTCCCAGCCCGAGGTCCCAGACTTTCATCAGGAAATCTCCCCTCCGGGACCCTTTCCACCCAGGGGATCCATATATTTTTTTAAATTGTTATTTTACTTTTCCAGGGTTTTGTTGTTTACAGATATGTATGTTCCCAGATGAGTCATATGTATATGCCCCCCACCACCCCCCCCAGGCCATCGCACAGCACCCCTGCAGACCATCCATTTTTTTAAAAAATATATTTATATATTTATTTGGCTGCACCAGGTCTTAGTTTTGGTACATGAGATCTCGTTCCCTGACCAGGGATCGAACCCAGGTCCCCTAGCATTGGGCGTGCGGCATCCTACCCACTGGACCACAAGGGAAGTTCCCACACGATCCCTTTTTAACCAACAGATTTAGAGCAAATGAGTGCGTAGGGCTTTCCGATCCTATCTCTCTCCAAACCCATCCTGCATCCAGGGCTCCCGGGCGACCGACGAGGTCTTGAATTCACAAAGAAAACACATCCTCCCCCAAGGCCTGGAGGCCAGCCGTCAAAGGGTCCCAGGGCTGGGCTCCCTGCAGAGGCCCCGGGGGAGGGTCCCTCCTGCCCTGTCCAGCTCCCGGGGGCTCCAGGCGTCCTGGGCGGGGGGCCGCCTCCCTCCCGTCCCGGCCTCCGTCTTCTCGGGGTTCTTCTCTGGGTCTCTGTCCTCTTCCGTGTCTTCTCAGGACCCTGTCGTGGGGTTGAGGGCCCCCCTCGTCCACAAGGAACCTCCTCTCAGACCCTTCCTTTCGTTGCGTCCAGAGACACCTTATTGACGAATGAGGTCCTGTTCCCAGGTTGTGGGGTTCGTCTGTAGGCTTGTCGTCTGGAGAGCTCCAGGCCAGCCCCCATGCAATCCTTTCAAGGGTGTCAGCGTTTCAGAGAGGGGGTCCTTGCTGTTTTGAGAGCTCTTGTCTTAGCTGGAAAGGGTGGGAGGTCACTAAATCCCGTGACGTGGTCCCAGACGGGGTCTGTGGAAGAGACGTAGGAGAAAGGAGCATCCTTTGGTTCAGTTCAGCGGCTCAGTCGTGTCCCACTCTCTGTGGCCCCGGGGACGGCCGCCCACCAGGCTCCCCTGTCCTTCCCCGTCTCCCGGAGCGGGCTCAGACTCCTCTCCACGGAGTCCACGATGCCGTCCAACCCTCTTTTCCTCTGTCGTCCCCTTCTCCTCCTGCCTGCTATGTTTCCCAACATCAGGGCCTTTTCCAATGAGTCATTGCTTCGCATCAGGGGCCTAAGGATGGGAGTTTCAGCTTCAGCCTCAGCCCTCTGGGGTGGACGTCCTTTAGGACGGGTAGCTCTGAAAACCATGCCCCCACCACCCCCAGGCCATCGCACAGCACCCTGCAGACCATCCATTTTTAAAAATATATTTATATATTTATTTGGCTGCACCAGGTCTTAGTTTTGGTACATGAGATCTCGTTCCCTGACCAGGGATCGAACCCAGGTACCCCTAGCATTGGGCGTGCGGCATCCTACCCACTGGACCACAAGGGAAGTTCCACACGATCCCTTTTTAACCAACAGATTTAGAGCAAATGAGTGCGTAGGGCTTTCCGATCCTATCTCTCTCCAAACCCATCCTGCATCCAGGGCTCCCGGGCGACCGACGAGGTCTTGAATTCACAAAGAAAACACATCCTCCCCCAAGGCCTGGAGGCCAGCCGTCAAAGGGTCCCAGGGCTGGGCTCCCTGCAGAGGCCCCGGGGGAGGGTCCCTCCTGCCCTGTCCAGCTCCCGGGGGCTCCAGGCGTCCTGGGCGGGGGGCCGCCTCCCTCCCGTCCCGGCCTCCGTCTTCTCGGGGTTCTTCTCTGGGTCTCTGTCCTCTTCCGTGTCTTCTCAGGACCCTGTCGTGGGGTTGAGGGCCCCCCTCGTCCACAAGGAACCTCCTCTCAGACCCTTCCTTTCGTTGCGTCCAGAGACACCTTATTGACGAATGAGGTCCTGTTCCCAGGTTGTGGGGTTCGTCTGTAGGCTTGTCGTCTGGAGAGCTCCAGGCCAGCCCCCATGCAATCCTTTCAAGGGTGTCAGCGTTTCAGAGAGGGGGTCCTTGCTGTTTTGAGAGCTCTTGTCTTAGCTGGAAAGGGTGGGAGGTCACTAAATCCCGTGACGTGGTCCCAGACGGGGTCTGTGGAAGAGACGTAGGAGAAAGGAGCATCCTTTGGTTCAGTTCAGCGGCTCAGTCGTGTCCCACTCTC
The DNA here is from genome assembly GCA_022376925.1 of Tragulus kanchil. Lineage (NCBI taxonomy): Eukaryota > Metazoa > Chordata > Mammalia > Artiodactyla > Tragulidae > Tragulus > Tragulus kanchil. The sequence goes on from JAIOJX010000018.1 coordinate 5,124,876, forward strand.
TGTGGCCCCGGGGACGGCCGCCCACCAGGCTCCCCTGTCCTTCCCCGTCTCCCGGAGCGGGCTCAGACTCCTCTCCACGGAGTCCACGATGCCGTCCAACCCTCTTTTCCTCTGTCGTCCCCTTCTCCTCCTGCCTGCTATGTTTCCCAACATCAGGGCCTTTTCCAATGAGTCATTGCTTCGCATCAGGGGCCTAAGGATGGGAGTTTCAGCTTCAGCCTCAGCCCTCTGGGGTGGACGTCCTTTAGGACGGACGAGGTGGAGCTCCTTGCCATCCAAGGGACTCTCAAGCATCTTCTCCGGCACCCCAGTTCCAAGGCGTCCATGCTTTGGCGCTCAGCCTTCTTTATGGTCCAGCCCTCACATTCGTGCATGACCATGGGGAAAACTGCAGAGCAATGACCCTTTCATTAAAAATAGATGTAATTAGAAAAGAATGTGCTACTCACATGAAAATAATCATTACGTTGGAATGTGCAGTGTTCGTAGATGATTATCTATCCATCTACCTATCCATCTATCTATCTATCATCTATCTATCTATCCATCTATCTATCCATCTATCTATCTATCCATCTATCTATGTATCCATCCGTCTATCTATCTATCCATCCGTCTATCTATCTATCCATGTATCTATCTATCTATCCATCTATCTATGTATCCATCCATCTATCCATGTATCCATCCGTCTATCTATCCATCTATCTATCTATCCATCTATCTATCCATCTATCTATGTATCCATCCATCTATCTATCTATCCATGTATCTATCTATCTATCCATCTATCTATGTATCCATCCGTCTATCCATCTATCCATCCGATCCATCCATCTATCTATCTATCATCTATCTATCTATCCATCTATGTATCCATCCGTCTATCCATCTATCCATCCGATCCATCCATCTATCTATCTATCATCTACCTATCTATCCATCTATGTATCCATCCGTCTATCCATCTATCCATCCATCTATCTATCTATGTATCCATCTATCTCTCTATCCATCCATCCATCCATCTATCTATCCATCTATCTATCCATCTATCTATCTATCCATCTATCTATGTATCCATCCGTCTATCTATCTATCCATGTATCTATCTATCTATCCATCTATCTATGTATCCATCCGTCTATCCATCTATCCATCCGATCCATCCATCTATCTATCTATCATCTATCTATCTATCCATCTATGTATCCATCCGTCTATCCATCTATCCATCCGATCCATCCATCTATCTATCTATCATCTACCTATCTATCCATCTATGTATCCATCCGTCTATCCATCTATCCATCCATCTATCTATCTATGTATCCATCTATCTCTCTATCCATCCATCCATCCATCTATCTATCCATCTATCTATCCATCTATCTATCTATCCATCTATCTATGTATCCATCCGTCTATCCATCTATCCGTACGTGTATCTATCTATCTATCTATCTATCTATCTATGTCTCTATCCATCCATCCATCCATCTATCTATCTATCTACCTGTCCATCTATCTATCTATAAACCTGTGCACTGCCCAAGGCTGGGTGAAGTGCCCTATCTCACTTGGTCGGGAGGAACCCCCAGGAATGCACATGCAATGATGCAACGTGGGCACCAGTTAAGCTGCTGCCCGATGGGACTTACTCACAACCCTCGGAAAGACCCAGCACTGTTGGGGGCCAAGTCCTTCTGTACACCGCAGGTCACTGGGACAAATGTCTGCAGTTCATCACCTTTTCTTTGTGGCTTCCCTGGTGGCTCGGATGGTAGACACTCTGCCTGCCATGCAGGAGACCCCGGTTCAGTCCCTGGGTCGCGAAGATCGCCCAGAGGAGGACATGGCCACCCCCTCCCGTCTTCTTGCCTGGAGAATGCCATGGATGGAGGAGCCTGGTGGGCTGCTGTCCAGGAATCCCAAAGAGTCAGACACGACCGAAGCGACGAGCGTGTACACACGCAGAGCTGACGCTTAAAATTATATGAAGCTGCAAGTGTCTAATATAGTGGTTCTCATGTTTTCAGAAGTATACTGCGTGTCCAGTTACTAGAAAATATTTGCTAGCCTCCGTTTAGAGAACAGGGTCATTCTTTTTTGTTGTGGTCGTCGATTATGTATTTGGCCATGCTGGGTCTTAGTCACGGCATATGGGATCTGGGTTCTGGACCAGGGATCAAACCCGGGCCCCCTGCACTAAGGAACACAGACTTTAAACCACTCGGCCACCAGAGAAATCCCGAGAGAACCGTGTCGCTCTTGGAGTGTACGTGTGAAACACACACCAGATGCTGGACACACGGTAGTTGTGCCTGACTCTTTGTGACCCCCGTGGGGCTCCTCTCTGGTGGAGGGGAGCAGGCTTCTCGGGACGGGGACGTCTCTGGGGGTGGACCTCGGGCTCCAGGGCTCACGGGCTCCATCGTTGTAGCTCCAAGGCTCCAGAGCACAGGCTCCCTCGCTGTGAAATGCTGTCTCCTTGTTACGTGGGCCACCGTCCTTTTATAAATGCCCAAACCCTTTCCAGCGTGGCCCCCCAGCCGTCTCTGTCTGTCTTTCTTTGCACAGGGAAGGCCCTGCAGTTTCAGGTCATCAACTTTAACTTTGAAGCCGTGCAGGTTACCTGGAACACCAGCGCCTGCCCCGGGACGAATTTCACGTTCCTGTACAAGTAAGTGGCCTCCCTGGGACAAATTTCGCGTCCGTCCGCAAGGGCGTCCCCCGGACAACCGTGCCTCGGGCGACCCTGGTTCCTCCCCGACGGCGTGCCCCGTGCGGAGGGCCAGGAAGGGCGGTGGGGAGGAACAGAGGGTGCAAGAGTGAGGGCGTGTGTGCCGTCGGCAGCCCCCGGCGGTCACCGCAGCCACAACCGCAGGTCCCAGACCTTGCTCAGCGAGGGAGGACGGCCACTCGCTCGAAACCACCGAGACTCCTGCAGGGCTTTCTCAGAGCGCTCTGTTCCCACGGTGCCGTCTGCCCCCGTCTAGGGCAGCTGTCTCTGCTGACAGCTCTGTCCCCTTGAAAGAGTACCCGTGCTGCCCCGGTGAAGGCTGGGAGGCGTCCCTGGTGGCTCAGGGGTGAAGCGCTCGCTGGCCCAGGCAGGAGACAGGGGTTCGATCCTGGTCTGGGAAGAGCCCACCGGCTGCGGAGCCTATGAAGCTGCAAGTGTCTAATATAGTGGTTCTCATGTTTTCAGAAGTATACTGCGTGTCCAGTTACCAGAAAATATTTGCTAGCCTCCGTTTAGAGAACAGGGTCATTCTTTTTTGTTGTGGTCGTCGATTATGTATTTGGCCATGCTGGGTCTTAGTCACGGCATATGGGATCTGGGTTCTGGACCAGGGATCAAACCCGGGCCCCCTGCACTAAGGAACACAGACTTTAAACCACTCGGCCACCAGAGAAATCCCGAGAGAACCGTGTCGCTCTTGGAGTGTACGTGTGAAACACACACCAGATGCTGGACACACGGTAGTTGTGCCTGACTCTTTGTGACCCCCGTGGGGCTCCTCTCTGGTGGAGGGGAGCAGGCTTCTCGGGGCGGGGGCGTCTCGGGGGGTGGACCTCGGGCTCCAGGGCTCACGGGCTCCATCGTTGTAGCTCCAAGGCTCCAGAGCACAGGCTCCCTCGCTGTGAAATGCTGTCTCCTTGTTACGTGGGCCACCGTCCTTTTATAAATGCCCAAACCCTTTCCAGCGTGGCCCCCCAGCCGTCTCTGTCTGTCTTTCTTTGCACAGGGAAGGCCCTGCAGTTTCAGGTCATCAACTTTAACTTTGAAGCCGTGCAGGTTACCTGGAACACCAGCGCCTGCCCCGGGACGAATTTCACGTTCCTGTACAAGTAAGTGGCCTCCCTGGGACAAATTTCGCGTCCGTCCGCAAGGGCGTCCCCCGGACAACCGTGCCTCGGGCGACCCTGGTTCCTCCCCGACGGCGTGCCCCGTGCGGAGGGCCAGGAAGGGCGGTGGGGAGGAACAGAGGGTGCAAGAGTGAGGGCGTGTGTGCCGTCGGCAGCCCCCGGCGGTCACCGCAGCCACAACCGCAGGTCCCAGACCTTGCTCAGCGAGGGAGGACGGCCTCTCGCTCGAAACCACCGAGACTCCTGCAGGGCTTTCTCAGAGCGCTCTGTTCCCACGGTGCCGTCTGCCCCCGTCTAGGGCAGCTGTCTCTGCTGACAGCTCTGTCCCCTTGAAAGAGGACCCGTGCTGCTGCCCCGGTGAAGGCTGGGAGGGCGTCCCTGGTGGCTCAGGGGTGAAGCGCTCGCTGGCCCAGGCAGGAGACAGGGGTTCGATCCCTGGTCTGGGAAGAGCCCACCGGCTGCGGAGCCACGGAGCCCGGGAGTCCCAGCCAGGGAGCCTGAGCTCTGGAGCCTCGGAGCCGCCCCTGGGGAGCCCGTGGGCCGCAGCGACCCCGGCAGCTCAGGGGGGAAGCATCTGCCTGACCACACGGGAAGACGTGCGCTCAACCCCTGGTCCGGCCGGGAGGGTCCCACAGGCTGCCACGGAGCCCGGAGGCGGCAGCGACGGAAGCCCAGGGGCCCTGGAGCCCGAGGTCCACCCCCAGAGACGCCCCGCCCCGAGAAGCCTGCTCCCCTCCACCAGAGAGGAGCCCCCGCTCCCTGCACCAAGAGGAGAGCCTGCGGCTGCCGGGAACACCCAGACGAGCCAACAATTTAAAAGAAAAAGCATAGGGAGATGTTTCATAGCGGGTGACCAGGGTCACTGTCCCCAAAAGCACGTTTCCCCTGCTTGCCCGGGGTAATGTGCCTCAGCTGGGACACCCTGTGACCTGGGGGCAGATGTGGGAGGAAGGGTTTTTCCAGTGAATTCAGTCTCGATTCTGTAAACAGGGAGTGTTTCTTGCCTTGTCAGATGGCATCGTTGCACTCTGATAAAATGCAAGATAAACAGGAAACAGAAGAGGGAAATTTTAAGACGCATTTATTTGGAAAATAAGACTCACAGGGAGAAAAACACAGGGGTGGACGGCAGAGATGGGGTCACTGATAGCTCCTTTCTTTCTTTCTTTCTTTCTTTTTTTTTAATTCGGAGTCTCCGTCTGTTTTCTCATAAAAGAGATAATTCTTGGTCTCATCGCTGATCGGGTTTGAGGTCTTAAGAACGGAGCGTTAGCTAGTCTCTCTCTGTTGCCTCTGAAAAATGCAGAAAAGCCTCAAAGATATATCCAATGTTGGCACATCGAAAGGGCCTCCTTCAGTAAACAACAAAACCCTGTGAAAAATATACTAACATTAAATCAAATTTGTATGGGAAAAAAAAAAATATATATATATATCCCACACTTCCCACAAGTGCCTCCTTGCTTGAACGGGCTTGGTTACTCTGTGGGTCAATGATTATAGATACCGATCTATTGCTCATGATATTGACGAGTGGCATCAGTCATTATTCGTACCATTAATGGATCTTCAGTTCAGTTCAACTGAGTCACTTGGTCGTGGCTGACTCTCGGCGACTCCGTGGGCGGCCGCCCGCCAGGCTCCCCTGTCCCTCCCCGTCTCCCGGAGCTGCTCAGACTCCTGTGCATGAAGTCGGGGATGCCGTCCAGCCCTCTCCTCCTCGGTCGCCCCTTCTCCTCCTGCCCCCCGTCTTTCCCAGCCTCAGCGCTGGTTTCCTAGGTGGCCGCAACACAGTACCCCACACTGGGCACCTTAGAACAAGGGTAACCGTATCCTTTCCCTTCTCCCGGAGGCTACCCACCTGCCGTTAAGGGCTCCCAAGGCTGGGCTCCCTCCTGTCCCTGCCTGTGCCCTCCCGGGGCTCCTCCTCTCGGTCGGGGTCCCCTCTTCTGCGTCTTCTGAGGACCCTGTCCTGGGGACCTCGTCCACAAGGACCTTCACTCAAACCCTTCTATTCATTCCATCTGCAAAGATGCCATTTCTTAAGAAGGCCAGATGTGGGAGGAAGGGTTTCCAGTGAATTCAGTCTCGATTCTGTAAACAGGGAGTGTTTCTTGCCTTGTCAGATGGCATCGTTGCACTCTGATAAAATGCAAGATAAACAGGAAACAGAAGAGGGAAATTTTAAGACGCATTTATTTGGAAAATAAGACTCACAGGGAGAAAAACACAGGGGTGGACGGCAGAGATGGGGTCACTGATAGCTCCTTTCTTTCTTTCTTTCTTTCTTTTTTTTTAATTCGGAGTCTCCGTCTGTTTTCTCATAAAAGAGATAATTCTTGGTCTCATCGCTGATCGGGTTTGAGGTCTTAAGAACGGAGCGTTAGCTAGTCTCTCTCTGTTGCCTCTGAAAAATGCAGAAAAGCCTCAAAGATATATCCAATGTTGGCACATCGAAAGGGCCTCCTTCAGTAAACAACAAAACCCTGTGAAAAATATACTAACATTAAATCAAATTTGTATGGGAAAAAAAAAAAATATATATATATATATCCCACACTTCCCACAAGTGCCTCCTTGCTTGAACGGGCTTGGTTACTCTGTGGGTCAATGATTATAGATACCGATCTATTGCTCATGATATTGACGAGTGGCATCAGTCATTATTCGTACCATTAATGGATCTTCAGTTCAGTTCAACTGAGTCACTTGGTCGTGGCTGACTCTCGGCGACTCCGTGGGCGGCCGCCCGCCAGGCTCCCCTGTCCCTCCCCGTCTCCCGGAGCTGCTCAGACTCCTGTGCATGAAGTCGGGGATGCCGTCCAGCCCTCTCCTCCTCGGTCGCCCCTTCTCCTCCTGCCCCCCGTCTTTCCCAGCCTCAGCGCTGGTTTCCTAGGTGGCCGCAACACAGTACCCCACACTGGGCACCTTAGAACAAGGGTAACCGTATCCTTTCCCTTCTCCCGGAGGCTACCCACCTGCCGTTAAGGGCTCCCAAGGCTGGGCTCCCTCCTGTCCCTGCCTGTGCCCTCCCGGGGCTCCTCCTCTCGGTCGGGGTCCCCTCTTCTGCGTCTTCTGAGGACCCTGTCCTGGGGACCTCGTCCACAAGGACCTTCACTCAAACCCTTCTATTCATTCCATCTGCAAAGATGCCATTTCTTAAGAAGGCCCTAGTCACAGGTCTTGGGCTCGCACCTAGACAGGGCATTTGGAGACCCGCAGTCCAGCACCTCCGAGATCCATGCAAGGCGTGTAACCCTTTGGGAGACGGAGACTTTTTGCTTCTGACGCGTCTTGCTGTGGTTTTAAGGGGACGAAGGTCATGGAGGCAAATGCCATGAGTCCGGGGCAGAGACGTGAAACAAAGGAATGACCCCTAAGACGTCCCTTTTCACTCTGTTTGTGTATTTATTTCTGCCCGTGCCATGTCTTTCCCTCGTTGTGAGGAGCGGACGCTGGTCCCTGGCTGTGGTGCACGGGCTTCTCCTTTCTATGGCTTCTCTTTGTGGTGCAGCTTGGGCTCTGGGGCGCGCGGGCTTCAGGAGTCGTGGTGCACAGGGTCAGTAGCTCCAGGGCCTGTGGGATCTTCCCCACCCAGGGATCGAACTGGGGTCTCCCGCATTGCAGGCAGATTCCTTTTTTTTTTCTTAAAGAAATGTGCTTCGGGCTTCCCTGGTGGTCAGTGGGTAAGGACACCGCCTGGCAGTGCAAGGGGCGCTGGTTCGATCCCTGGCCGGGGAAGATCCCACGTGCCGCGGAGCAGCTGGACCCGTCTGTCCAATCACTGAGCCGGAGCTCTGGAGCGCATGCGCCCATGTGTCCAATCACCGAGCCGGAGCTCTGGAGCGCATGCACCCGTAGCCGGTGCTCTGGAGCGAGAGAGGCCACCGCCATGGGAGGCCCACACGGGCCAGAGAATAAAATGGTGAATGAAAATGAATATAAATTGGGAAAAAGAGGCATGGTGGGGAACAAGGGGGAAAAAAAAACAAAAAAAGAAAGAAACGTGCTTCCCTATTTGGAACAATAGGGGGCACCCTAGCATTTCTCTGTTTTTTAAAATTTTATTTATTTATTTATTTACTGTTGGCTCTTCTGGGTGTTCCCGGCGGCCGCAGGCTCTCCTCTGGCTGCAGGGAGTGGGGGCTCCTCTCTGGGGGAGGGGAGCAGGCTTCTCGGGGCGGGGACGTCTCTGGGGGTGGACCTCGGGCTCCGGGTCCCCCGGGCTTCCATCGCTGCGGCCCACGGGTTCCCCAGGGGCGGCTCCGAGGCTCCAGAGCACAGGCTCCCTGGTTGGGGCTCCCGAGCTCCGCAGCCTGTGGGATCTTCCCGGACCAGGGATCGAACCCGCGTCTCCTGCCTGGGCCGGCGAGCTCCTCACCCCTGAGCCGCCAGGGAAGCCCAAGAATACTGAAGTGGGTAGCCTAATCCTTCTCCAGGAGATCTTTCCAACCCAGGAATTGAACTGGGGTCTCCTACATGGCAGGTGTATTCTTTATGAGCTGAGGTACAAGGGAAACCCATTACTGGGCCATTGGGAAAGCTTTAAGGTGTTATTTTTTAAGGATGCTGCATGACTGAGTGAGTGTGTTTTTAAAATTCTAGATTAGGAGAAAATGAGGAATACAGAGCATGCTCCAACTACATCCTTCGAGAAGGGTACACTGCCGGGTGCCTCCTGGAGGTGGAAAAAGACGGACTGCTAAATTTTTCGCTCAGGAACGGAACTCAACTGCTTCTCACCAAGCGTCTAGCAATCAGCGCTTACCGTACGTGTTGAGTAGCTGGCGGGTGGGCTGTCCGTCTCGGATTAGGAGACAGTGCAAAAACACAGTGAGGCTCCCTCCAGCACCTCATGGAGGTGACATCACACACCTGCTGTGAAACTCTCGTCAAAGGTTCATGTTGACGTCTAGATTTCAGTAAGATGGTGGTCCGTTTCGAGTGTCATCCCGAGCCGGAGCTCTGGAGCGCATGCACCCGTAGCCGGTGCTCTGGAGCGAGAGAGGCCACTGCCATGGGAGGCCCACACGGGCCAGAGAATAAAATGGTGAATGAAAATGAATATAAATTGGGAAAAAGAGGCATGGTGGGGAACAAGGGGGAAAAAAAAACAAAAAAAGAAAGAAACGTGCTTCCCTATTTGGAACAATAGGGGGCACCCTAGCATTTCTCTGTTTTTTAAAATTTTATTTATTTATTTATTTACTGTTGGCTCTTCTGGGTGTTCCCGGCGGCCGCAGGCTCTCCTCTGGCTGCAGGGAGCGGGGGCTCCTCTCTGGGGGAGGGGAGCAGGCGTCTCGGGGCGGGGACGTCTCTGGGGTGGACCGCGGGCTCCAGGGCCCCCGGGCTTCCGTCGCTGCGGCCCACGGGTTCCCCAGGGGCGGCTCCGAGGCTCCAGAGCACAGGCTCCCTGGTTGGGGCTCCCGAGCTCCGCAGCCTGTGGGATCTTCCCGGACCAGGGATCGAACCCGCGTCTCCTGCCTGGGCCGGCGAGCTCCTCACCCCTGAGCCGCCAGGGAAGCCCAAGAATACTGAAGTGGGTAGCCTAATCCTTCTCCAGGAGATCTTTCCAACCCAGGAATTGAACTGGGGTCTCCTACATGGCAGGTGTATTCTTTATGAGCTGAGGTACAAGGGAAACCCATTACTGGGCCATTGGGAAAGCTTTAAGGTGTTATTTTTTAAGGATGCTGCATGACTGAGTGAGTGTGTTTTTAAAATTCTAGATTAGGAGAAAATGAGGAATACAGAGCATGCTCCAACTACATCCTTCGAGAAGGGTACACTGCCGGGTGCCTCCTGGAGGTGGAAAAAGACGGACTGCTAAATTTTTCGCTCAGGAACGGAACTCAACTGCTTCTCACCAAGCGTCTAGCAATCAGCGCTTACCGTACGTGTTGAGTAGCTGGCGGGTGGGCTGTCCGTCTCGGATTAGGAGACAGTGCAAAAACACAGTGAGGCTCCCTCCAGCACCTCATGGAGGTGACATCACACACCTGCTGTGAAACTCTCGTCAAAGGTTCATGTTGACGTCTAGATTTCAGTAAGATGGTGGTCCGTTTTTCTTTTTTTAAGTAACGAGAGAGGTTTTTTAAAATATATATATTTTGGTCTCTTTTGTTGATTTTTTTTTTTTGAACAGCCTTTATTATTATCTTTTTTTTTAATTTTGTGGGGGTGGGGTGGGGTGGGGAGGGAAGGGGCGGGTGGGCCACTTCTATTGGTCTTTCATTCATCCATTTTTCATCCATCTTTGTTCTCTGGCCCGTGTGGGCCTCTCATCGCACTGGCCTCTCCCCCTGCAGAGCACCGGCTCCGGGCGCATGCGCTCCAGAGCTCTGGCTTGGTAGTTGGATTCATCGGTCCAGCCGCTCCGTGGCACATGGGATCTTCCTGGGCCAGGGATCGAACCGGTGCCCCTTGCACTGCAAGGTGGACTCTTTACCCACTGGACCCCCAGGGAAGCCCTTTGTTTAACTTTTTGTGAGGAATGGAATGTCAGAGGTCCATCTCAGCATTCAATGAGAGCTACGGAGCCCTGATATTTTTTATATAATTTTATTTATTTATTTATTGTTGGCTCTTCTGGGTGTTCCCGGCAGCCGCAGGCTCTCCTCTTGCTGCAGGGAGTGGGGGCTGCTCTCTGGTGGAGGGGAGCAGGCTTCTTGGGGCGAGGACGTCTCTGGGGGTGGACCTCGGGCTCCAGGGCCCACGGGCTTCCGTCGCTGCAGCCCACGGACTCCCCAGGGGCGGCTCCGAGGCTCCAGAGCACAGGCACCCTCGCTGGGGTTCCTGGGCTCCGTGGCTCTGCAGCCTGTGGGATCTTCCCAGATCAGGGATCGAACCCGTGTCTCCTGTCTGGGCAGGCGAGCTCTTCATCCCTGAGTGACCAGGGAAGCACCAGGACCTGGGTGCCTCCTGGAGGTGGAAAAAGACGGACTGCTAAATTTTTCGCTCAGAAACCCTCAACTGCTTCTCACCAAGCGTCTAGCAATCAGCGCTTACCGTACGTGTTGAGTAGCTGGCGGGTGGGCTGTCCGTCTCGGATTAGGAGACAGTGCAAAAACACAGTGAGGCTCCCTCCAGCACCTCATGGAGGTGACATCACACACCTGCTGTGAAACTCTCGTCAAAGGTTCATGTTGACGTCTAGATTTCAGTAAGATGGTGGTCCGTTTTTCTTTTTTTAAGTAACGAGAGAGGTTTTTTAAAATATATATATATTTTGGTCTCTTTTGTTGATTTTTTTTTTTTTGAACAGCCTTTATTATTATCTTTTTTTTTAATTTTGTGGGGGTGGGGTGGGTTGGGGAGGGAAGGGGGCGGGTGGGCCACTTCTATTGGTCTTTCATTCATCCATTTTTCATCCATCTTTGTTCTCTGGCCCGTGTGGGCCTCCCATGGCACTGGCCTCTCCCGCTGCAGAGCACCGGCTCCGGGCGCATGCGCTCCAGAGCTCTGGCTTGGTAGTTGGATTCATCGGTCCAGCCGCTCCGTGGCACATGGGATCTTCCTGGGCCAGGGATCGAACCGGTGCCCCTTGCACTGCAAGGCGGACTCTTTACCCACTGGACCCCCAGGGAAATTGTTTTTTTTTCCCACTTTTTGTGAGGAATGGAATGTCAGAGGTCCATCTCAGCATTCAATGAGAGCTACGGAGCCCTGATATTTTTTATATAATTTTATTTATTTATTTATTGTTGGCTCTTCTGGGTGTTCCCGGCAGCCGCAGGCTCTCCTCTTGCTGCAGGGAGTGGGGGCTGCTCTCTGGTGGAGGGGAGCAGGCTTCTTGGGGCGAGGACGTCTCTGGGGGTGGACCTCGGGCTCCAGGGCCCACGGGCTTCCGTCGCTGCAGCCCACGGACTCCCCAGGGGCGGCTCCGAGGCTCCAGAGCACAGGCACCCTCGCTGGGGTTCCTGGGCTCCGTGGCTCTGCAGCCTGTGGGATCTTCCCAGATCAGGGATCGAACCCGTGTCTCCTGTCTGGGCAGGCGAGCTCTTCATCCCTGAGTGACCAGGGAAGCACCAGGACCTCCTATTCAAAAAAAAAAAAAAAAGAAGAAAAATCACTCACAGACATGATTAACTGTTCCACGGGCTGCCATAAAAAAAATTAGATGAAGCTGACTAGCTTCACATAAAAATCGACCGTCTCCCATTTCTGGAGACCGGAAATGCAAAGTCAAGATGTGGGCAAGGCTTGGTTTCTTCTGGAGGTTCTCAGCGAGGATGGTCCTCGGAGCCTCTCTCTCGGCTCCTGAGGCTGCTGGCAATCGTCACGGGCTCCTGGTTCCCTCCTTCCCGTCTCTGCCTCCATCGTCCCATGGCTTCTCCTTTGTGTCTCTTCTTACCAAGACGCCGCTCACATCAGATTAGGGCTCATCTCCTGTAGGACTCCCACGTCTCAGCTTTTTATTTAAGTGTTTATTTTATATTGCACCAGAGCCAATGACTAATAGGCTCTGCGGTCAAGAATCTGCCTCCCAAGCAGGCGACGCGGGCTCCGCAAGGCCACCCATTCCAGAAATCTTGCTTGGAGCCTCCCGTGGACGGAGGAGCCCGGCAGGGGACGGGGCGTGGTATCGCAAGAGAGTCAGATGTGACTGAGTGATGACACAACAAGAAAGACAGTGAACAGTGTTGGGATAGTTTCTGGGGCACCACAAAGGGACTGAGCCCCACAGCCACATGTATCCCTTCCCCCCTAGACTCCCCTCCCATCCAGGCGGCCCGAGGACATGAAGCAGAGTCCCCTGGGCTGTGTAGGACGTGCTTGTCGGTGACCCATGTTAAACACAGCCGTGCGTCCATGTCCATCCAGACTCCCGGGCTCTCCCTTGCCCCTGGTCAGCATAAGTTCATTCCCTAAGTCTGTGAGTCTCTTTGTGTTTTGTAAACAAGTCCATCGGTACCGTGTCTTTTTGGACTCAGCATACAAGGGATGTCATTCGATGTCTGCGCTCCTCTGTCTGGCCTGACTTCGCTCCCTGAGACACTCTCTCTGACCTCGTCTGTCATGATCCTCTTTGCAAAGATACTAACGTCCTAGGGTCAGGCGTTCAAGGCGTGCTTTTCTGGCGGGAGAGCACGGTTCATTCCATCAGACAGAACTTTCTCGAGCAGTTTCAGGGTGTTCCTTCTGTGAGACACCCACGGGTCCTTGGAGAGTTTCTCACTGTCCAGGCACGAAAGACAAGGAGACCTCCGGTCTCATCAAGTGTGTTTTGTGAGGCGCATTTAGTGAAGCCCCCAATTCGGCACGTGGTAGGTGGAAAAGAGGTTTATCAGGCTGGCGCCAGCGACCACCCGCAAGGAACTAGGTTTCCTGCGAGAGCCCCGATGGGAGGTAAAGGGCGGTTTTTAAAGGCTGGTCCAATCTATGGCGCAAGACCCTCCCTTTGATTGAAATTGGCCACACCTGCACATTCCCTTTTACAATCAACAGAATCGTCTAGGGGCTTCTCTGTCAATTGCAGTCAGCTACCATCAATAAAGAGTAACAGAAAACAGTCAGTGCTCACAGATGAGTCTCTAACCAGTCACCATCAGTGAACCATTTTGCATTCCCTTTGACAAGAGGAAGGACGGAAACAGGCTCAGAAAAAGTGACGCTCAGCCCAGGGACCGCGGAGATGTCAGAGGCGCGGAATGGTTCCCTTGCTCAGGGACGTTAGTGACGGGCTCGTTCTCGCTCGTAGTGAAACCCAGAGCCCCCAGCGACCTGCGCTTCCAGTGGCATGAGGACGCCGTGACCGTGACCTGGGGGACCTGGGCTACAACGACCTCCAGTAGGACTGAGCCCCACAGCCACATGTATCCCTTCCCCTAGACTCCCCTCCCATCCAGGCGGCCCGAGGACATGAACCCCATGTTTAAACACAGCCGTGCGTCCATGTCCATCCAGACTCCCGGGCTCTCCCTTGCCCCTGGTCAGCATAAGTTCATTCCCTAAGTCTGTGAGTCTCTTTGTGTTTTGTAAACAAGTCCATCGGTACCGTGTCTTTTTGGACTCAGCATACAAGGGATGTCATTCGATGTCTGCGCTCCTCTGTCTGGCCTGACTTCGCTCCCTGAGACACTCTCTCTGACCTCGTCTGTCATGATCCTCTTTGCAAAGATACTAACGTCCTAGGGTCAGGCGTTCAAGGCGTGCTTTTCTGGCGGGAGAGCACGGTTCATTCCATCAGACAGAACTTTCTCGAGCAGTTTCAGGGTGTTCCTTCTGTGAGACACCCACGGGTCCTTGGAGAGTTTCTCACTGTCCAGGCACGAAAGACAAGGAGACCTCCGGTCTCATCAAGTGTGTTTTGTGAGGCGCATTTAGTGAAGCCCCCAATTCGGCACGTGGTAGGTGGAAAAGAGGTTTATCAGGCTGGCGCCAGCGACCACCCGCAAGGAACTAGGTTTCCTGCGAGAGCCCCGATGGGAGGTAAAGGGCGGTTTTTAAAGGCTGGTCCAATCTATGGCGCAAGACCCTCCCTTTGATTGAAATTGGCCACACCTGCACATTCCCTTTTACAATCAACAGAATCGTCTAGGGGCTTCTCTGTCAATTGCAGTCAGCTACCATCAATAAAGAGTAACAGAAAACAGTCAGTGCTCACAGATGAGTCTCTAACCAGTCACCATCAGTGAACCATTTTGCATTCCCTTTGACAAGAGGAAGGACGGAAACAGGCTCAGAAAAAGTGACGCTCAGCCCAGGGACCGCGGAGATGTCAGAGGCGCGGAATGGTTCCCTTGCTCAGGGACGTTAGTGACGGGGCTCGTTCTCGCTCGTAGTGAAACCCAGAGCCCCCAGCGACCTGCGCTTCCAGTGGCATGAGGACGCCGTGACCGTGACCTGCGCGGACCTGGGCTACAACGACCTCCAGTACCAAGTCCAGCACAAAAGCGTCTTTGACACCGAGTGGCAGGTGAGGCCGGCGGGCACATCGCCCGGGGTCGGGTGTGAGTAACGCCCCCCAGGATGCAGACACGGGATGGTGGGGGAGAGCCCCGGGGGCTCAGATAGGAGGCTTTGTTCTCAGGACTTACTCACGGGATTGTGGGCTTCCCTGGGGGCTCAGACGCTAAAGAACCTGCCGGCGATGAAGGAGACCCAGAGACCCGGGTTCGATCCCCGGGTGGGGAAGCTCCCCTGGAGGAGGGCACGGCCACCCCCTCCCGTCTTCCTGCCTGGAGACGCCCACGGACAGAGGAGCCCGGCGGGCGGCCGTCCACGGGGTCACACAGAGTCGGAGCCACTGATACTTTTCCACGTTCCCTGCTGGTCCGTGGTTAGGACTCCGCCTTGCAATGCACGCGACCCGGATGGGTTCCATCTCTGGTCTGTGAATGAAGACCCCCGCCATGACTCGGATAAACGACGCCGGCATGGCCGAGTCTGCTGACCACAACCAAGCTCCCAGAGGCTTCTGTACAGGGGTACAGAGAGTTTGGAGCAGAGTTCTTTGGGCCGTGCCATAGATTTTTTGTTGGCTTTCCATCGCAAGCATGGGCCGTATGTACCTGACTTCCCCAAAGTCCCCAACCATCCCCTGTCTCCTGCAGCCGTGCGTTAGCGCTCTAAGCCTGTGAGCCTCTTTCTGTGTGAGGAAGACGTCCCCTTGTATCATTTCTCTGTGCAATCCCCATAAAAGGGACACCCTGGGGTATTTCTCCTGCCACCCTCGTTTGTTGGCTCTTTTTTTTTTTTTTTTGGCCATTTCTTTTTTTCTTGGCTGCTGTTTTGAGGCTACACGTCCGGCCGGAGACGGGAGGTGAACCGGGAGGAGGCGGCGTCCATGCCTCTCGGATCTGAGCCAAGCACCTTGGGGTCCGTCCAGGCTCACGGGGTCCTGTCTTCTCTCCAGTCCGCGGAGGCCGAGACCTGCCACGTCACCATCAACGGCCTGGATCCCGAGAAGTGTTATTCCTTCCGGGCCCGAGTGAAAGCGCTGGAGGTCGGCTATGGCTCGGAAACCTACCCGGGCGACTGGTCTCGGGTGATGCACCTGCAGCGGGGCGAGCTGAGAGGTAGGCGCGGCTGCACAGCCCGGGCTTGCACCTGCCCTCGGGGAGACCGGAAAGAGAAGCCGGATGACCCCGCCCCAATCACTTCCGCAGAGGTCACGCTGCTCGCCAGGCCGCTTCCGGTTTCCGCCATGTCGGGCCTAGTTTGCCTCTTCTTTTTTTTAAGTCTATTTTAGTCTACCTTTTCTTTCTTTCTTTCTTTCTTTCTTTCTTTTTTTTTTTTTAAAACAACTCTTGCTTTACTTTTAACTTTTTTTTTAAACCTTTATTTTACTTTTAACTTTTACAGAGTTTTGTTGTTGACAGATATGTAAGCTCCCAGATTAGTAAGTTGGTCTCTTCTGAGCGCAGGGAGAAGAGTGAGGGTTATTTGGGAAGGTGGCTCCGTGGAGTCAGGTAGAGAGGCACAGAAAGATGTGTAAGTCGGTGACCAGTGGTGAACGGATGGAGGATTGATAGAGATATAGATAAATAGAGGGTAGAGGGATCAATGACAGCGAGAGACGATGGATAGATACGCATGGATGCATAGCAGGTGAGAGATAAGTGGATAGGTAGATGGAGAGATAGATACATAGACGATAGTTGGATCAGTGACACCGGTGGATGTAAAATAGACACACGCAGATGGGTAACAGGTGATAGATAAGTGGACAGATAGATAGGTACATAGGTTATAGATGCGTGTGTGCCTCGTCATTCACTTCAACCGTGTCTGGCTCTTTGTGACCTCATGGGCTGTAGCCCGCCAGGCTCCTCTGTCCTTGGGATTCTCCAGGCGAGAAGACTGGCTTGGGCGGCCGTGCCCTCCTCCAGGGGATCTTCCCCACCCAGGGATCGAACTCACGTCTCCTCTGTCTCCTGCAGTTCAGGCAGATTCTTTATGACTGGCGCCAGCAGGGAAGCCCAGATCGACAGATTGACAGATGGACAGACAGACATATGATGAATGGATAGATAGATGATAGACGGATAGATAAATAGATCGTAGATGGATAGATAGGCGATACATAGACAGAGGATAAATGGATAGTTATGTAGATGGATGCATGGATGGATGGATGGTCGTCAAAAGCAAGTCCTGATACCCTCAAACACCCCTGGCCATGAATTATGTCCACGCTGCCTCCTTACTGACATTTCCCTGTCCGGTGTCTCCATCTCTCTTTCCAGGATACTTCACACCCAGGTCAAGATTTGCTGACCTTGACATTTCTAGAGGACAAGAGAAAAAGGGACCGGTCGTGGTTGGAGTGGGGTCTGGTATCATGCTTGAAGTCTACAGCCCTCCTTTCTGTTTCCGCCTAGATTCGTGCTGGGAAAACCACCTTTTCCCCAACTTTATTCTAATTGCTGGCCTGATCGCCTTCCTGACCGTCTTGCTTCTGCTTCTGTCTTTGTGGAAACTGCGGAGGTAAGCACGCCCCCGCCGGAATCCTCCCACAGGCTTTGGTTTCCGTAGGTCATGAATTGGAGGAAGAAGAGAGACATTGATATGGTCATTGCGCTGAATATCCCTTTCTTTCCAATGCACGTGGTGTATGATAAGAAAATTGGGACGAAAATGATATATCTGCAGGATTCATTGAGAAATAGTCTCATGGAGCCCATAGGACACAAGAACGTTCCGTCCTGCAAGAGTGTCATGGTTGTTCAGCCACTCCGTTGTGACTGACTCTTTGGGACTCCGTGGACGGCAGCCCACCAGGCTCCCCTGTCCTTGGGATTCTCCAGGCGAGAAGACTGGCTTGGGCGGCCGTGCCCTCCTCCAGGGATCTTCCCCACCCAGGATCGAACTCACGTCTCCTCTGTCTCCTGCAGTTCAGGCAGATTCTTTATGACTGGCGCCAGCAGGGAAGCCCAGATCGACAGATTGACAGATGGACAGACAGACATATGATGAATGGATAGATAGATGATAGACGGATAGATAAATAGATCGTAGATGGATAGATAGGCGATACATAGACAGAGGATAAATGGATAGTTATGTAGATGGATGCATGGATGGATGGATGGTCGTCAAAAGCAAGTCCTGATACCCTCAAACACCCCTGGCCATGAATTATGTCCACGCTGCCTCCTTACTGACATTTCCCTGTCCGGTGTCTCCATCTCTCTTTCCAGGATACTTCACACCCAGGTCAAGATTTGCTGACCTTGACATTTCTAGAGGACAAGAGAAAAAGGGACCGGTCGTGGTTGGAGTGGGGTCTGGTATCATGCTTGAAGTCTACAGCCCTCCTTTCTGTTTCCGCCTAGATTCGTGCTGGGAAAACCACCTTTTCCCCAACTTTATTCTAATTGCTGGCCTGATCGCCTTCCTGACCGTCTTGCTTCTGCTTCTGTCTTTGTGGAAACTGCGGAGGTAAGCACGCCCCCGCCGGAATCCTCCCACAGGCTTTGGTTTCCGTAGGTCATGAATTGGAGGAAGAAGAGAGACATTGATATGGTCATTGCGCTGAATATCCCTTTCTTTCCAATGCACGTGGTGTATGATAAGAAAATTGGGACGAAAATGATATATCTGCAGGATTCATTGAGAAATAGTCTCATGGAGCCCATAGGACACAAGAACGTTCCGTCCTGCAAGAGTGTCATGGTTGTTCAGCCACTCCGTTGTGACTGACTCTTTGGGACTCCGTGGACGGCAGCCCACCAGGCTCCCCTGTCCTTCCCCGTCCCCCAGAGTTTGCTCAAACTCATGTCTGTTGAGTCGGTGATGCCGTCCAGCCCTCTCGTCCTCGGTCGCCCCCTTCCCCTCCTGCCCGCCGTCTTTCCCAGCCTCAGGGGCTTTTCCAGGGCGTCAGCTCTTTGTATCAGGCGGCCAGAGGGCTGGAGCTTCAGTTTCAGTGTCCGTCCTTCCAATGAACATTCAGGGTTGGTTTCCTTTAGGATGGACAGGTTGGCTCTCCTTGCCGTCTGAGGGGCTCTCAGGCGTCGTCTCCAGCGCCCCAGCCCAAAGGCATCCGCTCTTCTGTGCTCAGCCTTCTTTAGGTTCCAGCTGTTCCATCTGTTCCTGACGAGTGGAAACACCATAGCTCGGACTCTGCAGGCCTCTGTCAGCCGAAGGATGTCTCTACTTTTGAATACGTGGTCCAGATCTGTCGTGGTTAGCTTGCTTTGAACACACGTCACCTTGAGCTGTGCTCTGCTATCATCTCAGAATGACAAGCCTATCTTTTAATTTTTATAGATATTTATTCAACTGGGCCGTTTGGGGAGGGATGTGAGAAGAACTGGACAGGAAAAGTCCATCTGGTTTGTAAAGCCAGTTATACTCGTTGAAACCACAGATAGCTTTTCAAAAATAGGAGATTCAGTCGTTCTCTGTGTTAACCTTCCAGGCAGGAATGTAAATGGCTGCCATTTCCAGTTCTGTGTAAACACAGTCATGCGCAGACGTTGAACGGTTGGTGTCTGAAGGGAGTGTGGGCGCCATCTTTGCTGCTCCGGCTGAGGTTTCCCTAGCAACGGCTGGAGGGATGCGGAGAGAAAGGTGGAGTGCCATTCTGGACCGCTCATGCTGCGTCCGAGCCAGGTGGAGTCAGGCAGTTTCTAGAACATTCCGTCGGGCTCTCCTGGTGGTCCAGTGGGTAAAGAGCCCACCTGGCACTGCAAGGGGTGCCGGCTCAATCCCTGGCCCGGGAGGATCCCACGTGCCACGGAACGGCTGGACCGGGGTGTCCAACGACCGAGCCGGAGCTCTGGAGCGAGAGAGGCCACGGCCATGGGCCCACACGGGCCAAAGAACAAAGATGGAAATAAATGAAAGACGAATAGAAGAAGCCAAAATTAAAATAATAATAATAAAAAAGAACATTCCATCATGGTTGGACCCAGCCTGAGGATAACGCTCCCCATTCTCGCAAACCGCCCACTTCCTTCTTCAGTCTAGTGTTCTCTTTTCGACGAGCTCAACTGATGCCCCTTATATGAGTCTGTGCTTGAGAGCTGATGGGGCAATCAGATGAGGATATGGACAGAGATCACATCTGAGATTATTGTCGTTGTTTTGTTTTGCTCAGGTGTTTTTATCACAAAATTAAAATCACCGCTACAGGCATCTGAAGGACACATGTCCCTGAAACAAACCCAAATCCTAAGTTTAAGAAAGGCTTTCTAGGCAACAGACATATCTGTCTCCCGGTCCCGAAGGCTGGAATCGATGAGGCCCCGGGCGCGGGCAGGGCTGGCCCCTCTCCCGGGCGCGTCGGCGGCCATCTCCTCCCCGCGGCCCTCCGTGGCGGTGCCTCTGTGGGTGTCTGCGTCCCGACCTCCTCTTTGTAGACGGACACCACTTGCTTCAGGTTCGCCTCCTCGTAGATGAGAACCTCTTGGGCTCTGTGCCCGGGGGCCTGAAAATTACATGGACCCACGCCAGGAATAGGAGCGAATGCCCATGGTTCTTTATGGACGTGTTTTTCGGTCCACAGGGCGTGAACAGCGAACGTGTGGTTGTTTGTCTGGGAGTTCTATAGCATTTTAACGAAGGGCGGTCATTTCTGGAGCAGTCCCTTAGACCAGGGCAGGAGGGAGGCCGGGTTGGGGTGAACGGGGGGGAACGTGATGAAGAAATGCATAGGAGACACTTCCGGCTGATTAAGGTCATCTGAACAGACTCAGCTTCGCCGCGTCTCAGTGATAGGACTTACGGTCCATTGCCCGATACGGGAGAAGGGGCCACACTGGTGAACGGAATTATTATTTTTTTTTAATTAAGAGGGCAATCAACGCTCGGTTTTGAGGCGGATTATGGAGAGCAGAGAGCGTCTCCTGCCTCTGGTGCCTCTGATACACCTTCCCCTCAAGGGGCATGTATTTTATTTTTATAATTTTATTTTTTTGACACACCGGTCCAGCCGCTCCGTAGCACGTGGGATCCTCCCAGGCCAGGGATCGAACCAGCGCCTCTTGCCCTGCAAGGTGGACTCTCTACCCACTGGACCCCCAGGGGGGCCCTCAAGGGGCATATTTTGAGGCGGTGTATCCTCATCCTGCAAGGAGATCCGACCCGTCCATCCTAAAGGAAAGCCGCCCTGGGTAGTCCTTGGAAGGACGGAGGCTAAAGCGCTAGTCCTTTAGCCACTGGATGTGGAGAGCCAACTCATTAGGAAAGACCCTGATGCGGGGAAAGATTGAAGGTGGGAGGAGAAGGGGGCGACCGAGGACGAGAGGGCTGGATGGCATCACTGATTGAATGGACATGAACCTGGGCAAACTCCGGAAGACGGTGGGGAGCAGCGGAGCCTGGCGGGCCGCCATCTAGGGGCTCGCAAAGAGCCGAACGGCACTGACCCGCCCAGTGAGGAGGCCCGGATGTGCTCACGTGGGGTGTGAGGGCTTCAAGCTGTGCATTTGGGGAGAGGAGCGTAATTCAGTCTATAAAGTGTCCATAACACCGGTGTTGGCGAGGTGACAGGCGTTGCTGTTTTGGGGAGACGGGTCCTCTGGCCCAGACACCCCATTCCCGGAGGGGCTTCGCGCGGCTGTGGGAGTCCCCGCGCCCACAGAGCTGGGCTGGACGACACGCATGTTGAAATAGCGGAGCGCAATCCGCGCGGGCCCTTCTGCGTCCCCGCGGCTGACCCGACGATGCTCGCTCCTTTCAGGATCAAGAAGGTCCTCGTGCCCAGCATCCCCGACCCGAAATTCTCCTTCCTGGGGCTGTTCGAGTCTCACCAAGGCAACTTCCAGGTGAGTGGCGTCGCCTCCTCGAGGACCCGCGGGCGTGCCGTGGGCGGCCCGGAGGTCACGTGGCGGCCGTGTGTTAGTTTCCGCTGAGAGGTTTCTGCTCCTCTTGGACTTTGTAGTTTGTGTTTGTGTCGAGCCGAGGAATGATGGGTCCAGGTGGGCGGCGAAGGCGCTCAGCCCTGCGTCCACACGTGTCCACTCTCCCCCAGACCCCCTCCCGTGCAGGCGGCCCCAGGACCTTGAGCAGCGCTGCCTGGGCTGCACGGCCGGTGCTTGTGGGCGATCCTTGCCCGACAGAGCCGTGGGTCCCCGTCCATCCAGACTCCCCGACGCTGCCTTCCCCCGTCCTTACCCTCGACAACCATAAAGTCGTTCTCGAAGTCCGGGCGTCTGTTTTGTCAATGAGTTCCTGCCTGTCGTTTCTCGGGCGCTTGGGCATGTCAGGGACGTCGTGCGGTGTCTTTCCTTCTCTGCCTGACAGACTTCTCTCCGTCTGAGCCTCTCTGGGTTCAGCCCCGTGGCTGCAGATGGCCCGCGTGCGTTCTTTCTGCGACGGAGCCCCGTTCCGCAGTGTCTGTGTGTAACGTCTCCCATTTCCGGGGGGTCCAGGAGGTCAGAAAGAGTCGGCCACGACTGCCCGCCTTTCCCTCCCTCTCTCCCTCCCTGGTGGCTCAGAGGGTCAAGAATCTGCGCACCGATGCAGGAGGCCTGGGTTCGATCCCCGGATTGGGGAGATCCCCTGGAGAAGGGAGCGGCTCCCCATTCCTCAGTGGGTGGACACTAGGAAAAGAGCCTGGTGCTGGGAAAAACAGAAGGCCAGCGGAGAAGCGGGCGACAGAGGATGAGACGCTTGGACGGGACGCCACGTCCACGGACAGGAGTCTGAGCAGCTCCGGGAGACGGGGAGGGACAGGGGAGCCTGGCGGGCGGCCGTCCACAGGGGCACAGAGCGTCGGACATGACTGAGCCATTGAACTGAACCAGGTTGTTCCCATGTCTTGGCCGGGGTCACCACGGCTCCCGTGAACCCTGGAGCGGACCCATCCTTCCAAAGAAAAAAAAAAAAAAGTCTGCTTTCATTCCTCTTTAGGCGCCCGTGAGACTTTTCGGACGGGACAGCCTAAGCTGGCTGTTTCCCTTTGGCTCAGACAAAGCAGCTCCGGGGTCCCCGGGGGGGCTTCTCTGGAGATGAGCCTCACATCCGTGCCCACCCGCCCGCCCCAGCACCCCCGCGGGATTTTCCAGCCTCCGTGCTCGCCGGCGGTCTGATCTTATCAGGAAGTTCCGTTCTCAGTCTGGTCCCTTTTGCAGGACTGATAGCAGAAACCCCCATTTCCGCTCGGCAACGTCTCTGGTCCTGACTTTGATTCCTGGGAGTGGGGGCTTTGGGGAGAGCCAGCCTGAGAAGAAGCCAGGTCCTTCCAGCCCCGGGCGTGGAGTTTGCAGGACCCTGGGGTCCGAGTGCGATTTATGCCCTCGGGATGGCCGCCACCTTGGGAGGTCGGAAATATCACCCAGTTATCCCTCCGGAGCTGGAGACCGGACGCATGAAGTCAAGGGGTCCCGGGGCTGGAGGCTCCAGGGGGGCCCCAGGCGTCCCTGGTCGGGGGGCCGCCTCCCTCCCCTCCCGGTCTCCGCCTCCCCGGGGCCCCTCCTCTGGGTCTGGGTCTCTCCTCTTCGGGGTCTTAGGAGGACCCTGTCCTGGGGTTTAGGGCCTCCCTTGTCCACGGGGACCTCGGCTCAGACCCTTGCCTTCTTCCCGTCTGCAAAGACCCTGTTTCCAAATTAAGTCCCCTTCCCAGGTTCTGACGGGTGGCACTTGGAAATATCTTTTGGAAAGAGGGTATTCAGGTTCCTTTTTTTCTCAGTCGTGCCTAACTCTTTAAGACCCTGTGGGCGGCAGCCCGACAGGCTCCTCCGTCCGCGGGATTCTGCAGGCAAGAAGACAGAAGCGGGCGGCCGTTTCCTTCTCCAGGGGGGTCTTCACGACTCGGGGCTGAGCTCCTGCCTCTTATTCCCCCTGGTGCCACCTGGAAAGTCCCTTCAGCTTCCTAGAGCAGCAACGTGAATTTTAATACTAGTCATGTGTAGGAGATGTTAAAAAAAAAAAAGGACCGAAAAATTCCTCTACCCTCTTCCGTTCTGTCCCCGAGGGCCTGCAAATTAAACAGGCCAAAAAGATTAAAGAGAGAGACTGAAAATCTCCAAGAAGTAATTAGACCTGGGGGCTGAGTCTTATTTAAACAAACGGCGATAGAGTGTAAGGAAGAGGCGAGGGACACACGGAAGGGGTTAGGGACCTGTGAGTAGCTCATGAGACCTGAGAAGGTGACTAGGAAATGCGTAAGAATCAAGGGCTGTTGAGTCAGATTTTAGGCACACTCAGGTTCTCTCTGGCGATCAGCTTTGTCTCTGGAGGTAGCAGGCACTGGATGACTCAACAAACCTACGTTTGCTCTTCTTATCTTTTTAAATTTTATTTATTTGCTATTTATTGTTGGCTCCTCTGGCGTTCATGGCGGCCGCAGGCTCTCCTCTGGCTGCAGGGAGCGGGGGCTCCTCTCTGGGGGAGGGGAGCAGGCGTCTCGGGGCGGGGACGTCTCTGGGGGTGGACCTCGGGCTCCAGGGCCCCCGGGCTTCCGTCGCTGCGGCCCACGGGCTCCCCAGGGCAGCTCCGAGGCTCCAGGGCACAGGCTCCCTCGCTGGGGCTCCCGGGCTCCGTGGCTCCGCAGCCGGTGGGATCTTCCCGGACCAGGGATCGAACCCGTGTCTCCTGCCTGGGCCGGCGAGCTCCTCACCCCTGAGCCACCAGGGACGCCAAGTCCAGTAGATTCTTGCTGGTGATCCATGTTAAATCCAGCCAGGGGTCCAGGTCCATCCCAAACGCCCTGACCCTCCCTTGCACCAGCCCCCGTGCGTTTGTTTTCTGTGCGTCTTTTTCTGTTTGCCCGGCGAGTTCATGTCTAGCCTTTCGTTCTAGACGCCCCGTGTCAGGGGTGTCACGTGGCATGTCTCCTGCCTCCTCGCCGAGCAGGGCCCTCCGCAGGTGCGCCCCCGCGGCTGCGGACGGCCTGAGGGCACGCCCGGTCACGCCGGCCCCCGTGTGTCCCCTTGCAGGAGTGGATCAAGGACACGCAGAACGTGGCCCCCTTGCACAGGATGGGAGCCGGGGACCCAGAGTGCCCGCCGGAGGACGCCCTGCTGGTCCAGCCCGCCGAGGCGGAGCCGTCCAAGCCCGGGGGCCCCGCCAGCCCGCTGTGCCCTCAGATGGATGAGCAGGAGGCCGCGGGAGACCCCAGCCAGCGGCCGTGCCAGGCCCCCGGGGACGGCAGGGTGGTCTCCCTCGGGGATTTCACGTTTGTGATGGCGGACAATGCTTACATGATGTTATGAGTGGGCGCGCACTCCACCGGCAACCGTCCACATGCACGTGGACCTCTCGGGGACTGAGAAGAAAATCTGCACGACGGAGACTCCCCCAAACCGACGATGCTGGTGTCTGAGATCGTGCGGCGCCCCGACCTCGAAACACCCCGCAATCCCGTTCAGGTCGGCCTCCAAGGCCTTGACGGATGACTTCCTGGAGGCGGCAGCATGGTCCTCCTCTCAGTGGGCGCCCCGCGCCCCGGTTCACGTCCCTCGTCACGGAAGATGGGCCGGGGCGCTGAGGTCCCCCTGCGTGGCCCCCGCCCGCCCTCCTCCCTGTTTCTCACGTACAGGATGTTTCTCGGTGTCTCGATGGTCGACAGCGCCTTATCTCGGTGCTTCTCTCTCAGGCTGGCCCCGACGTTACCGCGCCCGGGGCGGCCGGATGCCGTCAGCGGGGCTGATCAGACGCACCGGGAGCCCGTGGGCCGCGTGGGTGTGCCCGTGCTTGCCCTCCCGGAATGGATCCTCTCACGAAATCCCTCCCTGCCCGAGACAAAGCCCCTCACAGAGGCAGACGTGGAAAGAAAGCCCCTTGATCGATGCTCCGACACCAGGCCGCTGTGGAAGGAAGCTGTCTCCTGCCGATTGACAAGAAACGTGGTCGCCATCGCCGGTTTCTGACCTCCACGTGTGAGTGTGGTTGTTCAGCCGCCAGATTGTGTCTGACTCTCGGTGGCCCCCTGGACGGCCGCCCACCAGGCTCCCCTGTCCGTCCCTGTCTCCCGGAGCTGCTCAGACTCCTGTCCGTGGACTCAGGGATGCCCTCCAGCCCTCTCGTCCTCGGTCGCCCCCGTCTCGTCCAGAGCGCCGGCTCAGTCATTGGACACACAGGTCCAGCTGCTCCGCGGCACGTGGGATCCTCCCGGGCCAGGGATCGAACCGGCGCCCCTTGCCGTGCCAGGCGGTGTCCTTACCCACTGGACCACCAGGGAAGCCCTGCTCAGCCCTCTTGAGAGTCCAGCTCTCCCATCCATCCATGACTGCGGGCGGCGTGGGAGGCGGAACACACAGATCCGCTTTCTCCCCGGCCTGAAGGTGAACGAGGAGACGGGAGCTGGCCCAGGCCGCTGAGCTGCAGGGGAAAGGATTGCATCCGCTGAGCCCATAGCCGCGCACCTTCCCCTGCGTAGAAAGTGCAGTCCCTTCACTTGCCCGCTGGTCTCGGGCGCTCAGGGTGCTTGGGTCTTGGCGCCTCGTTCTGGGACCCACGGCCCGGCTGTGCATCCTGAGCGCGTCCCGCCCCGTAAAGGGAGCTCTCTGCTTTTCGAGTTGGGGCTGACGTTTAGCCGAGAGCGGATGACGCCGCGCGTCTCGGGAAGCCCGCCGGCTGGTCCGTGGACGCAGACAGAGAGTCAGCCTTCCGTCCGGCTCAGCAGCCCGTCCCCCCGTATTTCCCAGACGACACGGCCCCGGGTCTCAGGGACGGACCGTGCCCCCGGCGTGCCAACCCCCAGGCCGAGGCCTCCGGTGAAACAAACATCGGCCTCTCCTGGGCGGGGCCGTCTCCCTGCCTCCCTCCCTGCCTGTGGACGTCCCGAGGACAGAGGAGCCTGGCGGGCTGCCGTCCACGGGTCACCAAGCGACGGACACACACACTTGTCCGACGTCACCCTCCATTCCAAACACACGAGGCAGGAAGCGGGCCCTCCTCCGACCCCCGGCGTCCTGGGGTTCTCCTCAGGCGCTGACCTCTTCGGACGGCTTGTCCTTGACCTGGCGCGCCCTACACGCCCCAGGACGGAGGACGTCGTACGTTGCACGGGCCGTGAGTCAGAGATGCTATCTGACCTCCCTCCGCTGCACCTTCTTCTCCTCGCCCGCCCCGTGCCCGCCGGGGGCACGGTTATCGCCGCGATCAAGCTCGGAAATGACTGTCGCTGCTGAGCGGGCAACGCCCCGAAAACTGCGGTCCTCGGAGACTTGAAAAGGGGCGGTGGGACACGGGCCACAGAGGGGCGACGTCGTCCAGTCTCCGCATGGTGCGGACGGCAGCCTTGGTTGGAGGGGATGACCCTGGGAGAAAGCAACTCGGCGGTGTCGTGTCGGGCTGTGCTGTGTGACCTCAGGCGGTGTAGCGCCCTCTCTGAGCCCGGAAGGTTGTAGAGTTACGAATTAATAAACGTGGAAATGGAAAGAGGCACCTGTACCCTGATGTTCACTGCAGCCCTCTCTACAGTAGCTCGAATATGGAAGCAACCTAGATGTCCATCGAGGCATGAATGGATACAAAAGCGCTGGTCCATGTATACAATGGAATACGTCTCAGCTGTAAAAAGAAATGCAGAAGAATCAACCCTAATGAGGTGGCTGGATCTAGAACCCATCATCAGAAGTGAAGTCAGTCCAAAAGAGAGAGACAAGTACAGTCTACTAACACATATATATGGGATCCAGTAAGAGGGTCATGGTAACACACATAGCGAAGCGATAGAAAAACAGACGTAGAGAACAGACGTATGCACGTTGTGGGGAATGAACAGGGGGTGGGAGGCGTAGTGAGAGTAACACGGAAACCTATACCGTCATCTGTGGAAAAGAGAGCTGCAGTCGTTCGCTGTGGGAACAGGGCTTCCTGGAGGGGTGGGATGGGGGGCACAGGGAGAGGGTGGAGGAGGGAGGGGGCCAGGGATAGACCTATGACTAATCTCGGATGATACACATCTGTAAACAACAAAACTGTGTAAAAGTAAAAAGCAAAATTCAAAAAAAAAATGTGATCAGGGCATGCTTTTGAAATAGAAATTCGTTGCATGGACCTAGGCAACCTATTATGTAATTATAGACATTGTTACCCGCACTGGCTAAGATGTATCTCACGACAGTCTTCTGAGCCCCGTGGAATTTGTTATTAAGGAAACTGGAAACCCTCTGCATGTGATCTGAATTCATTCCTGTTTGATGAGTGCGTAATAGTCCACTGTATACATGGACATCGTCTTTATCCTTCTTCCTTTTTTTTTTTTTTTTCTTTTTCCTTCCTAAAGGACACGTAGGTTGCTTGCACGTCTTGGCCCTTGTAAACCGAGCTGCTGTGAACTGTGGGGTGCATGTGTCTTTTCGAAAACACTCTGCTTTGATCTAAATGGGAAGGAAATCCAAAATAGAGGGGATACGTATATACAGATGGGCTTCCCCGGTGGCTCTGACGGTCGAGAACCCGCCTGTGGACGGAGGAGGCGGGTCCCACCGCTGGGTCGGGGGCTCCCGGGAGGGCCTGGTCCCCCCCTGAAAATCCACGGCCGGAGCCTGGTGGGCTGCCGCCCACGCCGGGCCGCAAAGCCTGCGACCCACAGTAGCTCGAATATGGAAGCAACCTAGATGTCCATCGAGGCATGAATGGATACAAAAGCGCTGGTCCATGTATACAATGGAATACGTCTCAGCTGTAAAAAGAAATGCAGAAGAATCAACCCTAATGAGGTGGCTGGATCTAGAACCCATCATCAGAAGTGAAGTCAGTCCAAAAGAGAGAGACAAGTACAGTCTACTAACACATATATATGGGATCCAGTAAGAGGGTCATGGTAACACACATAGCGAAGCGATAGAAAAACAGACGTAGAGAACAGGCGTATGCACGGTGTGGGGAATGAACAGGGGGTGGGAGGCGTAGTGAGAGTAACACGGAAACCTATACCGTCATCTGTGGAAAAGAGAGCTGCAGTCGTTCGCTGTGGGAACAGGGCTTCCTGGAGGGGTGGGATGGGGGGCACAGGGAGAGGGTGGAGGAGGGAGGGGGCCAGGGATAGACCTATGACTAATCTCGGATGATACACATCTGTAAACAACAAAACTGTGTAAAAGTAAAAGCAAAATTAAAAAAAAAATGTGATCAGGGCATGCTTTTGAAATAGAAATTCGTTGCATGGACCTAGGCAACCTATTATGTAATTATAGACATTGTTACCCGCACTGGCTAAGATGTATCTCACGACAGTCTTCTGAGCCCCGTGGAATTTGTTATTAAGGAAACTGGAAACCCTCTGCATGTGATCTGAATTCATTCCTGTTTGATGAGTGCGTAATAGTCCACTGTATACATGGACATCGTCTTTATCCTTCTTCCTTTTTTTTTTTTTTTTTCTTTTTCCTTCCTAAAGGACACGTAGGTTGCTTGCACGTCTTGGCCCTTGTAAACCGAGCTGCTGTGAACTGTGGGGTGCATGTGTCTTTTCGAAAACACTCTGCTTTGATCTAAATGGGAAGGAAATCCAAAATAGAGGGGATACGTATATACAGATGGGCTTCCCCGGTGGCTCTGACGGTCGAGAACCCGCCTGTGGACGGAGGAGAGCGGGTCCCACCGCTGGGTCGGGGGGCTCCCCCGGGGGAGGGCCTGGTCACTGACCCCAGCGTTCTCCCTGGAAAAATTCCACGGGCGGCGGAGCCTGGTGGGCTGCCGCCCACGCCGGGCCGCAAAGCCTGCGACTCCGTGGGGCGGTTCACACTTTCACTTCACTTTCACACGTGTGTGTAAGTGATTCATTCTGCTCCACAGCAGAAAGTAACCGAACACGGCGGAGGAAATGCCCTGCGGTATTTTGAAGAGGAAGCGTGCAGCTGTCGGTGAGAGTCTGCCATTGCTCAGCATCATCCCAGTCAGCGCCTCCCTCGGCTGCCTCCTCCTAGAAACAGAAATCCTGTCCAGCACCCCCGTTTGAAGGCATCCACTTCGGGGCACCCAGGTTTCTTCAGGGTCCAGCCCCTGTGGGACTCGTGTAAAAGGCGCCGCTTTGACTCCACAGACGTTTCATATCCACTTAACCTTACGAGCCCCGATGCTCTGTCCGGGTTCCAGGCACAGAACCCTGAAACCCTCGAGAGGGACACGAGCAGACAGCTTTTGTTATTCAGAACGAGTCCCTTTCGACTCTGCAGGGGCGCCTGGACGCCTTCCAGACGGCACAGCTGGTTGCCAGGGAAGCCAAGCCCGGGTTTAGGGGGTTGGAGGTTTTCAGCCCCGCCCGGGAGGGGACAAGGGGCCGGAATGACCCAGCCCTGCCCAGGGACCTGGGGGCCACTTCGACGTGCAGGAAGGGGGCCCGCAGGGGTCCCCCGCGCCCCATCGCTTACCCTCTGTCTGAACACCTGGCCGAGGCGGGCCGTCCTGGCTGAGCCTTTGCCCCCCGGGGGTGCACGGGGGCCTCCGAGGACGCCGGGCCTTGTTTGATGAGTGCGTAATAGTCCACTGTATACATGGACATCGTCTTTATCCTTCTTCCTTTTTTTTTTTTCTTTTTCCTTCCTAAAGGACACGTAGGTTGCTTGCACGTCTTGGCCCTTGTAAACCGAGCTGCTGTGAACTGTGGGGTGCATGTGTCTTTTCGAAAACACTCTGCTTTGATCTAAATGGGAAGGAAATCCAAAATAGAGGGGATACGTATATACAGATGGGCTTCCCCGGTGGCTCTGACGGTCGAGAACCCGCCTGTGGACGGAGGAGAGCGGGTCCCACCGCTGGGTCGGGGGGCTCCCCCGGGGGAGGGCCTGGTCACTGACCCCAGCGTTCTCCCTGGAAAAATTCCACGGGCGGCGGAGCCTGGTGGGCTGCCGCCCACGCCGGGCCGCAAAGCCTGCGACTCCGTGGGGCGGTTCACACTTTCACTTCACTTTCACACGTGTGTGTAAGTGATTCATTCTGCTCCACAGCAGAAAGTAACCGAACACGGCGGAGGAAATGCCCTGCGGTATTTTGAAGAGGAAGCGTGCAGCTGTCGGTGAGAGTCTGCCATTGCTCAGCATCATCCCAGTCAGCGCCTCCCTCGGCTGCCTCCTCCTAGAAACAGAAATCCTGTCCAGCACCCCCGTTTGAAGGCATCCACTTCGGGGCACCCAGGTTTCTTCAGGGTCCAGCCCCTGTGGGACTCGTGTAAAAATCGCCGCTTTGACTACACAGAGGTTTCATATCCACTTAACCTTACGAGCCCCGATGCTCTGTCCGGGTTCCAGGCACAGAACCCTGAAACCCTCGAGAGGGACACGAGCAGACAGCTTTTGTTATTCAGAACGAGTCCCTTTCGACTCTGCAGGGGCGCCTGGACGCCTTCCAGACGGCACAGCTGGTTGCCAGGGAAGCCAAGCCCGGGTTTAGGGGGTTGGAGGTTTTCAGCCCCGCCCGGGAGGGGACAAGGGGCCGGAATGACCCAGCCCTGCCCAGGGACCTGGGGGCCACTTCGACGTGCAGGAAGGGGGCCCGCAGGGGTCCCCCGCGCCCCATCGCTTACCCTCTGTCTGAACACCTGGCCGAGGCGGGCCGTCCTGGCTGAGCCTTTGCCCCCCGGGGGTGCACGGGGGCCTCCGAGGACGCCGGGTCCCCGCGGACGTGCCGCTGTGCGCGTGGAAGGCAGACCCTGTCCACGTGGAAAGCACACCCACCCGCCGCCGGCTGGCTCGGAAGCCAAGAGAAAGGCGCTTTCTTTGGAGGAGGCTCAGAGCGTCCTCAGGACGTGCCCGGTGGCTCGGACAGGAGAGGCCCTGGCTGCCCACGCAGGACGCCCAGCCCCGACCCTGGATGCACAAGATCCGCTGGAGGAGGGCACGGCTCCCTGCTGCAGCCGTCTTAGGCTTCCCTGGGGGCTCAGAGGGTAAAGGATCCACCTGCCGTGCGGGAGACGTGGGTTCGATCCCCGGGTGGGGAAGATCCCCCGGAGGAGGGCACGGCCGCCCACTCCCGTCTTCCTGCCTGGAACCTCCCATGGATGGAGGAGCCTGGACGGCTACAGTTCATGGGGTCACAAATGTCTGTCTGTCTGTCTGTCTGTCTGTCCATCTACAGGGCTTCCCTGAAGGCTCGGTGGTGAGGAATCTGCCTACCATGCAGGAGACCCGGGTTCGATCCCCGGGTGGGGAGGATCCCCTGGGGGAGGGCACGGCCGCCCCCTCCAGTCTTCCTGCCTGGAGACGCCCACGGACGGAAGAGCCCGGCGGGCGGCCGTCCACAGAGTCACCAAGAGTCAGACACAACAGAGCCACGGAGCTGAACCGAATACAAGGTTGTAGAAGAGCCGGGTTATAAAGAATGCCCAACCATCTACATATCGGAAGACTCATTCTGCAGTTGGTCCCCCAAGCATGGATGCCCGCCGTCGCTTGCCCACCCGGTCCAAAGGAAGGCAATTTCTGAGGGGAACCTGAGAGGAAGAGAGACATTTCTGAGCAAACTGTGACAGAAGGAGGGAGTGGAGACCGGACGGAAAGAAGGAGATTTCTGAGAAAAAGTGGACGAACTGAAGGTGATTTCTGAGGGAAAGCTGACAGAAAAAAAAAAAAAAAGGTGATTTCTGAGGGAAAGCTGACAGAAAAGAAAAAAAAAAAAAGGTGATTTCTGAGGGAAAGCTGACAGAAAAGAAAAAAAAAAGGTGATTTCTGAGGGAAAGCTGACACAAAATAAAAAATGGTGATTTCTGAGGGAAAGCTGACAGAAAAAAAAAAAAAAAGATGATTTCTGAGGGAAAGCTGACAGAAAAAAAAAAAAAAAAGGTGATTTCTGAGGGAAAGCTAACAGAAAAAAAAAAAAAAATGGTGAATTTCTCAGGGAAGTCTGACAGAAAGGAGGAGCTATGTCTGGGAAATCTGACAGAAGAAAAGGAGATTTCTGTGGGAATATGAAAAGAGTGTAAGAGATTTCTGAGAAACACCTGAGAGAGAGAGAAGGCGCTTACGAAGGAAATGTGGCAGGCTGAGGACGTTTATGAGGGAACTCTGAACGAAAGCAGGACATCTCGAGGGCCATCGGACAGGAAAAGGCCATTTGTGGAGAAACTTGACAGCAGCTGGATCCTGCGGGTGTCAGGTCTGGCAGAAAGGCGGTCCTTCCGAGGGAGGAAAGAATGAATTTTCTGAGGGAAATCTAGCATAACATTGCATCTAAGGAAAATATATGCTCAAGAAATGCAACAAAATAAATGGGTCCCCCTTTTGGGCATCCCTGGTTGCTCAGGGGTGGAGAGCTCGCCGGCCCAGGCAGGAGACGCGGGTTCGATCCCTGGTCCGGGAAGATCCCACCAGCTGCGGAGCCACGGAGCCCGGGAGCCCCAGTGAGGGAGCCTGAGCTCTGGAGCCTCGGAGCCGCCCCTGGGGAGCCCGTGGGCCGCAGCGACGGAAGCCCGGGGGCCCCGGAGCCCAAGATCCACCCCCAGAGACGTCCCTGCCCCGAGAAGCCTGCTCCCCTCCACCAGAGAGGAGCCCCCACTGCCTGCAGCCAGAGGAGAGCCTGCGGCCGCCGGAAACACCCAGAAGAGCCAACAATACAGAAATAAATTAATTAAAAAACAATTTTTTAAAAAATAAATAAACGGGTCCTCCTTTTAATAACATGTTCTGTGTGTCTTTGTGAGCAGAATCTCTGGTCCCTTATCACCCACCAGGTGAGGAGCGTCGGACTCGTTTCTGTGACTGAGGGCAAACATGTGTTTAGTAGAAAAAAAAAATATTCCAGATCTTTTCCAGGCCTCGCGAAGGGCCTCTGTGTGCGGGGGAGTGTGGCATAAGACGCTGTGAAAACGTTCATGTTGTGTTCACATCCCCGCCAGCTCTCTTTTCACATTTGCTTCAGTGAAACAAAATCCCCTGAAGAGACGTGTTGGGCGCCTCCCCCTTGTGCCTCCCCAGGCCTCCCCAGAAAGCCGCTGTGTTTCAGCGCGGCTGAGCGGCGGAATGCAGAGGCTCCCGGTCTTCAGCCGAAATCACAGGTTTTAAAAGCACCTGTAGGTGGGGCTTCCCTGGTGGCCCAGTGGCTAAGACGCCAGGCTCCAATGCAGGGGGCCTGAGTTCGATCCCTGGCCGGGAAACTAGATTCCACGGACGGTGACTAAGACCCAGCCTAAATAAATAAATAACTATAAATAAATGTTTAGAAAAAATTAAAGAAAAACAAGTGCAGGTGACTTAGAAACCCTGAACGAAAGCAGGACATCTCGAGGGCCATCGGACAGGAAAAGGCCATTTGTGGAGAAACTTGACAGCAGCTGGATCCTGCGGGTGTCAGGTCTGGCAGAAAGGCGGTCCTTCCGAGGGAGGAAAGAATGAATTTTCTGAGGGAAATCTAGCATAACATTGCATCTAAGGAAAATATATGCTCAAGAAATGCAACAAAATAAATGGGTCCCCCTTTTGGGCATCCCTGGTTGCTCAGGGTGAAGAGCTCGCCGGCCCAGGCAGGAGATGTGGGTTCGATCCCTGGTCCGGGAAGATCCCACAGGCTGTGGAGCCACGGAGCCCGGGAGCCCCAGTGAGGGAGCCTGAGCTCTGGAGCCTCGGAGCCACCCCTGGGGAGCCCGTGGGCCACAGTGACAGAAGCCCGGGGGCCCCGGAGCCCAAGATCCACCCCCAGAGACGTCCCTGCCCCGAGAAGCCTGCTCCCCTCCACCAGAGAGGCCCCCACTGCCTGCAGCCAGAGGAGAGCCTGCGGCCGCCGGAAACACCCAGAAGAGCCAACAATACAGAAATAAATTAATTAAAAAACAATTTTTTAAAAAATAAATAAACGGGTCCTCCTTTTAATAACATGTTCTGTGTGTCTTTGTGAGCAGAATCTCTGGTCCCTTATCACCCACCAGGTGAGGAGCGTCGGACTCGTTTCTGTGACTGAGGGCAAACATGTGTTTAGTAGAAAAAAAAAATATTCCAGATCTTTTCCAGGCCTCGCGAAGGGCCTCTGTGTGCGGGGGAGTGTGGCATAAGACGCTGTGAAAACGTTCATGTTGTGTTCACATCCCCGCCAGCTCTCTTTTCACATTTGCTTCAGTGAAACAAAATCCCCTGAAGAGACGTGTTGGGCGCCTCCCCCTTGTGCCTCCGCAGGCCTCCCCAGAAAGCCGCTGTGTTTCAGCGCGGCTGAGCGGCGGGAATGCAGAGGCTCCCGGTCTTCAGCCGAAATCACAGGTTTTAAAAGCACCTGTAGGTGGGGCTTCCCTGGTGGCCCAGTGGCTAAGACGCCAGGCTCCAATGCAGGGGGCCTGAGTTCGATCCCTGGCCGGGAAACTAGATTCCACGGACGGTGACTAAGACCCAGCCTAAATAAATAAATAACTATAAATAAATGTTTAGAAAAAATTAAAGAAAAACAAGTGCAGGATGCAGCCTTAGGCTAGGATCCACACACTCCCATAGGCCCACACCCCCCCGATCTCCGTGGAGGGGCTTTTGCCCCCGGGCAGGTCCGCGGGGTGTCCACCTGCTGGCCCCGCTTTCCCGGGTTCTCTGTTTTCCCTCCCAGGGCTGGGAGACGGACCTCGGGAAAGAGCACCTGCTGTCAAGCTCATCCCCTTCCTCCACTGCCCGCCTCGCCCCCCTGGGTGGGCTCTGCCCAGATGTGAAATATGGGATTCCGGAAGCGTGTTTCCACAGAGGCAGGGCGTTTTTAAGGTCCCCCACGGGCGTCCTGCGTCCGCATTCCCTGGGAGGGAAAGGGGCACAAACCTAAGACGGGGTGTCTCCTACAGCGATGGTCAATGCCTATTTCGGGCTCACCCGCGTTTTAGGAACTCGGGCCCGGGACAGACGCCTGTGGAGTCCCTCAAACATCACATCAGAAGGGGGGTGACTGGGGACCTATGTTGAGGTCCCTTCACGTGTTCATGTGGAACAGACCCTTTTTTTTTTTTTTTCCGTCCTTTCTTTTTTTAAAATTTTTTCAGTGGGGTGTCTTTGTGTTACACTGTTGCATGAGCTTCAGATGTGCGGCGAAGTTATTGTTACATGTTTTTACAGAGCTTTTCTTTGTTGGCAGGTGTACAGAAACAGGCTTTTTTTAAAAAATGTATTTTACTGGTATTTATTTGGCTGCGTTGGGTCTCAGCTGTAGCATGGGGGCTCTAGTTCCCTGACCAGGGATTGAACCGGGGTCCCCAGGATTGGGAGCAGAGTCTTAGCCACTGGACCACCAGGGAAATCCCAGGCTGGCTTGTTGAAACACATCATTCCCTATCCCAAGGCTTTAAGTAAAGCTTCCTATTTCCTCCTAGAAGTTACAACAATCTCCGCTCTGTAAGTCTGTGTGGTGGATTCCATCTAGGTGGGTTTGCATGTCAGTTCTGAGTTAGAGATGATTTTCTTTAGCTAGGCAGGTTACGACAGACTTGGCTGTATCGACAACATGCACTTTGGCTCTCATATGTGTTTCTGAGCCGAGTTTTCTGCTTAGGGTCTGTTTCCGAACGGTCATCAAGCGGTTGGCAAGGCGTCAGGATTTTCTACGGTCTTCTCTGCAGGCCCGTGCTTCTCAAGAAGACTTTTTCTTTGATGAGAGCTCTGTAGTGAGGTTTGATTTGTAGGCAAAAACCGGTTTTCTTCTACCCTCTTAGGTTCGGTGCCTGAGACCTGCAAATTAAACTATCAAATGGTGAATAAGAACGGAGGGGGAAAAAAAACCACCAGAGGTGACGCATGTATGCCACGGGCCTACTTCCAGGAGAATTCAGTGATGAGCCTATGGAAGAAAAAACACATATTTCCTCTGCTCATCTTTGGTTTCCTGTGTAGAAGCCTATAATTCAGACTGGCGACAGACAGATTAACAAGATAAAAAAAAATATTGAAGTATATTAACATTGCGTCTCAGTTACACTTGGTACTAACTCCAAGGGGCGCCTCATGCCCTTTAAATATCTTTCTTTTTTTTTCAATTTATCTATCTTTTGAGGGGTGGGGTGGGGAGGGGGGGATGGGCGGGCCACTTCCATTGGTCTTTCATTTCTCTATTTTCATCCGTCTTCGTTCTTTGGCTCCTGTGGGCCTCCCATCGCAGTGGCCTCTCTCGCTCCAGAGCTCCAGCTCAGTCATTGGACACACCGGTCCAGCCGCTCCGCGGCACGTGGGATCTTCCCAGGTCAGGGATTGAACCGGCGCCCCTTGCCCTGCAAGGCAGTGTCCTTATTCACTGGACCACCAGGGGAAGCCCTGCCCTTTTAATCTAAAGAAAGGAAACCGAATTTGGGAATTTGGGGAGAAGGCAAGGGATGGGAAGTTGACCAGGAAAATTCACAAAACTAGGGTATGCAGTAGGGTTTGTTATGCACATTTAAGTGGCTGACTTCTCTCTGCTAACCTTCAAAAGTGATAATTTTGACATTTTGCGAAAGTTTATTTTTATTTAACAGTTGCAAAACTTACAAAAATTTATGATTAACATAGAAGTCTTTTTGTTACCATTTAACATTTAAAATTTGTTTGCATTTAAAACATATAGGGGCTTCCCTGGTGGTCCAGTGGGTAAGGACACCGCCTTGCCGTGCAGGGGGCACTGGTTCGATCCCTGGCCCGGGAAGATCCCACGGGCCGCGGAGCGGCTGGACCAGTGTGTCCAATTAGGAGCCGGAGCTCTGGAGCGCATGCGCCCATGTGTCCAATCACCGAGCTGGAGCTCTGGAGCGCATGCGCCCATGTGTCCAATCACCGAGCCGGGGCTCTGGAGCGCATGCGCCCATGTGTCCAATCACCGAGCCGGAGCTCTGGAGCGCATGCGCCCGGAGCTGGTGCTCTGCAGCGAGAAAGGCCACTGCCATGGGAGGCCCACAGGGGCCAGAGAACAAAGATGGAAATTAACAAAAGACCGATACAAGTGGCCAATATATGTATATGTTTATATATATTTATATATTTATTTTATACATTTATATATTTATTTTATACATTTATATATATATATATATACACACACATAATTTGTTCTCACTTGGAGTTCAGTTGCTTCACGCCGTGGTGTGAATCCCTGCTGGTGCACACGGTGGAGCCGCCTTTGCAGAGGCAATGCCTCCCTCGCGCGCCTCCCGCCCCCGCCCTCACCCACCCCTGCAGGTCCCCACCGCGCCCTGCGCTGGGCTCCCGGGCCAGCCGGCCGCCTCCCAGGAGCTCAGGTGGTCATGCGTCTCCGTCAGGCCGCCTTTCCGTTCAGCCAGGCCTTCCCTCACCCGCCGGGGCCTCCTGTCTCCTCTGCACGTCTGCACCTCCGTTCCTGCCTGCAGATGCGTCCGTCGCGACCATCCTTCTAGACTCCATATAGACGCGTTCATGCACGGTGGTCGTTTCTCGCTTCCTGAGTCATTGGCTCTCTCTGACTGTCTCTGGTGCCGTCCCCGGTGGCTGCCTTCTCTCTGGATGAGCGGTCTTCCGACGCCCCCTCTTCCCAGATGTGGGACAGCCTTCTGTCTTCGTTTCCTCCTACGTGGCAAGGTGCTCTACCCAAACCCGCCTCGAGAGTGTGCCCGGACTCGGCCGGTTCTCTCTTCTGGCTTTTTGTGGTTGCTCTACCGTTTCGTCGTGTCCGCCTGTTGGTGACCCCGTGGACGGCCGCCCGCCAGGCTCCCCTGTCCCTCCCCGTCTCCCGGAGCTGCTCAGACTCCTGTCCATGGACTCAGGGATGCCGTCCAGCCCTCTCGTCCTCGGTCGCCCCCTGCACCTTTCCCAGCCTCAGGGGCTTTTCCAGGGAGTCGTCTCTTCCCATCCGGTGGCCACAGGACGGGAGCTTCAACCTCAGCCTCCGTCCTTCCAATGACCACTCAGGGTTGCTGCCCTTTCGGATGGACGGGTTGGCTCTCCGTGCCGTCTAGGGACTCTCAAGCGTCTTATCCAGCGGCTCAGCTCAGAAACATCCCTTCTTCAGCCCTCAGCCTTCTTGATGATCCAGCTCTCACATCCACACGAGACGACGGGGAAAACCGTCGCTCTGGCTAAATGGACGCTTGCTGGAAAGCCCTGTCGGTCCTAGATTTTCTTCCAAGGAGCGTCCGGGTTCAAACTGTTTACACGGCAGAGAGGCTTCGTTGCCGGGGGCTGTTCTGAGTCACTGGTTAGAGTTTCAGGGACTCTCGTACCCTCTTAGTGGGGAAAGGAGTCTGGCTGGCTCAGAGGGCAGGCTACTCTTTGTGAAAGCGACGTGGAGTTTCCCGGCCCGACCCGAGAGAAGAAAGCTTGTGAGGATATTTCTCATCTGTTCGGGTCTGAGCGATTCTTCCAACTCCCTCAAGAATATAAACTCCCCTGGAGAAGGGCTTTGGGAAAAGTTCTCATTAAAAAAATTTTGTTCTTTTCTTTTTTTTTTAAGGGGGGAGGTTTTCTGGCGCTCTGAGTGCTGGAAATACATCCGCCCTGCGGAGGAATGGATGGAGAATTCTTCCCCAGGCTTCTCTGATGGGTTTCTGGGTTCGAGCCCTGGGACGGGAAGATCCCCTGGGGAAGGAAGTGGGCACCGGCTCCTGGCCGCCCACCCGGAGAGCCCCACGGACGGGGGAGCCTAGCGGGCTACCGTCCAGGGGCTCGAGAATCTTCGGACACAACTGAGCAACGAAACCACTGTGCACCCGGGTTTGGGGTTTCTCTGGGAAAGAAATCAGCCTTTCTGTGCAACGCAGCTCTGTTGTTGTTGTTTTTTTCCTCCCCAACCAGCCTGACCGTTGGCGCCTGGGGAGGGGCCGACTTCCTGCCTCCGGGGAGAGGCTGAAGGGAGCCGGGCTGCTGCTCGGAATGAGCGCATTTCTGCGGCCGCAGGCTTACGGGGGCTGTGGGTCCTGAAAGCATGCCTTCCCCCAGAGAAACATGCATCCGCCAATGAAAAATACAACGGTGATACTCCTAACAACAAAAAGATAAACACACACACTCGTAGAGGATTCTAGGAGAGGGCAATGCTCGTTACAAGCAAGATCTATCTTAGAAAGACCACGGAGGTGTTTGGAAAGGTCTTGGGGGGGGACAAAAAATCTAGCAGGAAATGGAAATGAGCTTTCCTGCTACTTCCCAGAGCAGCCTGGAGCCCCCCGGCCGGGGCAGGACTTGATCGATCCAGGCTTTTGCTGATGATTGTGTTCTTTTGCATGTGCGCACACACAAGTCTCCCGTCCGCCCGTTAGGCGGATTCCTCTTCTGTCTGAGTTTCTGAGCGGTTGCATGGTTTCACTTTCACGCCGAGGTTTTTAATCCTCCCGGAGATTCTGAGCAGGGTGGGAGGGACGCATTCGTGGCTCATGATTGCTTATTCAGGCGGCTGGTCCCGATGGGGGCACACCGGCCCCTGCCGCCTCAGCACGGCGTCACCCAGCACTCTGTGCCTCGGGCGTCGGTTGGTTTTCTTTCCGACTGCGTCCCGTGGCCCCTGCACTCAGTTTTTCAGCTTTGCGATTTTGGGAGAAGACTCTTGAGAGCCCCGTGGACGGCAAGGAGAGCCAACCCGTCCATCGCAAAGGAAATCGACCCTGAATATTCACGGCAAGGACGGAGGCTGAAGCGGACGCCCCAATCCTTTGGCACCTGATGCAAAGAGATGACTCCCTGGAGAAGCCCCTGAGGCTGGGACAGACGGAAGGCAGGAGGAGAAGGGGCGACTGAGGACGAGAGGGCTGGACAGCATGTCCGAGTCCATGTACGGGAGTCTGAGCAGCTCCGGGAGACGGGGAGGGACAGGGGCGCCTGGCGGGCGGCCGTCCACGAGGTCACAGAGAGTCAGACATGCCTGAGGGCGTAACATTGAATGTGTAAACAGAATGTATCCTCACTGACTTTCATTTTCTGTAACATTTTGTAATTTTTTTTCTTTCCTAACAGAGATCCTTTACCGTTTTTTTTTCCTCGGCTCTTTTTTGTTTGTTTGTTTGTTTGTTTTTTCTCTCTCACCTCTTTATAACTGCAGTCCTCTGGACGGCAGCCCGCGGCGTTCAGCGTGGGTTTCCTTACCTGGACTGACTCCGCCAGTGGCCCTCTCACAACTTCCAGACTCAGAAATCATCTTTCACCAGAATTCCCAAAGCCAGCCCCTCCCCTTTTTCTTTTTTATCTTCAGGTTCTGCTCACAGTAGCTCGACTCACAAAGGCTTGATGTACACACCCTCGCGGTCATCCACAGGGGAAAAGAGACTGTCGCTCAGCCCCGTAGCGCGGCCGTGTGTCCTCCCTCCAGACGCTGGGCAGCAGAGAAGCCCAAACGATAGCCAGAATCATCTGAAAAATTTGGCAATCTGGCTGAAGGATCTGAGAGGACGCTGGTCCAGGGTCCGGATCTGGCTTCCGTCATTCCTGGTTAAGGGCCACCTGGGAGTCCCTTCCTGCACTGCTGCCCATGGCCAAGCTCCCAGGGACCCTCTCCTAGAGTCTTGCAAAGGGCAGCCTGTCCCTGGGGTCCCGCCGCCGGGTCCCAAGACCCACGAGTTCAGCTCAGTTGAGTGGCTCTGTCGTGTCCAGCTGTCTGTGACCCCCTGGACACAGCAGCACGTCTGTCCTGGGTAACGATTTCGAGGGAGCTGAAAACTTTCCTTCCATTGGTATCCGGGGAGGGAGACATTTGAAGAGGTGAAAAGGAAGAAAAAAAAAAGCAAAGATGAGTATGGGCAAGTGGAGGTACTGAATCCAGCCGCTCTACAGCATCTTTCCCTTTATTCATCTTGCCAAGGAGGAAAACAAAGCTCTTTTCCTCTGTCCCCTTCGGTGCGGTGACGGGGGTATGCACATTAAACTGGGAAAAGCTAGCTCAGCAAGACACTGAAACATCGAATGACGCATACATGCACAGGCGTTCAGAGGCACTGGGTTCACAGAGGTGGTTAGACTTTGGGGGTTTCCATTTGACGTTCATCGGGAAGCAGGAGACGACGAGGACATTTCTGGCTTCTTGCAAACAGTGTCTCTTTGGAGACGAGATGGGAAAGACGCTCTTTCTATAATAATATCTGCCTGGGTCTGGGGACAGCCTCTTCGCCCAGGAGACAAGGTTATCATTGCTTCCAGGGAGAGACTTTAGGACATTCACACGTTGGAGGGGGCGGCATCTGCTTTCTGGCAGATGGAGAATTTCAGAAGCCTTTTTTTAATTAGGCCA
Source organism: Tragulus kanchil (assembly GCA_022376925.1). NCBI lineage: Eukaryota > Metazoa > Chordata > Mammalia > Artiodactyla > Tragulidae > Tragulus > Tragulus kanchil. The sequence continues at coordinate 5,166,690 of JAIOJX010000018.1, forward strand.
GTTCCATTGGTCTTTCATTTATCTAGTTTCTTTGTTCTCTGGCCCATGTGGGCCTCCCATCGCAGGGGCCTCTCTCGCTCCAGAGCTCCGGCTCGGTCGTTGGACACAGCGGTCGAGCCGCTCCGCGACACGTGGGATCTTCCCGGGCCAGGGATCGAACCGGCGCCCCTTGCCCTGCAAGGCGGTGTCCTTACCCACTGGACCCCCAGGGGAGCCCAGCAGCCGGATTCTTTACCGGCTGAGCCGCCAGGGAAGCCCGAGGGAGAGAGATCGGAGCACAAAACTGGACGAGCGTGTGTGGTCCTGAGTGGGGGACGCCCTGTCCTCCTGGGGAGGAGAGGAGAAGGCAGCGGTCGTTGCCCACCAGGACCGTGCCCAGTCTGCACGAGAGGTCACCCCGGCGTTCGATTCCAAGGTTCAGGGGAGCCGCCAGCTGGACGGGTGACGGCCCTGGAGGTGAAGCCGTGCCCGGCTGGTGCTGAAATCTCCCGAGGGGCCTCCTGCCCTCTTGGACGCGAGTCCAAGCCCCTGACCTTGCGGGTGCCTGGGACCTCAGCCCCGCGTCCCTTCCTCCTCTGACCCCGGGGGCAGGTCGGCACATGTGCAAAGCCTTTCGTTTGCAGTTTTAATTGGGGAGTAATTGTTTTACAATACGGGGCTGGTTTCTGCCAGAGGCCCCCTGAATCATCCCTTAGGTAATCAGAGGTCCCCTCCCTCTGGAGCCGCCCTCCCAGCCCCCGGTTCCCACCCCATCATGCCCCGCTCGGTGGGTGCAGAGCGTTAGGCTTGACCCCCGGCATGATGCAGCAAAGGTCCTCTGGTGCTCTGATTTGACTTATGGCAAGGTATATGGCTTGTTTCTTTAATTTAATGTGTTTGGCTCTTCTGGGTGTTCCTGGCGGCCGCGGGCTCTCCTCTGGCTGCAGGGAGCGGGGGCTCCTCTCTGGTGGAGGGGAGCAGGCTTCTCGGGGCGGGGGCGTCTCTGGGGGTGGACCTCGGGGTCCAGGGCCCCCGGGCTTCCGTCGCTGCGGCCCACGGGCTCCCCAGGGGCGGCTCCGAGGCTCCACAGCTCAGGCTCCCTCGCTGGGGCTCCCGGGCTCCGTGGCTCCGCAGCCGGTGGGATCTTCCCGGACCGGGGATCGAACCTGTGACTCCCGCCTGGGCCGGCAAGCTCTTTACCAATAAGCAACCAGGGAAACCCAAGGTATATACATATTTTTATTATTACTTTATTATTTTAAAAAGTTTTTACACAGTGTCGGCCGGACTCGAACCGGCGCCTTGCCCTGCAAGGCGGTGTCCACCCACTGGACCCCAGGGGCCCAGCAGCCGGATTCTTTACCGGCTGAGCCGCCAGGAAGCCCGAGGAGAGAGATCGGAGCACAAAACTGGACGAGCGTGTGTGGTCCTGAGTGGGGGACGCCCTGTCCTCCTGGGGAGGAGAGGAGAAGGCAGCGGTCGTTGCCCACCAGGACCGTGCCCAGTCTGCACGAGAGGTCACCCCGGCGTTCGATTCCAAGGTTCAGGGGAGCCGCCAGCTGGACGGGTGACGGCCCTGGAGGTGAAGCCGTGCCCGGCTGGTGCTGAAATCTCCCGAGGGGCCTCCTGCCCTCTTGGACGCGAGTCCAAGCCCCTGACCTTGCGGGTGCCTGGGACCTCAGCCCCGCGTCCCTTCCTCCTCTGACCCCGGGGGCAGGTCGGCACATGTGCAAAGCCTTTCGTTTGCAGTTTTAATTGGGGAGTAATTGTTTTACAATACGGGGCTGGTTTCTGCCAGAGGCCCCCTGAATCATCCCTTAGGTAATCAGAGGTCCCCTCCCTCTGGAGCCGCCCTCCCAGCCCCCGGTTCCCACCCCATCATGCCCCGCTCGGTGGGTGCAGAGCGTTAGGCTTGACCCCCGGCATGATGCAGCAAAGGTCCTCTGGTGCTCTGATTTGACTTATGGCAAGGTATATGGCTTGTTTCTTTAATTTAATGTGTTTGGCTCTTCTGGGTGTTCCTGGCGGCCGCAGGCTCTCCTCGGGCTGCAGGGAGCGGGGGCTCCTCTCTGGTGGAGGGGAGCAGGCTTCTCGGGGCGGGGGCGTCTCTGGGGGTGGACCTCGGGCTCCAGGGCCCCCGGGCTTCTGTCGCTGCGGCCCACGGGCTCCCCAGGGGCGGCTCCGAGGCTCCACAGCTCAGGCTCCCTCGCTGGGGCTCCCGGGCTCCGTGGCTCCGCAGCCGGTGGGATCTTCCCGGACCGGGGATCGAACCTGTGACTCCCGCCTGGGCCGGCAAGCTCTTTACCAATAAGCAACCAGGGAAACCCAAGGTATATACATATTTTTATTATTACTTTATTATTTTAAAAAGTTTTTACACAGTGTCGTATGTTCCCAGATCAGTCATATGCATATCCCTGGCCCGCCAACCCCCGAGTCCCACCTCTCCGGGCCGTGGCACCCCGCCCCTGCAGGATCCCGTATTCCCACAGAGCAATGAGCATAGCTATCTTTATTCACATGACAGTATAGGTGCCCATGTTACTCCCACTGCGTCTCCCACCCCCTGTTCATTGCGCACCATGTCCGTATGTCTATTCTCTGTCTGTTTTTCCATGCATTCACTGCGTGTGTTACCATTACCCTCTTGCTAGATTCCATATACATGAGTTAGTAGACTGTACTTGTCTTTCTCTTTTTGACTGACTTCACTTTTTATGATAGGTTCTATGAGTATATTTTTTTTTCTTTTTTTTTTAAAGTGTTAAGGGTATATATATATATATATATATATATATATGTATATAATTTTTTTTTTTTAGGAAATATGTTTTTAATGCTATGCTGTAAAAAAAAAATCAGCAACAGTTTCTGATTAGAATTGCATTAAATCCAGGGTCCATATGGGGAAATTGAAATATGTATGTGTGCGTACATATATATTTGTCTTCTGGGCGGGGAGCATTCTTTAGGGCTGAGCCACGTGGGAAGCCCTGGGCTCCGGGAGACGGAGCTGGGAGGACATACCCGCCAACGGCCACGAGAGGGCGGCAGCTGCCCGCACTTCGTCTCCAGCCCGGCCGCGCAGTCCTGTCTGACCCTTTGACCCCGTGGACGGCCGCCCGCCGGGCTCCCCTGTCCCTCCCCGTCTCCCGGAGCTGCTCAGACTCCTGTCCACTGAGTCGGGGTCGTCCTTGGTCACCCCTTCTCCTCCTGCCCTCCCGTCTGTCCCAGCCTCAGGGTGTTTTTTTTTTTTTTTAATGCATTTTATTTATTTCTGTATTGTTGGCTCTTGTGGGTGTTCCCGGCGGCCGCAGGCTCTCCTCTGGCTGCAGGGAGCGGGGGCTCCTCTCTGGTGGAGGGGAGCAGGCTTCCTGGGGCGGGGGCGTCTCTGGGGGTGGACCTCGGGCTCCAGGGCCCCCGGGCTTCCGTCGCTGCGGCCCCCGGGCTCCCCAGGGGCGGCTCCGAGGCTCCAGAGCTCAGGCTCCCTGGCTGGGGCTCCCGGGCTCCGTAGCCTGTGGGATCTTCCCGGACCAGGGATCGAACCCGCGTCTCCTGCCTGGGCCGGCGAGCTCTCCACCCCTGAGCCGCCAGGGAAGCCCTTTCAGGGTCTTTTGAAGCAGGTGGCCGCAGCAGGACTTTGAGCAGACCCAGGGAGATGGGGAGAGACCGGGGAGCCTGGGGCTGCCGTCCGTGGGGTCTGGCACAGGACGGAGCGGCTGAAGGAGGCCCCCTCGATTCCGCACCCGCAGGAGGCCCCCCGGGAGCCGCGCCGGCAGGGTCCGTCCCGTGGCTGACGAGGCAGGTTTGGGCTCGGAGAAGCCAGGCATCCGGTCCTGGAGCAGAATTTGCCAAGCTGCACAACATGTGCAATTGGATTAAGCCTCATAAAGAATATTAGGAAAAACCACGTAAAACGGAATGCCCCCTTTTCTGCACACTAAAATAATTCAGTCTCCTCGACCTGGTTTTCTTTTTTTTTCTGTTAAAAGTAAAGAAAAAAAGAAACGAGGCCGGCTGACGTGTTGGTCCTAACCCAACCGTCGAAGGGTGAAGTGTTAGGTTTCATTACCCTCCGTTCTGAAATTCGGGGTCTGACGGGACTTACCCCCCAAACAGGTGAAACTCGTTAATGGCCCAGCTCTCTAGGTGGGATTTATGATGATATAATGTCTTAACACCCCCACCTATTTCCAGTTAAAACGGGGGAGATTTTCTCCTGGTATTTTCGGGTACGATGGGCGCGGTGAAAATCACGGGAGGGCCTTTTTCATATCTGCCGGTTTCCCTGTTTGCGGGGTCTTTGCTGAAATTTTCCTCTTTTCTTCGCAGCTCCTAGGAGTGTAGACTGACTGCCGGGACGCTTAAAGACAACGTGAGTCGCTGTCGCGGAATTTGGGGGGTGATTGGCTCTGGGAGAGGGGGGACCCCGTTCCTCCCCCCTCTACAGAGTAGGGCTTTGTGAAAACTCGAAACAGAACCCTCCGCGGGTCGCTGGTGGACGTCCAGGCTTTTCGATTCTAACGAGGCTCTTGCCTGCCGTCCCTCGCGAGGCCCGACTCGGGGCGGGGGCGTCTCTGGGGGTGGACCTCGGGCTCCAGGGCCCCCGGGCTTCCGTCGCTGCGGCCCCCGGGCTCCCCAGGGGCGGCTCCGAGGCTCCAGAGCTCAGGCTCCCTGGCTGGGGCTCCCGGGCTCCGTAGCCTGTGGGATCTTCCCGGACCAGGGATCGAACCCGCGTCTCCTGCCTGGGCCGGCGAGCTCTCCACCCCTGAGCCGCCAGGGAAGCCCTTTCAGGGTCTTTTGAAGCAGGTGGCCGCAGCAGGACTTTGAGCAGACCCAGGGAGATGGGGAGAGACCGGGGAGCCTGGGGCTGCCGTCCGTGGGGTCTGGCACAGGACGGAGCGGCTGAAGGAGGCCCCCTCGATTCCGCACCCGCAGGAGGCCCCCCGGGAGCCGCGCCGGCAGGGTCCGTCCCGTGGCTGACGAGGCAGGTTTGGGCTCGGAGAAGCCAGGCATCCGGTCCTGGAGCAGAATTTGCCAAGCTGCACAACATGTGCAATTGGATTAAGCCTCATAAAGAATATTAGGAAAAACCACGTAAAACGGAATGCCCCCTTTTCTGCACACTAAAATAATTCAGTCTCCTCGACCTGGTTTTCTTTTTTTTTCTGTTAAAAGTAAAGAAAAAAAGAAACGAGGCCGGCTGACGTGTTGGTCCTAACCCAACCGTCGAAGGGTGAAGTGTTAGGTTTCATTACCCTCCGTTCTGAAATTCGGGGTCTGACGGGACTTACCCCCCAAACAGGTGAAACTCGTTAATGGCCCAGCTCTCTAGGTGGGATTTATGATGATATAATGTCTTAACACCCCCACCTATTTCCAGTTAAAACGGGGGAGATTTTCTCCTGGTATTTTCGGGTACGATGGGCGCGGTGAAAATCACGGGAGGGCCTTTTTCATATCTGCCGGTTTCCCTGTTTGCGGGGTCTTTGCTGAAATTTTCCTCTTTTCTTCGCAGCTCCTAGGAGTGTAGACTGACTGCCGGGACGCTTAAAGACAACGTGAGTCGCTGTCGCGGAATTTGGGGGGTGATTGGCTCTGGGAGAGGGGGGACCCCGTTCCTCCCCCCTCTACAGAGTAGGGCTTTGTGAAAACTCGAAACAGAACCCTCCGCGGGTCGCTGGTGGACGTCCAGGCTTTTCGATTCTAACGAGGCTCTTGCCTGCCGTCCCTCGCGAGGCCCGACTCTCACAGGAAAAAGGATGGTTTGTATTACTCGTAAGTAGGATTTTATTGCATCCTGAGGGCGACACGTATTTAAGCGTTCGTTCCGAGTACGGCCGGGGATGTCCGATGAAAGTCCACGCGACATGAAAGAAGGGCCTCCGTGTTTGAAGGTAACAATCTCCTTTTGTCGGGCTATAATCTAGACGTGGTAAAAATCGGCCCTCTTCCTCACGCTCACGTGCCCCGGTCGGTGCGATTACACCGGGACTTGGCCCACGTCCAACTGCAGAGCATCGTCCTCATCCCAAACGCTGACTCAGTGTCCGTGAAATTTTTTTAAAATGCCTTTTTTTATTCTTTGTTTTACATCGTGAAGACGTGTAAGTAGGAAGGAGACATCTCCGTGAGAATGTCATCCCTGATGGAGGTGCAAATATGTGTCGTGTATATGTTAGAAAACACCCTTGAGGCTGGGAAAGACGGAGGGCAGGAGGAGAAGGGGGCGGCCGAGGAGGAGAGGGCTGGACGGCACCCCTGACTCCACGGACGGGAGTTTGAGCAGCTGCAGGAGACGGGGAGGGACAGGGGAGCCTGGGCCCAGGGGGGCCTCCCATCGCGGTGGCCTCTCTCGCCGCAGGGCACCGGCTCCGGGCACATGCGCTCCAGAGCTCCGGCTCCTGATTGGACACATGGGCGCATGCGCTCCAGAGCTCCGGCTCCTGATTGGACACATGGGCGCACGCGCTCCAGAGCTCCGGCTCGGTGATTGGACACATGGGCGCATGCGCTCCAGAGCTCCGGCTCCTGACTGGACACATGGACGCATGCGCTCCAGAGCTCCGGCTCGCTGATTGGACACAGCGGTCCAGCCGCTCCGCGGCACGTGGGATCCTCCCGGGCCAGGGATCGAACCGGCGCCCCCTGCACGGCAAGGCGGTGTCCTGACCCACTGGGCCACCAGGGAAGCCCTGTACTTTTCTTGTTATACAGCGTGGCCTCTAGGCGCGCGGGTTTCAGTAGCTGTGCCCCGTGGGCTTTGTGGCCTGCATGCGTGGAAACTTCCGGGCCCAGAGATTGGACCCATGTCCCTGTGCATTGGCGGATAGATTCTTGCCAGCGAGGTCCTGAAAAATTCTTGGAAGAACGTCGTTTCTGTGGGTGAGAAGCATTCAGGGTGAGATTACAGCTTTCGATGAATTCAATGCATCCCTTCTGAAGAATCAGTTCGTGTCAGTAGAATTCACTTTCTGAGTATCTGAGAAAAGTAAAAAAAAAACGACACTTGTGTTTTATTCCTTCTGATATTCTCACTGAATGTATTTTTATTAGGTTTCCCTGGCGGCTCATCTGGTAAAGAGCCCACTGGCCAGGCGTCCCTGGGGGTCCAGTGGGTAAAGAGTCCGCCTTGCAGTGCAAGGGGCGCCGGTTCGATCCCTGGCCCGGGAAGATCCCACGTGCCGCGGAGCGGCTGGACCGGGGTGTCCAATGAGGCGAGAGGCCACTGCGATATTCTTTGTTTAAGTAAGGTAAGTGAGACATCTCCGTTGATGGATGCAAATATGTCGTGTATATGTTAGAAAACACCCTTGAGGCTGGGAAAGACGGAGGGCAGGAGGAGAAGGGGGCGGCCGAGGAGGAGAGGGCTGGACGGCACCCCTGACTCCACGGACGGGAGTTTGAGCAGCTGCAGGAGACGGGGAGGGACAGGGGAGCCTGGGCCCAGGGGGGCCTCCCATCGCGGTGGCCTCTCTCGCCGCAGGGCACCGGCTCCGGGCACATGCGCTCCAGAGCTCCGGCTCCTGATTGGACACATGGGCGCATGCGCTCCAGAGCTCCGGCTCCTGATTGGACACATGGGCGCACGCGCTCCAGAGCTCCGGCTCGGTGATTGGACACATGGGCGCATGCGCTCCAGAGCTCCGGCTCCTGACTGGACACATGGACGCATGCGCTCCAGAGCTCCGGCTCGCTGATTGGACACAGCGGTCCAGCCGCTCCGCGGCACGTGGGATCCTCCCGGGCCAGGGATCGAACCGGCGCCCCCTGCACGGCAAGGCGGTGTCCTGACCCACTGGGCCACCAGGGAAGCCCTGTACTTTTCTTGTTATACAGCGTGGCCTCTAGGCGCGCGGGTTTCAGTAGCTGTGCCCCGTGGGCTTTGTGGCCTGCCGCACGTGGAAACTTCCGGGCCCAGAGATTGGACCCATGTCCCTGTGCATTGGCGGATAGATTCTTGCCAGCGAGGTCCTGAAAAATTCTTGGAAGAACGTCGTTTCTGTGGGTGAGAAGCATTCAGGGTGAGATTACAGCTTTCGATGAATTCAATGCATCCCTTCTGAAGAATCAGTTCGTGTCAGTAGAATTCACTTTCTGAGTATCTGAGAAAAGTAAAAAAAAAACGACACTTGTGTTTTATTCCTTCTGATATTCTCACTGAATGTATTTTTATTAGGTTTCCCTGGCGGCTCATCTGGTAAAGAGCCCACTGGCCAGGCGTCCCTGGGGGTCCAGTGGGTAAAGAGTCCGCCTTGCAGTGCAAGGGGCGCCGGTTCGATCCCTGGCCCGGGAAGATCCCACGTGCCGCGGAGCGGCTGGACCGGGGTGTCCAATGAGGCGAGAGGCCACTGCGATGGGAGGCCCACACAGGCCAAGGAACAAAGATGGATGAAAATAAATATAAAAAGGAAAAAAAAAAGGGAAGCCACTGGCCAATGCAAGAGAAGCAAGGAGCTCAGGTGTGATCCCCGGGTGGGGAAGCTCCCCTAGAGGAGGGCATGGCCGCCCCGTCCAGGCTTCTTGCCGGGAGCCTCCCACGGACAGGGGAGCCTGGCGGGCGGCCGTCCACGGGGTCACACAGACCGGGACGCGAATGCGCGAGGCCCACCTGCCCGTCTGACCTCATTGCCTAGGATCCAGGGCCTCGCGGAGCCGCGAGTGTGAGCCCACCCCCTCGCCCTAAGAGCCGCCGTGACCCCTCTTTCTCCAGGGAGCCGCGAGGCGTCCGAGGGGCCCGACCCGGGGAGGCTCCTGGCGTGTGCCCCGCAGTCGACTCCCGGGGGGCGCGTGGACAGGATTCCGCCCCGTGCCTCTGGAGGGACCGTCCCCCGGTCGAGCAGGGAGGGAGGGACCCGGAGGTGGGTCGGGGAGAGGCACCTCAGCCAGCCGGCTCTGCACCCAGGACCCAGGGCGGCCGCCATCACTCAGGGCCGCCTGCCCTGTAGCTCAGCCCCTTCCGGCGCTCCGGGACCCCCTGGACGGTCGCCGTCCAGGCGCCTCTGTCCGTGGGATGCTCCGGGCCAGCAGGCGAGAGCCGCTCGCCGTGCCCTCCTCCGGGGGGAATTTTCCTGACCCAGGGATCGAACCCGCGTCTCCAGCTACGGCAGGCAGTTGTTTTCTTCTTTTTTTTTAAAAAAAACTTTTATTTATTTATGTTTGGCTGTTCTGGGTCTTTGTTGCTGTGTGGGTTTCGCTGCTCTGCGGGATCTTCCCGGATCAGGGATCGAACCTATGTCTCCTGCATTGGCAGACGGGTTCTTATCCTCTGAGCCACAAGGGAAGCCCTGTTTTCTTTTCTTTGTTAACCACTGAGCGTCAGTCAGATTCGAAACACATGGGCGCCCGGGGCAGGCCCAGGGTCTGGGCACACCCGGAAGCAATGCCTCTCAGTGGACGGCCGCCGGGCACCCTCTGGGCCGCCGAGGCCTGGGAGCCTGGACGGTCGGGAGAAAGGCCGGAGGCTCCCGCACCGGGGGCCCTGATTTCATTCGGGGTGAGTCTGCCCGCTCCCTCCTCCCGAGGCGGAGAAAGAGACCACATCCTGCGGGGCCGCCGGCCTGTCCCCCCTCCCCGCCGGCGGCCACAGTAGGCCTTTCAGGGGGGCCTCCCCGCCCTCCCCGAGGGCCAGACAAGCCCCCCACTGTTAGGGCGCTCGCGGAGCGGCCAGCGGGGGCCTTGAGCCGCCGGCCAGGCTTCATAATTAATGACTTGACCATCGAGGTGAGAAGCCAGGCAGGCTTTGGCTAAATAGTTTATTGTTGGGGGGGCGCGTGTGTGCAGAAAATACATAAAGGAAGTGTTCTACAGGTTTTTTGAGAGAAAAAAAAAAAAAAAAGGCAAAACTCGGAGGCGATTCGTGAAAGGGCAGCTTTCTTCCACCAGGTTTCTACCAATGCCCGTGCACGGGGCGCTGTTGGTGGGAAGGCTGCCCGGGGCCTGCGGGTCCCGCTGGGGCGAGAAGCGGTATTTCCCAGGTGGGCCTGGGTCTGGCCGCGGCGATGAGGCCCACCTCCCCGGGACGTGCTGTCTTTGGGAGAAAAAGAAGCCTCGTTGCGGACCCCGAGGGCAAGCCGAGCGCTTCCTGTCCTGCGACCCTAAAGGCGGCAAGCGGGACCTGCCAGGGGAAGCATTTCGGTGGCCCCGGGCCGGCTGGGGGCAGGTGCATTCCAGACCCGCGGCGGGAAGCCCTCTGCAGGCGGTGGGCTCCCTCCGATGCTGGGTGATCTCTCCAGCGGTTACGGCTGGTGCAGCAAGGGGTGCGTCCAGCTCGTGATGGGTGGAGACCGGGGGTGCCCCCCAGCCCACGGGGTCCCAGCATGCCCCACCCCAGAGGGTCGGCAGCCCCCAGACATTCACATGCTGGGGCCTCGGGCCTCGGATCAGAGCACCAGACACCAGAGACTGTCTGTTTAATAGCCCGGAAGGGTATCTTCCTGGGCGAAGCTCACGGTAGAGAATCAGACGACTGCAGACGTGGGACACCACCCGAGCGGCAGATAAGAGCCCAGGGTCTGGGCACACCGGAAGCAATGCCTCTCAGTGGACGGCCGGGCACCCTCTGGGCCGCCGAGGCCTGGGAGCCTGGACGGTCGGGAGAAAGGCCGGAGGCTCCGCACGGGGCCCTGATTTCATTCGGGGTGAGTCTGCCCGCTCCCTCCTCCCGAGGCGGAGAAAGAGACCACATCCTGCGGGGCCGCCGGCCTGTCCCCCCTCCCCGCCGGCGGCCACAGTAGGCCTTTCAGGGGGGCCTCCCCGCCCTCCCCGAGGGCCAGACAAGCCCCCCACTGTTAGGGCGCTCGCGGAGCGGCCAGCGGGGGCCTTGAGCCGCCGGCCAGGCTTCATAATTAATGACTTGACCATCGAGGTGAGAAGCCAGGCAGGCTTTGGCTAAATAGTTTATTGTTGGGGGGGCGGGGGTGGGCAAAAAAAAAATAAAGGAAGTGTTCTACAGGTTTTTTGAGAGAAAAAAAAAAAAAAAAGGCAAAACTCGGAGGCGATTCGTGAAAGGGCAGCTTTCTTCCACCAGGTTTCTACCAATGCCCGTGCACGGGGCGCTGTTGGTGGGAAGGCTGCCCGGGGCCTGCGGGTCCCGCTGGGGCGGAAGCGGTATTTCCCAGGTGGGCCTGGGTCGGGCCCGCGATGAGGCCCACCTCCCCGGGACGTGCTGTCTTTGGGAGAAAAAGAAGCCTCGTTGCGGACCCCGAGGGCAAGCCGAGCGCTTCCTGTCCTGCGACCCTAAAGGCGGCAAGCGGGACCTGCCAGGGGAAGCATTTCGGTGGCCCCGGGCCGGCTGGGGGCAGGTGCATTCCAGACCCGCGGCGGGAAGCCCTCTGCAGGCGGTGGGCTCCCTCCGATGCTGGGTGATCTCTCCAGCGGTTACGGCTGGTGCAGCAAGGGGTGCGTCCAGCTCGTGATGGGTGGAGACCGGGGGTGCCCCCCAGCCCACGGGGTCCCAGCATGCCCCACCCCAGAGGGTCGGCAGCCCCCAGACATTCACATGCTGGGGCCTCGGGCCTCGGATCAGAGCACCAGACACCAGAGACTGTCTGTTTAATAGCCCGGAAGGGTATCTTCCTGGGCGAAGCTCACGGTAGAGAATCAGACGACTGCAGACGTGGGACACCTGGGTGTGACCCCTGGCTTGGGAAGCTCCCCTGGACGAGGGCACGGCCACCCACGCCACTCTTCTCGCCTGGAGACTCCCACGGACAGAGGAGCCTGGCGGGCGGCCGTCCACGGGGTCACGGGGTCGGACATGACTGAAGCGTCTTAAGAAACAGTATCTGTCTACTTATTCTATTGATCTGTTTATTTTTTTTAATTTTTGGCCTCTTTTTATTGATGACTTATGTATTTATTTCTCATCCGTCTATTTACTCTCTGGCCCGTGTGGGCCTCCCACTGCAGTGGCCCCTCTCGCTCCAGAGCTCCGGCTCGGTAATTCGACACACCGGTCCAGCCGCTCCGCGGCACGTGGGATCTTCCCAGGCCAGGGATCGAACCGGCGCCCCTTCCACTGCACGGCGGTGTCCTTACCCACTGGACCACCAGGGAAGCCCCTCTCTAAGTATATCTACCATTTCTCTCATCTGTTCTCCGTTATCTATTTATCTATATATATGGAGTAATTATCTGTCTACAGATTTCCATCCATCTGTCTATCCATCCATCTCTGTTCTCTGTCCATCTCTCCATCCACCTATCCACCCATCCTTCATCTACTTGTCCATCCAGCCAGCCAGCTCTGTTGTCTACTATCTTTCTGTTTATCATCTCTCTCATCTTTTATCTATCTATATATCTATATATCATTTAATCACAAATCCATCCATCCATGGGTCTACCTGTCCATCCATCCATCTCTCCTTTCTGTCTGTTGTCTGTCCATCTGTCCGTCCATCTGTCTTTCTACCTATCCATCCATCCATCTGTCCGTCCATCTGTCTTTCTACCTATCCATCCATCCATGCGTCTCTATTCTCTATCACCTCCCTGTCTATCTACCTATATATCATCTCCCTCATCTGCTACCTATCTATGATCTATCTGTGTATATTTCAAAAAATCCTCTCTCTCACCATTAGCCCGTCCATCCGTCTCTATTCTGTGTCTGTTGTCTGTCCATCTGTCTGTCTGTCTGTCTGTCTACCTATCCACCCATTCGTCTCTCTTCTCTGTCTATTGTCTGTCCATCTGTCCGTCCATCTGTCTGTCTACCCACCTGTCCATTCATTCAGTGGTCTATGCATCCATGCATCCATCCGTCCATGTCTATTCTCTATCACCTACCGGCCTATCTACCTATATATCATCTCCCTCATCTGCTACCTATCTATGATCTATCTGTGTATATTTCAAAAAATCCTCTCTCTCACCATTAGCCCGTCCATCCGTCTCTATTCTGTGTCTGTTGTCTGTCCATCTGTCTGTCTGTCTGTCTGTCTACCTATCCACCCATTCGTCTCTCTTCTCTGTCTATTGTCTGTCCATCTGTCCGTCCATCTGTCTGTCTACCCACCTGTCCATTCATTCAGTGGTCTATGCATCCATGCATCCATCCGTCCATGTCTATTCTCTATCACCTACCGGCCTATCTACCTATATATCATCTCCCTCAGCTGTCACGTATCTATGTATATTCCAACAGTCATCTCTCTCGCCATTTAACCACCCATCCATTTGTCTCTCCATCTGTCTCTGTTCTGTGTCCATCGTCTGTCTTGTCTCTCGTCAGTCTATCCATCCATCCATTTGTCCGTCCGTCCGTCCACCCCGCTCTCTCTCATGTGCTTGTGCTCAGTCCTGACTCTCGGTGACCCCGTGGACGGCCGCCCGCCAGGCTCCTCTGTGCAGGGGATTCTCCAGGCAAGCAGCCTGGAGGGGGTGGCCGTGCCCTCCTCCGGGGGTCTTCCCCGCCCAGGGATGGAACCCAGCGACTGTTGTGTCTCCTGCATTCAATGCAAACTGGAGACAACGGGCAGGGAAGTCAGGAACCTAGGAGACGGATGCAGCGCTTCCCACAGACCCAGCCGGGCTCCCTTCCTTTGCCGAGGAGGGAGCGTGGCCATCTCGGCGGTGGGGGGCGGGGGGACGCGCGGTGTTCAGGAAATCAGGCTCAGACGTTCAAAGGCTCCGGGCCGGCTGGCTGGGGGCGGGGAGCGCGGCACATTCCTGCCGACGGCCACATGAAAGTCGCCCAGATTAGGGCCGTATATTACCCAGACGTGAGGCAGAGATGGCGGGGGCGGGGCGGGGGCCCGCTTCTGCCCGCGCTGTATCCGATTAGCACCTCATCAGGCCGCGTCCTGCCGGCAGATGCTAACAAGCACGCCGAGGACCCCGCCGGCCGCCGGCCGCTCTGTCTCCCATTAAGAACAAATGCAATTGAAGAGGTTGAGAGAGAGACCCGCTGGACCCGGCCCATATATCACCCTCGCCCCAGAGGCCGACGGGGCTGGCAGGGAAGCCCGTGTCCCGCGTGGGGCTGGGCGCGCCCCCTTCCCGAGACGGATGAGGTCCTTCCCCTCCCGAGAGCCCCACGCGGGGCCCCGGGAGCGCTGAAAGCCCCTCTGTGTTCCTTCCCCGCCTGGGCGCCGGGTTCCCATCGCAGACCGGGAGGTTGAGGGTCCGCGGAATAAAGGCACGCTTCCTCCTGAAACGGATTCCGTCCCGGGGCGACGAGCAGCCTCCATCACGGACGCTTTGAAGACGCTTGAGAGCCCCTCGGACGGCAGCGAGAGCCAACCCGTCCCTCCTGAAGGACGTCCACCCCGTCTCGTCACTGGAAGGACGGAGGCTGAGCTGAAGCTCCAATCCTCTGGCCACCGGATGCAAAGAGCTGACTCCCTGGAAAAGCGCCTGAGGCTGGGAAAGACGGAGGGCAGGGGGAGAAGGGGCGACCGAGGACGAGAGGGCTGGACGGCATCCTCGACTCCATGGACGGGAGTCTGAGCAGCTCCGGCAGACGGGGAGGGACAGGGGAGGCTGGCGGGCGGCCGTCCACCTGTCCTGCAGGAGAGCGGGTTCGATCCCGGTGGGACTGTTGTGTCTCCTGCATTCAATGCAAACTGGAGACAACGGGCAGGGAAGTCAGGAACCTAGGAGACGGATGCAGCGCTTCCCACAGACCCAGCCGGGCTCCCTTCCTTTGCCGAGGAGGGAGCGTGGCCATCTCGGCGGTGGGGGGCGGGGGGACGCGCGGTGTTCAGGAAATCAGGCTCAGACGTTCAAAGGCTCCGGGCCGGCTGGCTGGGGGCGGGGAGCGCGGCACATTCCTGCCGACGGCCACATGAAAGTCGCCCAGATTAGGGCCGTATATTACCCAGACGTGAGGCAGAGATGGCGGGGGCGGGGCGGGGGCCCGCTTCTGCCCGCGCTGTATCCGATTAGCACCTCATCAGGCCGCGTCCTGCCGGCAGATGCTAACAAGCACGCCGAGGACCCCGCCGGCCGCCGGCCGCTCTGTCTCCCATTAAGAACAAATGCAATTGAAGAGGTTGAGAGAGAGACCCGCTGGACCCGGCCCATATATCACCCTCGCCCCAGAGGCCGACGGGGCTGGCAGGGAAGCCCGTGTCCCGCGTGGGGCTGGGCGCGCCCCCTTCCCGAGACGGATGAGGTCCTTCCCCTCCCGAGAGCCCCACGCGGGGCCCCGGGAGCGCTGAAAGCCCCTCTGTGTTCCTTCCCCGCCTGGGCGCCGGGTTCCCATCGCAGACCGGGAGGTTGAGGGTCCGCGGAATAAAGGCACGCTTCCTCCTGAAACGGATTCCGTCCCGGGGCGACGAGCAGCCTCCATCACGGACGCTTTGAAGACGCTTGAGAGCCCCTCGGACGGCAGCGAGAGCCAACCCGTCCCTCCTGAAGGACGTCCACCCCGTCTCGTCACTGGAAGGACGGAGGCTGAGCTGAAGCTCCAATCCTCTGGCCACCGGATGCAAAGAGCTGACTCCCTGGAAAAGCGCCTGAGGCTGGGAAAGACGGAGGGCAGGGGGAGAAGGGGCGACCGAGGACGAGAGGGCTGGACGGCATCCTCGACTCCATGGACGGGAGTCTGAGCAGCTCCGGCAGACGGGGAGGGACAGGGGAGGCTGGCGGGCGGCCGTCCACCTGTCCTGCAGGAGACGCGGGTTCGATCCCCGGGTGGGGACGCTCCCCTGGAGGAGGGCACGGCCGCCCGCTCCCGTCTTCACGCCTGGAGAGGCCCACGGACAGGGGAGCCCGGCGGGCGGCCGTCCACCGAGTGAGGAGCACACACGCCGTGTAAGGGAAGATGGAACAGTCTGGGCCCGTTGACGTCCTTCCTCTGCTGTGCCCCTCAGCGCTCCGGGGCCGTGCCGTCTTCTTCTCCATCGCGAGTGGCCTCCGTGTGGCCACTGGGGACAGCGACAGGGGCCGAGGGCTCGGGGGCCACCCGTTCGTTGGCTGGTGCTGGCTGCGTCAGAGGCGCTGATGGGACCAAGGGGTCACGGGCTTACCCTCCTAAAGAGGCCACGGACGATCCCCGCTCGACGTGAACCGAGTGCCCCTCGGGTGCCCGGACGGAGCGTCCGTCCTCCAAGAGCTCAGACTCTATTTGGAGAGGAGGGTCTTAGACGAGGGGGTGAAGGTGACCTGAAGCCCCTAGGGAGGGTCCTGACCCCTCACGACTGGACGGGGGGCCTTCCGAGAAGAGAGATCAGGTCACGGACACGCACGCCGTCTCCACGCCCAGGAGAGAGGCGTCCGGAGCAGCCGGCCTCTGCCGCCCACACCTGGACCTCCGACTCACTCCGGGGGACGTAGCTCTGTCAGGCCATGGACATCCTCGCGGACATTATTCTATCTCGGAATCATCCGTTCCGTTCAGTCGCTGCGTCGTGTCCAGCTCTCTGTGACCTGCTGGACGGCAGCCCGCCGGGCTCCCCTGTCCTTCCCCGTCTCCCGGAGCTGCTCAGACTCATGGCCGTTGACGCGGGGATGCTGTCCCACCCTCTCGTCCTCTGAATTGTGGGGTCTCCCAGGTTCTCCCATCCTCCACTGGCTAAGAGCCCCTCCCCACATTCCTCTTTCTGTGTTCTTTTCTGGTTTTATTTCCCAGCCGAGCAGGAGTGAAGGCGCGATAGAGGGCGGGCAGGAGCCCCAGGGCCTCAGCCGGCCCCAGACCTTTTGCAACCACAGACAGAAGGGCCCTCTCGCCTTGCAGGGCGCTCTCTGCGGCCCAGACATCAAAGCCGCGTTCCCACCTCCTAGGAGCAGACTGAATGCCTTCAGCAAAGGGTCTCTGGGAGGATCGCGTCGCTTTCAAAAAGCCATACCCCGGCTCATAACCGGGCGCACGACGGGGACATTCCGTATTTAAGAAGCCCGGGTAATTGTTCCCATTACCTTCAAAGGCGACGCGCGATGCCAGGAGACAGTGGGTTCGTTGAGAGGTTCCAGGTAGAAAAACGCCCCTCGCGTGCAGTGAGTGGTGTGTTTTCAAGGTTCAGGGCGGCGTGCATGTATGTGTGTACACGCGTGGTAAAATACACGGAAGGGTGGAACATCATTTATAATAAAGTAACCCATGGATGGGGCTTTCCTCGTGGCTCAGGGGTGAAGCTTGCCCCTCGCCGTGCAGGAGACGTGAGTTCAATCCCTGGGCCGGGAAGGTCCCCTGGAGAAGAGATAGGCTCCCACTCCAGGTTTTACCCCTCAGATGCGGGCGTCCTCGGGTGGGAAGCTCAAGGGCCGAGGGGTGAAGGTGACCTGAAGCCCCTAGGGAGGGTCCTGACCCCTCACGACTGGACGGGGGGCCTTCCGAGAAGAGAGATCAGGTCACGGACACGCACGCCGTCTCCACGCCCAGGAGAGAGGCGTCCGGAGCAGCCGGCCTCTGCCGCCCACACCTGGACCTCCGACTCACTCCGGGGGACGTAGCTCTGTCAGGCCATGGACATCCTCGCGGACATTATTCTATCTCGGAATCATCCGTTCCGTTCAGTCGCTGCGTCGTGTCCAGCTCTCTGTGACCTGCTGGACGGCAGCCCGCCGGGCTCCCCTGTCCTTCCCCGTCTCCCGGAGCTGCTCAGACTCATGGCCGTTGACGCGGGGATGCTGTCCCACCCTCTCGTCCTCTGAATTGTGGGGTCTCCCAGGTTCTCCCATCCTCCACTGGCTAAGAGCCCCTCCCCACATTCCTCTTTCTGTGTTCTTTTCTGGTTTTATTTCCCAGCCGAGCAGGAGTGAAGGCGCGATAGAGGGCGGGCAGGAGCCCCAGGGCCTCAGCCGGCCCCAGACCTTTTGCAACCACAGACAGAAGGGCCCTCTCGCCTTGCAGGGCGCTCTCTGCGGCCCAGACATCAAAGCCGCGTTCCCACCTCCTAGGAGCAGACTGAATGCCTTCAGCAAAGGGTCTCTGGGAGGATCGCGTCGCTTTCAAAAAGCCATACCCCGGCTCATAACCGGGCGCACGACGGGGACATTCCGTATTTAAGAAGCCCGGGTAATTGTTCCCATTACCTTCAAAGGCGACGCGCGATGCCAGGAGACAGTGGGTTCGTTGAGAGGTTCCAGGTAGAAAAACGCCCCTCGCGTGCAGTGAGTGGTGTGTTTTCAAGGTTCAGGGCGGCGTGCATGTATGTGTGTACACGCGTGGTAAAATACACGGAAGGGTGGAACATCATTTATAATAAAGTAACCCATGGATGGGGCTTTCCTCGTGGCTCAGGGGTGAAGCTTGCCCCTCGCCGTGCAGGAGACGTGAGTTCAATCCCTGGGCCGGGAAGGTCCCCTGGAGAAGAGATAGGCTCCCCACTCCAGGCTTCTTAAGGCTTCCCCGGTGGCTCAGACAGTTAAGAATCCGCCTGCCATGCGGGAGACCCGGGTTCGATCTCGGGGTGGGGAAGCTCCCCCGGAGGAGGGCACGGCCACCCGCTCCCGTCTTCTTGCCTGGAGAATGTCATTCCTACCTCAACCGGGCCTTTGAGTCCGCCCACCCTCACGTCTTCGGTTCAGCCTCTTCTTGGGTGAGTAATAGTCCATGGGATCGTACAAGAGTTGGACATGACAGAGCACCTGGGCAGCCATGGTGGGAATGAGCAACGGTTAGGGCCTCCTGGGGGCTCCGAGGAGAGGCGTCCCCCTGCCCAGGCAGGAGACGCGGCGCTCGATTCCTGGTCCGGGAAGAAGCCACACGCGCTCTGGGGCCACGACGCCCGCTGGCCACAGTGACCCGAGCGTGCCCTCTGGAGCCGGAGCTCGGCAACAAGAGAAGCCGCAGCGAGCAGAATCGGAGGCTCCGCGGCTAAAGCGCCGCCCCCGCCCCTCCCACCGCCCGGGTTGCACCGAGAGAACGTCCAGGGGCCGCCGTGAAGGTCCAGCACGGCCCCGAATAAACACAGGGATAATCAGCTATTGGAAAAAACAGCATCTTGGTGGGATGGGGGCGATGGGCTATCCATAGGACTCATGTTGGATGGTGCACATCTGTAAACAATGAAACTGTAAAGGCAAAAAAAAAAAAAGAGAGGAAAACATGATTAATAAAAAAGAAGACATTGATAGAAAAAAAAGCCACCTGAAAAGAAGATTATGTAACTTCCCAGCATCTGCCATGCAAGGAACACGGCGCTTCTTTGAGATGCCTGATACACATTTTATTCATTTGCAATTCAGGTTACCTAAGAAGGCCAAAGCGTTGACGCATTAGATCTGTGCGGCTGGAAAAGACGCCCGAGAGTCCCGTGGACGGCCAGGCGATCCAGCCCAAAGGAAATCGACCCTGAACATTCCCTGGAAGGGCGCACGCTGAGGCTGGCGCTGCAGTCCTCGGCCCCCTGATGGGAAGAGCCGACTCCCTGGAAAGGCCCCCGAGGCTGGGAAAGACGGCGGGCAGGACGCCACGGTCGGAGGGCATCCCTGAGTCCATGGACGTGAGTCTGAGCCGGCTCCGGGCGACGGGCAGGGAAGCCTGGCGGGGGTCGTAGAGACTCAGATACAAGTGAGAGAGGTGGAGGGGATTCCCTAGAGGGAAACAGGGTCCCGGGAGGCAGGCGGTCCATTTCCGCTTCTGCACGCGCACGCCCTGCGTCTCTGACCCCGGGCGGCCGTCTCTTGGCGGGGAAGACCTTCGGGCCGTGGGTTTGGCGTGGCGACCACTGCAGCCGGATCCGTCGCAGAAAAATGCCCTTTCTCGGGGTCCTCACCCACAGGGGCTGTGTGCCCTCAGTCCTCCCGATTTTTCTCTTTTTTTGATAGGTGAGACATGGATGTATTCAGATTCAGAGAAAGCACACTCTGCAGACAGAGCGTGGGCCAGCGCAGAGCGGATCTAGGGCCCCCAAAACAGGGCGTTCTTAGCGTTTATGGCCTGGGTCATTCCATACCTAAAGAGCAGGAGGATTCTTCCAGCTCTTTAGGGAAGGGGTGGAACGGTCAGGTGCCTCTGGGCATGTCCTTTAGCGGCTGATGGAGGACCAAGGTCTGGTCTGACCCCTTGGACCCATTTGATTCTAATGGGTTTATGCCGTGCCCTTGGGCTGTCATTCTTTTCAAAAACTGTGCCTGCTCCTTTCCCTTTGAACCCTTACATTCCCCTCCTCAAGAGATTTTACTCCCCTATTCTTTTTTTTTTTTTTTTCATAGTTTATTTATTTACTTGGCAGTGCCAGGATCTTTAGTTGTGACCTGCGGGACCCAGTTCCCCGACCGCGGATCGAACCCAGCCCCCCTGCACCGGCAGGGTGCCGTCTTAGCCACGGGACCGCCAGGGACGTCCCCACTCCCATATTCTTAGGGTCTTCCCGCCATTTCGCTCCACCTGCACGAGGCGAAAGGAAATGAAGCTATAACCCTCACCCCACCCCCGCAGCCAGGAACAGGAAATCGACGGAAAAACTCAAAAACGGGGGATCTGACTCGGAAACGAGGGTCTCGCGCCTTCCAGGGCTGGCCCTCCCCCTCGAGAGCAGGCTTTTCTGCTCACGGACGTGGGGCTCCGTCTGCTGCTTGTGTGGGATGGAACGGGGGTGCCTTTTTCAGTGATGTAGCTCTGCCTCTGTTCTTGCGAGCATCCCCGCTGGTGCTCAGTGATCTGCCTGCCGTGGCAGGCGGCACGGGAGACGCGGGTTCGATCCCCGGGCGGGGAAGCTCCTCCGGAGGAGGGCACGGCCGCCCCCTCCCGTGTTCTTGCCTGGAGACGCCCACGGACAGAGGAGCCCGGCGGGCGGCCGTCCACGGGCTCATAAGGAGTTGGTTGTGACTCAACAACAGCTGTTCCAATAGAAGTTGGGTCACGTCCAGGAGGTGGGCGACGCTTCCACCCCCCGCCGATCACCCTCCCATGCTTCTTGGGGTGCTCAGAAATCCAGGGCCCGTTTTCTGGGTCTCCTGAGCGGAGTATGCTTGGTTCAGAGGGAGGCGCGGGATTTTCAGCGGCACCTGCGCGTAGCTGTTCTCACGAGTCTCTTCGCACGTGGGTTCCTGGACGGTCGGGGGTCTAGGGCCCCCAAAACAGGGCGTTCTTAGCGTTTATGGCCTGGGTCATTCCATACCTAAAGAGCAGGAGGATTCTTCCAGCTCTTTAGGGAAGGGGTGGAACGGTCAGGTGCCTCTGGGCATGTCCTTTAGCGGCTGATGGAGGACCAAGGTCTGGTCTGACCCCTTGGACCCATTTGATTCTAATGGGTTTATGCCGTGCCCTTGGGCTGTCATTCTTTTCAAAAACTGTGCCTGCTCCTTTCCCTCTGAACCCTTACATTCCCCTCCTTGAGAGATTTTACTCCCCTATTCTTTTTTTTTTTTTTTCATAGTTTATTTATTTACTTGGCAGTGCCAGGATCTTTAGTTGTGACCTGCGGGACCCAGTTCCCCGACCGCGGATCGAACCCAGCCCCCCTGCACCGGCAGGGTGCCGTCTTAGCCACGGGACCGCCAGGGACGTCCCCACTCCCATATTCTTAGGGTCTTCCCGCCATTTCGCTCCACCTGCACGAGGCGAAAGGAAATGAAGCTATAACCCTCACCCCACCCCCGCAGCCAGGAACAGGAAATCGACGGAAAAACTCAAAAACGGGGGATCTGACTCGGAAACGAGGGTCTCGCGCCTTCCAGGGCTGGCCCTCCCCCTCGAGAGCAGGCTTTTCTGCTCACGGACGTGGGGCTCCGTCTGCTGCTTGTGTGGGATGGAACGGGGGTGCCTTTTTCAGTGATGTAGCTCTGCCTCTGTTCTTGCGAGCATCCCCGCTGGTGCTCAGTGATCTGCCTGCCGTGGCAGGCGGCACGGGAGACGCGGGTTCGATCCCCGGGCGGGGAAGCTCCTCCGGAGGAGGGCACGGCCGCCCCCTCCCGTGTTCTTGCCTGGAGACTCCCACGGACAGAGGAGCCCGGCGGGCGGCCGTCCACGGGCTCATAAGGAGTTGGTTGTGACTCAACAACAGCTGTTCCAATAGAAGTTGGGTCACGTCCAGGAGGTGGGCGACGCTTCCACCCCCCGCCGATCACCCTCCCATGCTTCTTGGGGTGCTTAGAAATCCAGGGCCCGTTTTCTGGGTCTCCTGAGCGGAGTATGCTTGGTTCAGAGGGAGGCGCGGGATTTTCAGCGGCACCTGCGCGTAGCTGTTCTCACGAGAGTCTCTTCGCACGTGGGTTTCAACACGGGCTTGTGCACGCGGCCAGGCTGGCCGGCGTCCGTCACGTCTCGGGCAGTCGCTGTGGTCTTGGAGGTTGTCCTGGGCGTTGGAAAGCTCCCCTTGGATCAACCCGGCAGCCAGCCCGGTGTGTTAG
This sequence comes from Tragulus kanchil, assembly GCA_022376925.1. Classification (NCBI taxonomy): domain Eukaryota; kingdom Metazoa; phylum Chordata; class Mammalia; order Artiodactyla; family Tragulidae; genus Tragulus; species Tragulus kanchil. The sequence goes on from JAIOJX010000018.1 coordinate 5,188,914, forward strand.
CCTCGGAGATGGTCGTCGTGGGCAGAATAACGGTCCCAAGGATGTCGACGCCCTGAGCGGCGGGTGATGGACAGAGCGCTGTCCCCAGAGACGTCCTCTGTGTCCTGATCACCACGTGGTGGTTCAGTCCACGTCGGACCCTTTGTGACCCCCTGGACGGTCGCCCGCCAGGCTCCTCTGTCCATGGAATTCTCCAGGCAAGAAGACAGGAGTGGATTGCCGTTTTCTTCTCCGGGGGGAGCTTCCCGACCCGGGGATTGAACCCGTGTCTCCTGCATTGCCAGGCGGATGCTTTACCACATCGTTCGTGTCCAACTGCCTCGGAGATGGTCGTCGTGGGCAGAATAACGGTCCCAAGGACGTCGATGCCCTGAGCGGCGGGTGATGGACAGAGCGCTGTCCCCAGAGACGTCCTCTGTGTCCTGATCACCACGTGGTGGTTCAGTCCACGTAGGACCCTTTGTGACCCCCTGGACGGTCGCCCGCCAGGCTCCTCTGTCCATGGAATTCTCCAGGCAAGAAGACAGGAGTGGATTGCCGTTTTCTTCTCCGGGGGGAGCTTCCCGACCCGGGGATTGAACCCGTGTCTCCTGCATTGCCAGGCGGATGCTTTACCACATCGTTCGTGTCCAACTGCCTCGGAGCTGGTCGGCGGGGGCAGAATAACGGTCCCAAGGACGTCGATGCCCTGAGCGGCGGGTGATGGACAGAGCGCTGTCCCCAGAGACGTCCTCTGTGTCCTGATCACCACGTGGTGGTTCAGTCCACGTAGGACCCTTTGTGACCCCCTGGACGGTCGCCCGCCAGGCTCCTCTGTCCATGGAATTCTCCAGGCAAGAAGACAGGAGTGGATTGCCGTTTTCTTCTCCGGGGGGAGCTTCCCGACCCGGGGATTGAACCCGTGTCTCCTGCATTGCCAGGCGGATGCTTTACCACATCGTTCGTGTCCAACTCTCGCGACCCCGTGGACGGTCGCCCGCCGGGCTCCTCTGTCCGTGGGCGTCTCCAGGCAAGAACACGGGAGGGGGCGGCCGTGCCCTCCTCCAGAGGAGCTTCCCCACCCGGGGATTGAACCTGGGTCTCCGGCACGGGCAGGCAGATTCTTGAACCGTGAGCCACGAGGGAAGCCCATGGCCGCCCTGGGAAGCCAGGCAATGCGCACCCTCCTGCGTATGGGGGCTGGGAGGCATGGGGCGAGGGGCTCTGGCAGGTGTGGGGGCTGCCGGGAAGCTGGAGCTAGCCGTGAGCTCCACCGTCTCCCTGGGCAGGACCTGCTTCTCTCTCCTGGTGCCCTTTAGCGTACGCAGCCCTCATACGTTCTCTTGGCGTGGACAGCGGGTCCTGACCGCAGGTGAAGTTGCAGGTTGCACACCCGGGATTTCCCCCTCCGCCAGCCTGTCTTAAGAAAGGCAGCTCCATTCTTGCAAATCGGGAATCTCAAAGCCAGAGAGAGAGAGACGCTTCGCGTTCCCCCAGCAGAGGGCACGCGATGAACGCGCATCCCGCTTTCCCGGAAGCGGCCCCGGCCTGGGGAGGCGGTCGCCGCCAGGGTCTGGGCGCCCGGCTCTGAGCTCGACGACAGGACCCACTCTCTCCTTGTGGAGATAAAGTAGGAAGGCGTGTCTCCGTGCACCATGCTTCCCAAGCATCCCGGTCGTCCGCTGGCCAGAGTTCAGAGATGCTGCGTGCCACGAGAAAACAAAGCAGACATTCAGCAACACCTTAAACGTCCGTCCTCGCGTAGACCTGAGACCCGGAGCCGGGACCCCGGCTTCGAAGGCAGCACCCAGAGCCCCCGTGCTGCACACTGATGAGCGCCAGAGATTGGGTGCGTGTCGGGGGCTCTGGATATCTGGGTTCACGCTTTCCAGGATGACAGGGCTCCTTGGAAAGGTGAGGGTGAGGGGATTCGTCACTAAGCTGTGTCCGACTCTTGCGACGGCAGGGACTGTAGTTCGGCAGTCTCCTCCGTCCCTGGGGTTGCCTTTCCCGACATCGGGGGCTCTTCCAGGGAGTCGGCTCTTTGCATCCGGCGGCCACAGGATTGGAGCTCTAGCTTCAGCCTCTGTCCTTCCCGGGACGCTGGTTTCCTTAAGAATGGATGGGTCGGAGCTGACAGACGTGCTCCAAATCCCCGTCCGTGGCCGTCACGTTGTCGCCGTGCTGCGGCCGATGGTGACGGTGCAGATGATGCTCACGGTGACGGCTTTCCCGTTAGTTCCCTCTTTCTCCTCCTCCGTCCTGTCAGTTCAAGGAAGCCAGGCAATGCGCACCCTCCTGCGTATGGGGGCTGGGAGGCATGGGGCGAGGGGCTCTGGCAGGTGTGGGGGCTGCCGGGAAGCTGGAGCTAGCCGTGAGCTCCACCGTCTCCCTGGGCAGGACCTGCTTCTCTCTCCTGGTGCCCTTTAGCGTACGCAGCCCTCATACGTTCTCTTGGCGTGGACAGCGGGTCCTGACCGCAGGTGAAGTTGCAGGTTGCACACCCGGGATTTCCCCCTCCGCCAGCCTGTCTTAAGAAAGGCAGCTCCATTCTTGCAAATCGGGAATCTCAAAGCCAGAGAGAGAGAGACGCTTCGCGTTCCCCCAGCAGAGGGCACGCGATGAACGCGCATCCCGCTTTCCCGGAAGCGGCCCCGGCCTGGGGAGGCGGTCGCCGCCAGGGTCTGGGCGCCCGGCTCTGAGCTCGACGACAGGACCCACTCTCTCCTTGTGGAGATAAAGTAGGAAGGCGTGTCTCCGTGCACCATGCTTCCCAAGCATCCCGGTCGTCCGCTGGCCAGAGTTCAGAGATGCTGCGTGCCACGAGAAAACAAAGCAGACATTCAGCAACACCTTAAACGTCCGTCCTCGCGTAGACCTGAGACCCGGAGCCGGGACCCCGGCTTCGAAGGCAGCACCCAGAGCCCCCGTGCTGCACACTGATGAGCGCCAGAGATTGGGTGCGTGTCGGGGGCTCTGGATATCTGGGTTCACGCTTTCCAGGATGACAGGGCTCCTTGGAAAGGTGAGGGTGAGGGGATTCGTCACTAAGCTGTGTCCGACTCTTGCGACGGCAGGGACTGTAGTTCGGCAGTCTCCTCCGTCCCTGGGGTTGCCTTTCCCGACATCGGGGGCTCTTCCAGGGAGTCGGCTCTTTGCATCCGGCGGCCACAGGATTGGAGCTCTAGCTTCAGCCTCTGTCCTTCCCGGGACGCTGGTTTCCTTAAGAATGGATGGGTCGGAGCTGACAGACGTGCTCCAAATCCCCGTCCGTGGCCGTCACGTTGTCGCCGTGCTGCGGCCGATGGTGACGGTGCAGATGATGCTCACGGTGACGGCTTTCCCGTTAGTTCCCTCTTTCTCCTCCTCCCGCGTCCTGTCAGTTCAAGGACGTAATTTCCACCTTTCTCCCTAACGTCTCTCCACGGTGCATCTTAGGGCTCCCACGTCCTCGCTCGTCAGAAGAAAAATATCCTCGGAGAATGTCCAATAGACCCATCTGTCCACATAGAACATAAAACACAAGACATGCCTTATTGGACCGGGTTGGGAGTTCCTTACTTCCTGACAGGAATCCGGGGCTAAGAGACAAGTAAGTAGGAGGAAGAAGAAGATGGAGAGTGAGAGAGAGGAAGGGAAAATAGGAAGGCATGAAGGAAGAAAGGAGGGACGGGAGAGGAAGGAAAGAAGAAAAAGAAAAGAAGGAAAGAAAGGAACAGAACGTGAAAGAGAGAGAAAGAAAGCAGAAATTCAAGACGGAGCGCGGGAACAATGGTGAAGGGAGGTCATAAAACCCTAAGTTATAAAACAGCCGAGCTTTTATCAAGGCGTCCGACGACATTTAAGAAGAAAATGTTATTAAGCAAAAATGAACACGAAAAGTCGTCCCAGATGCTCTCAGTTCACACACTGAAGACATCAACTCCAGATCAAATCCAGAACAGGGAGAGAGAGAGACGGAAAAAAAATAGCCGCAGTGCTTAGAGAGAGAGGCAAGGAGTGACGGAGAGAGGAGACGGAGATGCAGGAGGGGAAAGGTTTATTTTTATTACCTAATATCCAATTTAGGCATTAACAGCTGCCCTTGCCATCAAACGGCTTGGCTGGAACCTCTTTGGAGACTGAAGTCCTCTGGAAGGACGGGGGGTGGGGATCGTCCAGGCCATCTCTGCTCGAGGCGTTCTCGGGGAGCCGGAGCCCCGGTCTGCAGCCCGGGCTCCGTGCCCTTTCGACGACTGTTTTCTCAGTGTCCTTTGGAAGCCCACAGATGCGCTGGCATTTCTTCACCTGTCATCGGAATTGGCTAATCCGTTGCGGTCGCCGGGAGCTGCACGGTGGTGTCCGTGTCACGCAGCCTTCCGTGATGCAGAGAAACTTTATTTGAAGTGAACCTGATGGACGAGTCCAATCCAAATCCGTCCGTGGCCGTCACGTTGTCGCCGTGCTGCGGCCGATGGTGACGGTGCAGATGATGCTCACGGTGACGGCTTTCCCGTTAGTTCCTCTTTCTCCTCCTCCGCGTCCTGTCAGTTCAAGGACGTAATTTCCACCTTTCTCCCTAACGTCTCTCCACGGTGCATCTTAGGGCTCCCACGTCCTCGCTCGTCAGAAGAAAAATATCCTCGGAGAATGTCCAATAGACCCATCTGTCCACATAGAACATAAAACACAAGACATGCCTTATTGGACCGGGTTGGGAGTTCCTTACTTCCTGACAGGAATCCGGGGCTAAGAGACAAGTAAGTAGGAGGAAGAAGAAGATGGAGAGTGAGAGAGAGGAAGGGAAAATAGGAAGGCATGAAGGAAGAAAGGAGGGACGGGAGAGGAAGGAAAGAAGAAAAAGAAAAGAAGGAAAGAAAGGAACAGAACGTGAAAGAGAGAGAAAGAAAGCAGAAATTCAAGACGGAGCGCGGGAACAATGGTGAAGGGAGGTCATAAAACCCTAAGTTATAAAACAGCCGAGCTTTTATCAAGGCGTCCGACGACATTTAAGAAGAAAATGTTATTAAGCAAAAATGAACACGAAAAGTCGTCCCAGATGCTCTCAGTTCACACACTGAAGACATCAACTCCAGATCAAATCCAGAACAGGGAGAGAGAGAGACGGAAAAAAAATAGCCGCAGTGCTTAGAGAGAGAGGCAAGGAGTGACGGAGAGAGGAGACGGAGATGCAGGAGGGGAAAGGTTTATTTTTATTACCTAATATCCAATTTAGGCATTAACAGCTGCCCTTGCCATCAAACGGCTTGGCTGGAACCTCTTTGGAGACTGAAGTCCTCTGGAAGGACGGGGGGTGGGGATCGTCCAGGCCATCTCTGCTCGAGGCGTTCTCGGGGAGCCGGAGCCCCGGTCTGCAGCCCGGGCTCCGTGCCCTTTCGACGACTGTTTTCTCAGTGTCCTTTGGAAGCCCACAGATGCGCTGGCATTTCTTCACCTGTCATCGGAATTGGCTAATCCGTTGCGGTCGCCGGGAGCTGCACGGTGGTGTCCGTGTCACGCAGCCTTCCGTGATGCAGAGAAACTTTATTTGAAGTGAACCTGATCGCTGTTTAGGTCAGTCAAAGACAGAGCACGCCCGGTCCTTTTCATGATAGCTCTTGCCACCTTCCGTTCTTGAGGAGATAAAGCCATGTCAGCACCGTGGCTGCAAGAGCGCTATTTTTAGGGGCTTCAGGAGTCAGCCCGTCAGACATGCTGGAGGCTGAAAGGAGGCCCAGAATCTCAGCCCGCGAGCAAAAGACACCATGAGACAAGAAGCAAGACGGTGTTAAAAAAGAAAAATAACTGTGAGCATCTCAGGAGACCCTGAGAGTGAGGTTCAACGGCGAGTAGGGTTGGAGGACCACCATCTGGGGCCGCTGGATGCGTTGTCCATCGGGGAGCATCCTTCTGTCCTCTGGGACGAGGTACCGGTGTGTGGAATGCTGGATTCTGGCTCCCTGAACCTGGGCCGCGTGACCCGAGGCCCCTTGGGGGTGGCCGTGGAGTCCCCACGACGGCCAGACTGCTGTCTTCCCGGATCCACCACAAGTTGGGTTTGAACAATGTTCTCTCTGTTCTCCCCGCCTTTCACGTTATCTTAACTTCCAACGGCAGCAAATCGCAAACTTCCTTTAGACGACGCCCGCCTGAGAAGCGTGAAAAGTTGCACCTCCTCTTACAAAGACCAGCATAAAAAACATTCACCTATACCATCAGGGTGCCCCTGAGATTTCTGGGCATCGCCGGACCGAGGTGATGACCCCACGTTGAAGGCATTCCTGGGACAGGGTTCTTGACCCACGGAGCTTTCTGAGTCGTGACACGTTGGGAGTGGGGTCTGCTGGGGGGCCACCTAGAGGAGATGGACCCATCGGGTGCTCATGGTTGGGGTCCGCTGGGGGGGCCATCCCAAGGCGATGTGCCCATTGGGTGTGTGTGGTCGAGGTCAGCTGGGCGCCCGCCCTGTGAGGTTGGCTCTTCTCTGTGCTCCCGATGGGGGTCAGCGCGGGGGTCACCCAGGGACTTTCGGAGTCTCCTGTCCACCTGGGGACGGAACAGAGGACCCCCTTACCGGGACGCCCTGAGCACTGGACATCGTCAGTCTAAATGAGGTCACGTCCACGTCAGGACTGCTTCCGCCCGGGGCTATTTTGAACCCGAGGTCCGAGGACTGGCCGTCCCCAGCCGGTGGCCTCTTTCTCCATCACCGCGTTCCGCTTGTGGCCTCCTGACTTGCTCCTCGTGGCCGTGTCGCCGTCATGCATCCTGACGTTCCACGGCCACGCAGCCAGGGAGTCCGAGGTGTGAGGGAGGTGGCCATCAACCCGGGGAACCCCCAGAGATGGGAAAGGCCAGGAAGGAACGTCCCCGGGACCCTCTGCAGGGAGCGCAGCCCGTGCTGTCACTTGACGTCCAATTTCTGGTCTCCAGAAACGGCAAAGGACAAAGTCTCGTTTTCCGGAGACCTCCTGGCCGCCCACCCCACCTGATCCATCACCAGCGAAAGCCACGGGGCCGTCTCAGGACCCAGGGTACGACGTGGCTCTCCCTGGAGGCTCAGATGAGAAAGCCGTCCACACGCACGGCAGGAGACATAGGCTCGATCCCTGGGTGGGGAAGGTTCCCCGGAAAAGGAAACGACAACCCACTCTTGCCTGGAGCCTCCCGTGGACAGAGGGGCCCGGCGAGCTGCAGTTCACGGGCTCTCACAGAGCCGCACACGACTGACGAGACGGCTAGCACACGCGATGGAAGACATCTTTCATTTCCAAGTGTCCCGTGACACAGGTTCAGAGATTTTAAAAAAATCACCCTGAAGAGTATTTTTACTGTATTTTTAAAGGATTTTTACTTTTGTGTTTAATTTTTGGCTCTTCTGGGTGTTCCCGGCGGCCGCGGGCTCTCCTCTGGCTGCAGGGAGCGGGGGCTCCTCTCTGGTGGAGGGGAGCGGGCTTCTCGGGGCGGGGATGTCTCTGGGGGTGGACCTCGGGCTCCAGGGCCCCCCGGCTTCTGTCGCTGCGGCCCACGGGCTCCCCAGGGGCGGCTCCGAGGCTCCAGAGCTCAGGCTCCCTGGTTGGGGCTCCCGGGCTCCTGGGCTCTGCAGCCGGTGGGATCTTCCCGGACCAGGGATCGAACCCGCGTCTCCTGCCCGGGCAGGCGAGCTCTCCACCCCTGAGCCACCAGGGAGGCCCTTGACCGTATTTTGGGGTCAAAGGTCTCATCATGCCTAGAGGGGTAAAGGATTGTTTTAGATGCCATTTAAAGACGCCTTGGGTCATATCGCTCTTGCGTACTTTAAGTGAGATTTGCTCACTTTTCAATTTCTGCATGACCTGTCTAAGAAAACCCCTTTGGGTGTTACCTTTTCACCCTTTGGAACGGGTTACACAGGGAATGAAAAGCAAATCGGGGGACTTCCCCGGCGGTGCCGTGGTTAAAGGCTTCCCCTTCCGGTGTGAGGAGTGAGGGTTTGATCCCTGGTCGGGGAGCTAGGATCCCCCAAGGCCTTTTGGCCTAAAGCAACCCAAATGTGAAACAAAAGCAAGATGGTAGCCAAGTCAAGGCTTTTAAAATGGTCTGTATTGAAAAAATGTTAGAAAAACCCACAGTGCAAAGAGAGATTTGTGAGCATCCAGGGTTTCATGTGAGCCCTACATGTAAACCCTATGCCCACACGTTGGGTCGGAAGGGCGTCTGGTTGCCTCTCCGCCCCCCGTGGAGAGACGTCCAGGCCCTCAGCTTCCGAAGGCCCCCTCTCGCATCGCTGGACGTGTTTCCCACAGCCGGGACCCTTCTCTTTCTGGGCTCCCATAGCGGCTTCCGGAGAAACGTGTACGCCGGACGAGAAGCGACCGTTAGAACCCGACGCAGAACAAGGGACTGGTTCAGGGGAAGGGAGACGTCAAGGCCGTCTGTTGGCTCGCCTGCGCATTTAAGGTCTGTGCGCAATACATCGTGTGACAGGCCGGGCTGCATGAATCCTCGGTGTGAATCGAGATTGCCAGGAGAAATAGCAACAACCTCAGATGAGGCAGATGATACCACTCTAGTAGCAGAAAATGGAAAGGAAGTCAAGAGCCTCCTGATGACGGTGAAAGAGGAGAGAGAACAAGCTGGCTGAAAACTCCACGTTCAAAAAATGACGCTCATGGCGTCCAGGCCCGTCCCTTCATGGGAAAATAGATGGGAAGACACCGGAAACCGGCACAGACTTGATTTGCTTGGGATCTCTGCGGATAGTGGCTACAAGCCATGCGATGCAAAGACGCTGGCTCCTCAGGAGAAAAACGATGACAAACCTAGACAGCATGTTAACAAGCAGAGATCCCTGGGTCGACCAAGGTCGGTCTCGTCAAAGCTATGGTTTTTCCAGTCGTCATATACCGACGTGAGACGCGAACCGCCGAGAAGGCTGCGCCCTGAAGACGCGATGCCTTTGAACTACGGAGTCGGAGAAGATGCTTGGGAGCCTCTTGGACGGCAAGGAGATCCAACGCGTCCCTCCTAAAGGACATCCACCCTGAATAGTCAGTGGAAGGACGGATGCGGAAGCTGAACCTCCAGCCGTTGGGCCACCGGATGCAGAGCCGACTCCCTGGAAAAGCCCCTGAGGCTGGGAAAGACGGAGGGCAGGAGGAGAAGGGGGCGGCCGAGGACGAGAGGGCTGGACGGCATCCCCGACTCCATGGACACGAGCTTGAGCACACTACGGGAGATGGTGAAGGGCCGGGAAGCCCGGCATGCTTCCGTCCATGGCGTTGCAGAGAGTCAGACGCGACGTTGCAACAGGAAACCCACAATATAATTGCGTCCTAGCCGGCCGAGGGTGCCTGCCACCGCGGCTCCTCGGCCTCCGAAGGTTTCGGGAGCCACCGCGATCAGCAGGTTCCAGAGCGGGGGCTCCTGGCTGGAGGTAACAGGTGGACGCCTTCGCCCCTAACTCCAGCATTTGGATCCCGGTCCTACCGGGCACTTGAGGTGCCTTTTCTGGGTTACGAACCTGCGTTTCCTCGCTGGTCGCTGACCCGGGGAGGCGTCTCTGTGTTATGACAGCGTTTCCTACTTTCTCTTCCCCCCCGACCGCTGCCTCCGCCTCTCTCTTTCATCGCGGTCTCCGGCTTGTTGAGCTTCAAATTGAAATATCCTGAACAGATGTAAAAACACATGCAAAGCTCCGCACACAAGCTGTGCCTGCCTTTGTTTCATCTGCTGATGATGAGAGCCTAAAGGAGATCTTTTTAAAATTTCATCACTATTCAAAAGGATAATTAATACGTACCCCGAGGCTTTGATTATGCCGGGGCGCAGTCAGTACCCGGGCTCCGCGGATAATGAGGCTCATCCACGGCCGGTTTCAATCTGTGCGGAGCGGGGCTGAGCTCCGCCAGCCGTTGCTGCCGACGCAGCCACGGTACCCGGGTAGGTGGCTTGATCTAATTTTAATTTGTAACACAATACCAGAGATAAGATCGTTTGTTTATAAGCAGCCCAGGCATTTTGTTTACACGAAACCCCCGTCAGCCTTCGGCAGATGGTCTTTTTAAAGGCTTAATTGGAGTTTTCTAATCTCACCTCGCTTCTCCATTATGGAGGAGAAAATAGCTCGAGTTTGCACACACACGCACGCGCACGCTTCTTTCCCTGGATCTCTGGCAGGGTCCGGGCGCTCCCCGGGGTCGTCCTTTGTCGCGGCCCCCCTCCTGGGGCAGGTCAACCTGTCACAGCCCACACGGGGCTGCCCACCGCGACCCCGTGGGACACCCTGGCAGGCGTCCAGCCAGCGCCGGCGATGACAGGCCTTCAGAAACGTGGGCACGGGCCTCTCCTCCGTGCCTCCCAGGACGCGGGCTTCCCACAAAAGGCGACTGAGCTCTATTGTGGTCTGAATAGAGTCCTCAGAAAGCACTCCGGGCAGGCAGGTTCCTGCCTCCGACTTGCATATTTGCCTCTCGGGACAACGGTCCGCAGCGTGGTGTTCTTTGCACCTTGGCCCGCCCGCTCCCCCGGGCTGTGGTTGCTTGTCCAGCTGCTCGTCTTGGCCAGCTCTGTGGGACCCCGTGGACGGCAGCATGTCTGGCTTCTCTGGCCTTCAGCATCTCGCTGGTTGGGGCTGCAGCTCACGTCTGTTGGGTCGGCGACGCCCTCCGGCCGTCTCGCACTCGCTCGCTCCCTTCTCCCCTTACCCTCTGTCGCTTCCAGAGATGCGGCTCGTCGCTCCTGGTGGCCGAACAACGGAGACGGGCACGTCACTCTGGTCAGGCGCTCAGCCTGGCCAGGAGCACGCCTGGCCCTCAGCCCACGGCCCCAGCCAGCGGAGGCTGCAGGTCGTGGTTGAAACCGATTCTCAGGCCTCAGAAGCAAGCCGGAGCTCTCTCTGTGCCCCTCGCCGACCCTCGCTCCGTCTCTCGGTCCTGCGGGGTCACCTCGCCTCACAAGGAACCCAAGTGGCCCCGGCCGTGCGGTGACAGCGACTTCAGAAGCCAGAGGCCGCCCCAGGCAGGACGACGACCGACTCAAGGTCGCAAATCAGCTGCTGCTCTTCGTTGGCAACGTCTGGGAGCGGGGCTGAGCTCCGCCAGCCGTTGCTGCCGACGCAGCCACGGTACCCGGGTAGGTGGCTTGATCTAATTTTAATTTGTAACACAATACCAGAGATAAGATCGTTTGTTTATAAGCAGCCCAGGCATTTTGTTTACACGAAACCCCCGTCAGCCTTCGGCAGATGGTCTTTTTAAAGGCTTAATTGGAGTTTTCTAATCTCACCTCGCTTCTCCATTATGGAGGAGAAAATAGCTCGAGTTTGCACACACACGCACGCGCACGCTTCTTTCCCTGGATCTCTGGCAGGGTCCGGGCGCTCCCCGGGGTCGTCCTTTGTCGCGGCCCCCCTCCTGGGGCAGGTCAACCTGTCACAGCCCACACGGGGCTGCCCACCGCGACCCCGTGGGACACCCTGGCAGGCGTCCAGCCAGCGCCGGCGATGACAGGCCTTCAGAAACGTGGGCACGGGCCTCTCCTCCGTGCCTCCCAGGACGCGGGCTTCCCACAAAAGGCGACTGAGCTCTATTGTGGTCTGAATAGAGTCCTCAGAAAGCACTCCGGGCAGGCAGGTTCCTGCCTCCGACTTGCATATTTGCCTCTCGGGACAACGGTCCGCAGCGTGGTGTTCTTTGCACCTTGGCCCGCCCGCTCCCCCGGGCTGTGGTTGCTTGTCCAGCTGCTCGTCTTGGCCAGCTCTGTGGGACCCCGTGGACGGCAGCATGTCTGGCTTCTCTGGCCTTCAGCATCTCGCTGGTTGGGGCTGCAGCTCACGTCTGTTGGGTCGGCGACGCCCTCCGGCCGTCTCGCCCTCGCTCGCTCCCTTCTCCCCTTACCCTCTGTCGCTTCCAGAGATGCGGCTCGTCGCTCCTGGTGGCCGAACAACGGAGACGGGCACGTCACTCTGGTCAGGCGCTCAGCCTGGCCAGGAGCACGCCTGGCCCTCAGCCCACGGCCCCAGCCAGCGGAGGCTGCAGGTCGTGGTTGAAACCGATTCTCAGGCCTCAGAAGCAAGCCGGAGCTCTCTCTGTGCCCCTCGCCGACCCTCGCTCCGTCTCTCGGTCCTGCGGGGTCACCTCGCCTCACAAGGAACCCAAGTGGCCCCGGCCGTGCGGTGACAGCGACTTCAGAAGCCAGAGGCCGCCCCAGGCAGGACGACGACCGACTCAAGGTCGCAAATCAGCTGCTGCTCTTCGTTGGCAACGTCTGGGAGCTCACTGTTGGCGGATAAGGTCTCCCATGGGCTTCCCGGGTGGCTCCGTGTTTCAGACCCCGCCTGCCGGTGCCGGAGGCCCGGGTTCGATCCCGAACTTGGGACGGTGCCATGGAGAAGGGCATGGCCGCCCCCTCCAGTCTTCCCGCAGGAGAATCCCATGGACAGAGGAGCCTGGTGGACTGCCGTCCACAGGTCTCCAAAGAGTCGAAAAAGGGACTTCCCTGGTGGTCCAGTGGGGAAAGAGTCCACCTTGCAGTGCAAGGGGCACAAGTTCGATCCCTGGCCCGGGAAGATCCCGCGTGCCGCGGAGCGGCTGGACCGGTGTGTCCAAGAGAGAGGACACTCTCTAGAGGCCACTGCGATGGGAGGCCCGCACAGGCCAGAGAACAAAGATGGATGAAAATCAATAAATGAAAGGCCAATAGAAGTGGCCCGCCCGCCCCCATCCCTCCCCAACCCGCCCCCCTGTTAAAAAAAAAAAAAAGAAAAGGACAGAGCCTGTCTGTACACATGGCTTCATCCCTACCATTGATATGCCTACAGCATACGGATTTCTACCTTTGTTACCTGTATCTCTATTTATCTTATCTGTATCCCCAAGTATCTATACCCTGTACGTATTTATATCTACATCTATATCATCCGTTTATCCACACCGTCTATATGCCGATCATATGTATATGGCTATTATCCATACCTGTACACACATTTATCATACCTACATCTATATCACCCATTGATTGATATCATCGATATATCTGTTTATGACATCTGTATCACCGTAAGTCTATACAGTCGATGCATTTGCATCTACATCGATATCATCCATCTATTAATACCCTGTGTGTATCAATCCTATTGACATCTATATCTATATCCCATGTCCGTCCGTGGCATCTATATGTCGGTGGGTCGTATCGCTCTTCATGTCTGGATGTCTGTACCTCTATATACGTATACCCACATCGATACCAGTATCATTCATATATGGATACGTAAATCTATCCATCATACCTACATCTACACCTATATTATCCATATATTTATACCAGTATCTATCTATCACATCTACCACTGTCATTCCTTTACCACCAAGCCGCCTGAGAGGTCCAAGACCACCGGTGTCGATCCATAACCTGTTTCTTTTCCCCTGTGTCTGATCATTTCTATATCTACAGCTTTCTCTGTTCCTCCATTAGCATGTCTGCCTGGATAGTTTTTGATGTTTTTTTGCGTGGATAGTGTGTGGATAGTTTTTGATGTTTTTTAAGCAGTTTGATTTTGTGTATTTTTTAAAAATTGTATAGATTTATGTATTTAGTGTTGGCTCTTCTGGGTGTTCCCGGCGGCCGCAGGCTCTCCTCTGGCTGCAGGGAGCGGGGGCTCCTCTCTGGTGGAGGGGAGCAGGCTTCTCGGGGCGGGGGCGTCTCTGGGGGTGGACCTCGGGCTCCAGGGCCCCCGGGCTTCCATCGCTGCAGCCCACGGGCTCCCCAGGGGCGGCTCCGAGGCTCCAGAGCACAGGCTCCCTGGCTGGGGCTCCCGGGCTCCGTGGCTCCGCAGCCTGTGGGATCTTCCCGGACCGGGGATTGAACCCACGTCTCCCGCCTGGGCAGGCGAGCGCCTCACCCCTGAGCCACCAGGGAGGCCCAACCCTGTGCCCAACCCTGTGTTTTTGAGGCTCGCTGTTCCTCTATGTCAAACTCAGATTTTCTTTTTTGGGTGTAGACCATTTTTACGGTCTTTATTGAATCTGGCACTATATTGCTTCTGCTTTACATTTTTTGGGGAACGAGGCATGTGGGGTCTTAGCTGCCTGACCAGAAATTGAGCCCCCATGCCCTGCACTGGAGTTCTTATACGTATAAATGTACATGTACATACATACATATTATATGTGTGTGTAAATTTATATATTATACATGAATATATATAGGAAATATATAAATACATATACATTATCTATAATATGTATGCATGTGTCTGGAACCAGGAGAGGCCACTATGATGGGAGGCCCACACAGGCCAAAGAATAAAGATGGATGAAAATAAATAAATTAAAAAACAACCAATGAAAGAGGCCAAAAAAAGATTTAACATCTAGACAGACCTCTAGACATATCAGTCTAGAATGCAGGTATGTCTCTATCTCTCCCCTTCCACACACAAACATAGAATATACCTGGTGTATGCATATATATGCCCATTCAAATCCATTTATAGACTTATAAATAAGTGTTATATAGAGCTATGCAAAATACGTTACATATATGGGCATGTAGATAAAGTATATGTCGTGGTCTGCACGTGAGCTGGAAAAGAACTTCCAGACGTGTGGTAGAATCAGAGAAGAACGTCTGTTAGACTGGGAGACGTTGAACAGCGGCCGGGCTCGCGGGAGAGCTGGAGGCTTCCCTCCGAAAGGCCTGTAGCCAAGGGGTGTAGCCTCAAGACAGACAGAACGCCTCGGGGACGGTGGCCTTCGGTGGCTGGTCAGCCTGCTGTAGGGTGGACAGGAGGAGGGCTATTTCACCTGATATGGGGTGAGGAGCTGGCTGGTTTAGGACAGAAGGCTCTTGCTGTGGGGCTTGGTCAGTTGCAGAAATTTTAATCCTGCAGCCTTAGGACAGGGCTGCACACCTGTGAACTTGGCAAAGCACTCCACGCTGTATACCTTATACATGTATTTTATATGTGTGTGTGTGTGTTACATATGTATAGTATATATATTATTAAAGATTTATTTATTTACTTATTTTTGGTGAGGGTTGGGTGGGGAGAGAGGGGAGCAGGTGGCCCACTTCTGCTGGTCTTTCATTTGTCCATTTTCATCCGTCTTTGTTCTTTGGCCCGTGTGGGCCTCCCATCGCAGTGGCCTCTGTTGTTGCAGAGCACCGGCTCCGGGCGCATGCGCTCCAGAGCTCCGGCTCAGTAATTGGACACATTCATCCAGCCGCTCCGCGGCACGTGGGATCTTCCCAGGCCAGGGATCAAACTGGCGCCCCTTGCCCTGCAAGGCGGTATCCTTACCCACTGGACCACCAGGAAAGCCCATATATTATTATATAATATATAATAGCATGCAGTATATAATCATATATTGTATTATATATATAATATATATGATATTATAATATGCAATTATAATATGTATATAATATACACTTGTATGTAATATGTAAGATAATATATATTATATAACCTATATTATAGCTTGCAATATATAATTACATGTTATAATTATGATTATATAATATATAGTATATAATTAATAATATATGTAATATATTGTATATATTATTATGTATCACACATAATAATATATAATATAATATATAATATAATATATATTATATACAATATACAACATATATGATATATAACTATACTATACATAATTAAATCATTATAATTGTGTATTATGATATAATTACATTATATATAGGTATTCTATATTATATATAATATATTTAATATTATGTATAATATATAAATACTATCAACTATATTGTTATGATATATAATATTATATATTATATTAATTATATTACATGTCACATGTAACTTACTTTACATATAAACATAAATTATATATATTATAATATCTATATATATAATATCTATATTATATATTATATATAATGTAATAATATATATTATATTACATATTGTACATATAATATATTAGGAAATAAATATATCAGAAATCAGTCGTGATTATTTATTGGAACGACTGACGCTGAAGCCGAAGCGCCAAGACTCTGGCCACCTGATCGAAGACGCTGGAAAAGGCCCCGCTGCCGGGCCAGACAGCCGGCAGCCGGAGCAGGGGCGGCCCGGGGCCGAGGCGGTTGCAGGGCGCCCCGACTGCACCGGCGTCTGAGCGGGTCCGGGGGCCGGGGAAAGGCGGGCTTCCCGGCGCCCGGTTGCCGAGAGAGCAAGTCCGCCCCTCGGCCGTGGGCCCGCCCCCCCCCGGCTGCCCATCGCAGTGGCCTCGGGCGAGCACGCTCCGCGTGCCCAGAGCTCGCTCAGTAATTGGACACATTCATCCAGCCGCTCCGCGCACGTGGGATCTTCCCAGGCCAGGGATCAAACTGGCGCCCCTTGCCCTGCAAGGCGGTATCCTTACCCACTGGACCACCAGGGAAGCCCATATATTATTATATAATATATAATAGCATGCAGTATATAATCATATATTGTATTATATATATAATATATATGATATTATAATATGCAATTATAATATGTATATAATATACACTTGTATGTAATATGTAAGATAATATATATTATATAACCTATATTATAGCTTGCAATATATAATTACATGTTATAATTATGATTATATAATATATAGTATATAATTAATAATATATGTAATATATTGTATATATTATTATGTATCACACATAATAATATATAATATAATATATAATATGATATATATTATATACAATATACAACATATATGATATATAACTATACTATACATAATTACATCATTATAATTGTGTATTATGATATAATTACATTATATATAGGTACTCTATATTATATATAATATAGTTAATATTATGTATAATATATAAATACTATCAACTATATTGTTATGATATATAATATTCTATATTATATTAATTATATTACATGTCATATATAATTAACTTTACATATAAAATTAAATTTTATATATTATAATATCTATATATATAATATCTATATTATATATTATATATAATGTAATAATATATATTATATTACATATTGTACATATAATATATTAGGAAATAAATATATCAGAAATCAGTCGTGATTATTTATTGGAACGACTGACGCTGAAGCCGAAGCGCCAAGACTCTGGCCACCTGATCGAAGACGCTGGAAAAGGCCCCGCTGCCGGGCCAGACAGCCGGCAGCCGGAGCAGGGGCGGCCCGGGGCCGAGGCGGTTGCAGGGCGCCCCGACTGCACCGGCGTCTGAGCGGGTCCGGGGGCCGGGGAAAGGCGGGCTTCCCGGCGCCCGGTTGCCGAGAGAGCAAGTCCGCCCCTCGGCCGTGCCCGCCGCCCCGCTCCTCCGCCCGCGGCCTCGCCTGCCAGGAGCCGGGGGCGGACGGCAGAGCCCGCCTGCAGGGGCGCCTCCCCAGCCGGGGATCGAACCCGCGCCTCCCGCCCTCTGCGCCTCCGGCCTCCCCGCCCCTCCCGCCTCTCCCCGCCCCCTGAGTCTCCGCCCCTTCCCCTCCCTCCCCTTCCCTCCTCTCCCTTCCCCTCCCGTCCCTCCTCTTCTCGCCCCCTGAGTCTCCGCCCCTTCCCTTCCCTGGCCCTCCTCAACCTTTGACCTCGTCCTCTCTCCCTCCCCCACCCTGCCGGCCCCGGGCTCCTCCCCTGGCCCCCGGCCACGCAGGCCGGCCGCCACCTGCGAGCGGCGCCGGGCGGCCCTGCACGTCGGGCCCTCCGGGCGGGCCAGGAGGCCTCTCCAGCCACGCGCGGCCCTGGCTGCCCCCACCTGCAGCCTGCACCCTGGGGGTAAGCGCCCCGTCTCGTACTCGGCTCCAGGGTCTCAAGCGTGCGCGGGCGAGGAGAGGGGGCCAGAAGCGGGGAGGAGGAGGAGAAAGGAGGTAGGGAAGGGAGGGAAGAGAGAGGGGAGAAGGGGGAAAGAGAGGCCGGGCGGCGGTCGTGGCCGAGAAAGGGCAGCTCATCCCGGCCCCCTAAAGCCTCGACGTTCTGCGCCCACCGACGCCCCGTGGGACACACCGAGAGTTTGCAGGAAACAGCAACAGGGGCTTTGGGGACGTCCCTGGGGGTCCCGTGGCTAAGACGCCGAGCGCCCTTGTGCAGGGGATCCAGGTTCGATGCCCGGTCAGGGAGCTAGATCCCACAGGCTGCAACTAAGACCCAGGCTGCAACTAATTAAAAAAAAATAACATAGAAAGGTGGGCTTAATTCTCGGCTGGCAGAGAGGGCACATCGTGGTCAGTCACTGACCCTGCGACCCCGTGGACGGCAGCCCACCAGGCTTCCTGCCCTTCCCGTCTCCCAGAGCTGGCTCAGACGCATCCTAGTGCCTCAGTGGCCAGACAGCCGGCAGCCGGAGCAGGGGCGGCCGGGCCGAGGCGGTTGCAGGGCGCCCCGACTGCACCGGCGTCTGAGCGGGTCCGGGGCCGGGGAAAGGCGGGCTTCCGGCGCCCGGTTGCCGAGAGAGCAAGTCCGCCCCTCGGCCGTGCCCGCCGCCCGCTCCTCCGCCCGGGGCCCTCGCCTGCCAGGAGCCGGGGCGGACGGCAGAGCCTGCCTGCAGGGGCGCCTCCCCAGCCGGGGATCGAACCCGCGCCCCCCCCCCCCTGCGCCTCCGGCCTCCCTGCCCCTCCCGCCTCTCCCGCCCCTGAGTCTCCGCCCCTTCCCCTCCCTCCCCTTCCCTCCTCTCCCTTCCCCTCCCGTCCCTCCTCTTCTCGCCCCCTGAGTCTCCGCCCCTTCCCTTCCCTGGCCCTCCTCAACCTTTGACCTCGTCCTCTCTCCCTCCCCCACCCTGCCGGCCCCGGGCTCCTCCCCTGGCCCCCGGCCACGCAGGCCGGCCGCCACCTGCGAGCGGCGCCGGGCGGCCCTGCACGTCGGGCCCTCCGGGCGGGCCAGGAGGCCTCTCCAGCCACGCGCGGCCCCTGGCTGCCCCCACCTGCAGCCTGCACCCTGGGGGTAAGCGCCCCGTCTCGTACTCGGCTCCAGGGTCTCAAGCGTGCGCGGGCGAGGAGAGGGGGCCAGAAGCGGGGAGGAGGAGGAGAAAGGAGGTAGGGAAGGGAGGGAAGAGAGAGGGGAGAAGGGGGAAAGAGAGGCCGGGCGGCGGTCGTGGCCGAGAAAGGGCAGCTCATCCCGGCCCCCTAAAGCCTCGACGTTCTGCGCCCACCGACGCCCCGTGGGACACACCGAGAGTTTGCAGGAAACAGCAACAGGGGCTTTGGGGACGTCCCTGGGGGTCCCGTGGCTAAGACGCCGAGCGCCCTTGTGCAGGGGATCCAGGTTCGATGCCCGGTCAGGGAGCTAGATCCCACAGGCTGCAACTAAGACCCAGGCTGCAACTAATTAAAAAAAAATAACATAGAAAGGTGGGCTTAATTCTCGGCTGGCAGAGAGGGGCACATCGTGGTCAGTCACTGACCCTGCGACCCCCGTGGACGGCAGCCCACCAGGCTTCCCTGCCCTTCCCCGTCTCCCAGAGCTAGCTCAGACGCATCCTGGTGCCTCAGTGAGGCCATGCGCCCATCGCGTCCTCGGTCGCCCCCTTCTCCTGCCCCGCGTCCTTCCCAGCAGCAGGGGCTTTCCAGGGACTCGGCTCTTTGCATCAGGTGGCCAAGGATTGGAGCTTCAGCTTCAGCATCCGTCCTTCCACTAAAATAGTCACGGCTGACGTCGTGGAGGAAGGATCCGGAGTCTAGGGGCTCGTGTATAATGAGGGCTTCCCGTCAGGGGTCAGCGATGAGAAAGAACGGGGTCCGCAGCTCTTGGCGGAAACAGCCATAGGCTGGTGTCAGTAACCCAGTAAGTTCCGTCTGGCACTTTGGTGCGTCTCACCCCTTGCTTCTGACACGTGTAACTACAAGGGGAAGTTGTTGTGTGTTAAACACCAGATACGGGATATGTTTCTGGCCTTCCTGGTGGCTCAGAGGGTAAAGAATCTGCCTGCAATGCAGCAGAGCTGAGTTCGATCCCTGGGTGGGGAAGATCCCCTGGAAGAGGGAAAGGTGATGCGTTCCAGTCCTCTTGCCTGGAGACGCCCACGGACAGAGGAGCCTGGCAGGCGATGGTCCACAGCACTGCAAAAGGACCTCTGTTGATTTTTGTCTGGGGCAGGTTGGGTGTTAGCCCTGTTGTTGGCCCTAAAGAGCAAGGCGGCCTCTAGTGCAGAGGATTGGCAGACATCTTCTTTGTGGAAACAAGGATGTGATTTCCTGGAAGTACAATGTAAAACCTTAAAAAAAACCAAACAGGGAGGGTCCAGGGATATGCATATGAATGATCTGGGAACATACATATTGGTGAACAACAAAACTCTGTAAAATCTTAAAGATTTTAAAACAAACAAAACACGTGAACATTGAGTGCCTAACACTTTCAGCTGTAGCTCAGAGGATGTATTTAGCAGAGTCAAAGGAAACAGGTGTAGGCGTGCCTCCTAGAGAGTTAGGCGGCAGAAAAGCACACTTGGGTATAGAACGGAGTTAGGGGTAGATAAACTCGGCTGGCAGAGAGGGGCACATCGTGGTCAGTCACTGACCCTGCGACCCCCGTGGACGGCAGCCCACCAGGCTTCCCTGCCCTTCCCCGTCTCCCAGAGCTGGCTCAGACGCATCCTAGTGCCTCAGTGAGGCCATGCGCCCATCGCGTCCTCGATCGCCCCCTTCTCCTGCCCTGCGTCCTTCCCAGCAGCAGGGGCTTTCCAGGGACTCGGCTCTTTGCATCAGGTGGCCAAGGATTGGAGCTTCAGCTTCAGCATCCGTCCTTCCACTAAAATAGTCACGGCTGACGTCGTGGAGGAAGGATCCGGAGTCTAGGGGCTCGTGTATAATGAGGGCTTCCCGTCAGGGGTCAGCGATGAGAAAGAACGGGGTCCGCAGCTCTTGGCGGAAACAGCCATAGGCTGGTGTCAGTAACCCAGTAAGTTCCGTCTGGCACTTTGGTGCGTCTCACCCCTTGCTTCTGACACGTGTAACTACAAGGGGAAGTTGTTGTGTGTTAAACACCAGATACGGGATATGTTTCTGGCCTTCCTGGTGGCTCAGAGGGTAAAGAATCTGCCTGCAATGCAGCAGAGCTGAGTTCGATCCCTGGGTGGGGAAGATCCCCTGGAAGAGGGAAAGGTGATGCGTTCCAGTCCTCTTGCCTGGAGACGCCCACGGACAGAGGAGCCTGGCAGGCGATGGTCCACAGCACTGCAAAAGGACCTCTGTTGATTTTTGTCTGGGGCAGGTTGGGTGTTAGCCCTGTTGTTGGCCCTAAAGAGCAAGGCGGCCTCTAGTGCAGAGGATTGGCAGACATCTTCTTTGTGGAAACAAGGATGTGATTTCCTGGAAGTACAATGTAAAACCTTAAAAAAAACCAAACAGGGAGGGTCCAGGGATATGCATATGAATGATCTGGGAACATACATATTGGTGAACAACAAAACTCTGTAAAATCTTAAAGATTTTAAAACAAACAAAACACGTGAACATTGAGTGCCTAACACTTTCAGCTGTAGCTCAGAGGATGTATTTAGCAGAGTCAAAGGGAAACAGGTGTGAGGCGTGCCTCCTAGAGAGTTAGGCGGCAGAAAAGCACACTTGGGTATAGACAGGCGGAGTTAGGGGTAGATAAACTAAAACCAATTTAAATGAGAAGACGAGGAATGTGGAAGCCTGTTCCCTGTTCTCTTTCAATACTTTGTTGCCAGGAGAGCATAAGAAAAGAAAAAAAAAAAGCCTCGTCCCGCTTTTTTTTCAAAAAAGGAAAAAAAAGAAAAGGCCTCGTCCCGCTTTTTTTTTCTTTTCCACTGTAATGAAACCAGAGTGGACCATCGCCCAGCCAACCCAGGAGGGCAGCCTGGTGGAGGCGGCCTGCCATCCACAGGGCATGTCTTTGCAGAGCTCAGGGCATGGCGGTCGTGCACTCCCAGCCTGACACCATTTCTGGGCTCCAGAGAGAGGGACCCCTGCACACTGAGGACTCAGAGCCCAGAGGCTCCAGGCAGAGGGGACTGGAATGACCCCCGGTCCTCTGGCCTGAACCCTTCGGGCCTTCTTTGGCTCAGTCATAGGGACGTATATGTGATGCCCTGGCGTTTCCTTACGAGAAGCGTCTGCGCTTTCCCCGGCGGGCTGCCGTCGATCGGGCCGTTGCTGACGGTCACACGTGAATCCAGTTATCAGCTGCACCGGGAGGGCTGCAGACAGTATTTCCCTTGTTTCCTACTTTGAACTCGGCGCTCGGGGGTTAAGTGGTGTCATCCTGAAGGAAGTTTTTCTCTTTCTTTTGGTCTCCAATTTCTCTGTGAGACTCTGTCTCTGCATCTGGCTTTCTCTGCCGCCTTGAATTTTGAAAGTAAGGCGCGTCTGAGGGCATTCTCCGAGAAACATCAGAGTCTTAGGGGAATTCCAGAGAAAGCAGGGAGGCTGAGGCAGGTCCAGGAGGAAGCAGGAGCTGGGTGAGAAGTGATGCTGAGGGAAACGTGGCAGAAAGCAGAACGTTTTTCAGGGAAATGTTCTGAAAGAGGGACGTTTGGAGGGACCTTTGGGAGCGTGCCTGAGGTCCTGAGGAAAAAGTGGGTAAAGCTGGAGGATCTGAGGGACCAATGAGAGAAAGAAGAAGGTGAAATGGAGCTGAAGAATCAGGGTGCATGCAAGAGAAACGACGAGGTCGTGAGGGAGAGAGAAGAGGGAGGTCTTGAGGGAGAGAAGAGGGAGGTCCTGGGGGAGAGAAGAGGGAGGTCCTGAGGGAGAGAAGAGGGAGGACCTGGGGGAGAAGAGGGAGGACCTGAGGGAGAGAAGAGGGAGGTCCTGAGGGAGAGAAGAGGGAGGTCCTGAGGGAGAGAAGAGGAAGGTCCTGAGGGAGAGAAGAGGGAGGACCTGGGGGAGAGAAGAGGGATGACCTGAGGGAGAGACGAGGGAGGTCCTGAGGGAGAGACGAGGGAGGACCTGGGGGAGAGAAGAGGGAGGTCCTGAGGGAGAGACGAGGGAGGTCCTGAGGGAGAGACGAGGGAGGTCCTGAGGGAGAGACGAGGGAGGACCTGGGGGAGAAGAGGGAGGTCCTGAGGGAGAGACGAGGGAGGTCCTGAGGGAGAGACGAGGGAGGACCTGAGGGAGAGACGAGGGAGGTCCTGAGGGAGAGAAGAGGGAGGTCCTGAGGGAGAGAAGAGCGAGGTCCTGAGGGAGAGAAGAGGGAGGTCCTGAGGGAGAGAAGAGGGAGGACCTGGGGGAGAGAAGAGGGATGACCTGAGGGAGAGACGAGGGAGGTCCTGAGGGAGAGACGAGGGAGGTCCTGAGGGAGAGACGAGGGAGGACCTGGGGGAGAAGAGGGAGGTCCTGAGGGAGAGACGAGGGAGGACCTGAGGGAGAGACGAGGGAGGTCCTGAGGGAGAGACGAGGGAGGACCTGGGGGAGAAGAGGGAGGGCCGGAGGGAGAGACGAGGGAGGGCCTGAGGGAGAGACGAGGGAGGCCCGGAGGGAGAGACGAGGGAGGTCCTGGGAAGAGGAGGACCTGAGGGAGAGAAGAGAGAGGTCCTGAGGGAGAGAAGAGCGAGGTCCTGAGGGAGAGAAGAGGGAGGTCCTGAGGGAGAGAAGAGGGAGGACCTGGGGGAGAGAAGAGGGATTACCTGAGGGAGAGACGAGGGAGGTCCTGAGGGAGAGACGAGGGAGGTCCTGAGGGAGAGACGAGGGAGGACCTGGGGGAGAAGAGGGAGGTCCTGAGGGAGAGACGAGGGAGGACCTGAGGGAGAGACGAGGGAGGTCCTGAGGGAGAGACGAGGGAGGACCTGGGGGAGAAGAGGGAGGTCCTGAGGGAGAGACGAGGGAGGTCCTGAGGGAGAGACGAGGGAGGTCCTGAGGGAGAGACGAGGGAGGTCCTGAGGGAGAGAAGAGGGAGGATCTGGGGGAGAAGAGGGAGGACCTGAGGGAGAGACGAGGGAGGTCCTGAGGGAGAGAAGAGGGAGGTCCTGAGGGAGAGAAGAGGGAGGACCTGAGGGAGAGAAGAGGGATGACCTGAGGGAGAGACGAGGGAGGTCCTGAGGGAGAGACGAGGGAGGTCCTGAGGGAGAGACGAGGGAGGACCTGGGGGAGAAGAGGGAGGTCCTGAGGGAGAGACGAGGGAGGTCCTGAGGGAGAGACGAGGGAGGTCCTGAGGGAGACAAGAGGGAGGTCCTGAGGGAGAGAAGAGGGAGGTCCTGAGGGAGAGAAGAGGGAGGTCCTGAGGGAGAGAAGAGGGAGGACCTGGGGGAGAGAGAAGAGAGAGGTCCTGAGGGAGAGAAGAGGGAGGACCTGAGGGAGAGAAGAGGGAGGACCTGGGGGAGAAGAGGGAGGTCCTGAGGGAGAGACGAGGGAGGACCTGAGGGAGAGACGAGGGAGGTCCTGAGGGAGAGACGAGGGAGGTCCTGAGGGAGACAAGAGGGAGGTCCTGAGGGAGAGAAGAGGGAGGTCCTGAGGGAGAGAAGAGGGAGGTCCTGAGGGAGAGAAGAGGGAGGACCTGGGGGAGAGAAGAGGGATCACCTGAGGGAGAGACGAGGGAGGTCCTGAGGGAGAGACGAGGGAGGTCCTGAGGGAGAGACGAGGGAGGACCTGGGGGAGAAGAGGGAGGTCCTGAGGGAGAGATGAGGGAGGTCCTGAGGGAGAGAAGAGGGAGGTCCTGAGGGAGAGAAGAGGGAGGTCCTGAGGGAGAGACGAGGGAGGACCTGAGGGAGAGACGAGGGAGGACCTGAGGGAGAGACGAGGGAGGTCCTGAGGGAGACAAGAGGGAGGACCTGAGGGAGAGACGAGGGAGGTCCTGAGGGAGAGACGAGGGAGGTCCTGAGGGAGAGAAGAGGGAGGACCTGGGGGAGAGAAGAGGGATCACCTGAGGGAGAGACGAGGGAGGTCCTGAGGGAGAGACGAGGGAGGTCCTGAGGGAGAGACGAGGGAGGACCTGGGGGAGAAGAGGGAGGTCCTGAGGGAGAGATGAGGGAGGTCCTGAGGGAGAGAAGAGGGAGGTCCTGAGGGAGAGAAGAGGGAGGTCCTGAGGGAGAGACGAGGGAGGACCTGAGGGAGAGACGAGGGAGGACCTGAGGGAGAGACGAGGGAGGTCCTGAGGGAGACAAGAGGGAGGACCTGAGGGAGAGACGAGGGAGGTCCTGAGGGAGAGACGAGGGAGGTCCTGAGGGAGAGAAGAGGGAGGTCCTGAGGGAGAGAAGAGCGAGGTCCTGAGGGAGAGAAGAGGGAGGTCCTGAGGGAGAGAAGAGGGAGGACCTGGGGGAGAGAGAAGATGGAGGCCCGGAGGGAGAAAAGAGGGAGGACCTGAGGGAGACAGATGATGGAGGACCTGAGGGAGAGAAGAGGGAGGACCTGGGGGAGAGAAGAGGGAGGACCAGAGGGAGAGAGAAAAAGAGAGAAACCGGGAGATTTTGAGGGAGAAGTTAGAGAAGGTAGAAGCTTTCCAGGGCAATGAGTGAAAGTCAAATGTTTTGAGCGGAAGATGTGCTACCGTTCTTTATTTCTGATTTTAGAACGAGCCATGCTGGATGTTTAATATCCAAGAGGTTGGACCCTAAATACTTATTGTGGAGTGGATCACGAAAACCGTGGGGATACCCAGCTGTGCCGGAGGGCTGGTGAGTGTCTTTTTGTGTGTGGCATTTGGCAGGATCATTCACTTTGAAGAGCGGATCGTGGGGTATACTGTATTTTCCTAGAAAGAAGCCGGTGACGCATGGGGGAGTGGACGCTTTATACTTGAGCCTGTGTCGGTATAACAAGGGAAGCTTTCTCTTGCTTTTCCTGGAGTCCTTAGTCAGAACCTTCCTGGGTCCGCTCTGTTGACAGGGACCTAGGGGAGAATTTCTGTGTCAGGTCACACCCGTGTGTTTCCTTACAGCATGTCCTTGTCGTGAGACGATGACTGAATAAACAGTCGGTCCCATCTGATCGGGTGTGGGGGCCTCTGGGAATCGCCGACTCAGTGCACACGAGTTTGAGCCCATGCTAGGAGATGGGAAGCAATTATCACCTGCATCAGCAGGAAGATTAATGACTGTCAGCCATATGAGTTCTTTTTTTTTTTTTTTTTAAATATTGGCCTCTTTTTATTTATTTATTTTCATCCATCTTTGTTCTCTGGCCCATGTGGGCCTCCCATGGCCGTGGCCTCTCTCGCTTCAGAGCTCTGGCTCAGTCGTTGGACGCACGGGTCCAGCCGCTTCGCGACACGTGGGATCTTCCCGGGCCAGGGATCGAACCGGCGCCCCGTGCACTGCAGGGCGGACTTTTTACCCACTGGACCCCCAGGGAAGCCCCATTTGAGTTCTCAAAATCAGAAAACTTCTGCCCAAGGCCCAGATCTGACCCCCTACTTGGTTTTGCTGATAAAGTTTTATCGAAAATATCACATGTATTCATTCCTTTGCCTATTGTCTCTGCTGGCTTTTGTGTGTTAAGGTGTCAGAGTTTTGGAGGAGGGTCCAGAAATTCTATACTTACTATCCTACTTTTTTTTTTTTAAACTAGGAAGTTATTTCTTTATGTATTTCTGGCTCTTCTGGGTGTTCCTGGCGGCCGCGGGCTCTCCTCTGGCTGCAGGGAGCGGGGGCTCCTCTCTGGGGGAGGGGAGCAGGCTTCTCGGGGCGGGGACGTCTCTGGGGGTGGACCTCGGGCTCCAGGGCCCCCGGGCTTCCGTCACTGCGGCCCACGGGCTCCCCAGGGGCGGCTCCGAGGCTCCAGAGCACAGGCTCCCTCGCTGGGGCTCCCGGGCTCCGTGGCTCCGCAGCCGGTGGGATCTTCCCGGACCAGGGATCGAACCCGTGTCTCCTGCCTGGGCCGGTGAGCTCTTCACCCCTGAGCGACCCGGGAAGCCCACTATCTTACCTTTTACAGAAAAAAAGTTGTACCTCATCCCTAGATCCTGAGTGCACAGGTGGACTTGTGTGCATCTTAAGGGGAATTTTCTGAAAGAACAAAGACAATTGTGATCCTCAGGTCTGGCCATCCCTGTGTGCAGCTCTGTAAGAGTTCTTTCTTTGATGTGCTTATAAGCCCAAGAAGTCAAAGAAACGAATTTCCAAAAAATAGGATTTCAGGTCACACCGTGTGTTTCCTTACAGCATGTCCTTGTCGTGAGACGATGACTGAATAAACAGTCGGTCCCATCTGATCGGGTGTGGGGGCCTCTGGGAATCGCCGACTCAGTGCACACGAGTTTGAGCCCATGCTAGGAGATGGGAAGCAATTATCACCTGCATCAGCAGGAAGATTAATGACTGTCAGCCATATGAGTTCTTTTTTTTTTTTTTTTTAAATATTGGCCTCTTTTTATTTATTTATTTTCATCCATCTTTGTTCTCTGGCCCATGTGGGCCTCCCATGGCCGTGGCCTCTCTCGCTTCAGAGCTCTGGCTCAGTCGTTGGACGCACGGGTCCAGCCGCTTCGCGACACGTGGGATCTTCCCGGGCCAGGGATCGAACCGGCGCCCCGTGCACTGCAGGGCGGACTTTTTACCCACTGGACCCCCAGGGAAGCCCCATTTGAGTTCTCAAAATCAGAAAACTTCTGCCCAAGGCCCAGATCTGACCCCCTACTTGGTTTTGCTGATAAAGTTTTATCGAAAATATCACATGTATTCATTCCTTTGCCTATTGTCTCTGCTGGCTTTTGTGTGTTAAGGTGTCAGAGTTTTGGAGGAGGGTCCAGAAATTCTATACTTACTATCCTACTTTTTTTTTTTTAAACTAGGAAGTTATTTCTTTATGTATTTCTGGCTCTTCTGGGTGTTCCTGGCGGCCGCGGGCTCTCCTCTGGCTGCAGGGAGCGGGGGCTCCTCTCTGGGGGAGGGGAGCAGGCTTCTCGGGGCGGGGACGTCTCTGGGGGTGGACCTCGGGCTCCAGGGCCCCCGGGCTTCCGTCACTGCGGCCCACGGGCTCCCCAGGGGCGGCTCCGAGGCTCCAGAGCACAGGCTCCCTCGCTGGGGCTCCCGGGCTCCGTGGCTCCGCAGCCGGTGGGATCTTCCCGGACCAGGGATCGAACCCGTGTCTCCTGCCTGGGCCGGTGAGCTCTTCACCCCTGAGCGACCCGGGAAGCCCACTATCTTACCTTTTACAGAAAAAAAGTTGTACCTCATCCCTAGATCCTGAGTGCACAGGTGGACTTGTGTGCATCTTAAGGGGAATTTTCTGAAAGAACAAAGACAATTGTGATCCTCAGGTCTGGCCATCCCTGTGTGCAGCTCTGTAAGAGTTCTTTCTTTGATGTGCTTATAAGCCCAAGAAGTCAAAGAAACGAATTTCCAAAAAAATAGGATTTCAAAGGAAATGCCGCCATTCTAAGGGGCTGATGAAATCGACAACTCTTGTTCTGGGAAAAAAGTTGGATTAAAATCATCCTCAAGCATTGGGTTGTATTTTGCATTCCTGCTAGGTTTTTATTTTTTAATTTTTGGTGTAGGTAAGCTTTTAAAGGCCCTGGCTGCTGTAAGGCATCCCTTCCAGAGTTTGGAAAGCACATCTCAAAGTTTGGTGTAGTTACCTTTCAAAAAGGCACTTGTCTAAATCTCTGAAACTCGGGGACCAGCTTTCCTCTTAGCATTTGCATCAGGATCGGCTCTGTGAACTTCTCAGGCAGCCCACGGATGACATTCTGCTCCGGCAGAGAGTGACAAATGAAACCAAGAGGCCTGTCCAGGCCCTTGAAGTCTGTGCTGGACTCGATGCTCGTGGGGGCCTCGGGACCCCGAGTCGGGGGACACTGGCTCTGATTAAGGGCGCCGCCGGGTGGCTCCTTCCTTTTCGGCTGGAATAATGGGAGGCCATTAAAATGGAACAGAGGTGCTGGTAATATAAGTGGAATTCGATGCTGAGTTCACTCAGCAAAGCAGACATTTGTGATGCATATTTGTGTGGGCAAGCCGTCTCCCTGTGCAGAAGGGCGTTAGGGGGAAAGGCAGGAGAAAAATGAAAAAGGAAAGAAAATGGAAGACTCCGGATGGTCCAAAGTCCTTCTTTCTTTTTTAATAAAAGAAATGCATTTTATGTATTCACTGTTGGCTCTTCTGGGTATTCCCGGCGGCCGCAGGCTCTCCTCTGGCTGCAGGGAGTGGGGGCTCCTCTCTGGTGGAGGGGAGCGGGCTTCTTGGGGTGGACCTCGGGCTCCAGGGCCCCCGGGCTTCCGTCGCTGAGGCCCACGGGCTCCCCAGGGGCGGCTCCGAGGCTCCAGAGCTCAGGCTCCCTCGCTGGGGCTCCCGGGCTCCGTGGCTCCGCAGCCTGTGGGATCTTCCCGGACCGGGGATCGAACCCGCGTCTCCTGCCTGGGCCGGCGAGCTCCCCACCCCTGAGCCACCAGGGACACCCCAAAGGCCTGATTTGTGAATGTTTCTGTCTTGAATGTGACCCAGCGTGTGGGAAGGTTTTGCAGACTTTTCAGAAAACGTCGCAGGCTGAAGCCAACCTACCGACCCCCACTCGTGCACAGAGGTTGCGTCCCCCCCCAAGGACCCACCTTTGGTACCAATCCCACCTGTAGTCCGCCCGCGTGGGAACGCGCTGCTGGCGATGAGACGCCAAAAGTGTTTCCATCATCCGCGTCCGCGTGCCTAATTTATGACTGTAATTATTGCGGGGCTTTAGAAGCGATCTGTGGAAATCTATTAGGGTTTAACGTTAAACGCTGTCCTTCGCTGGCTTTCGAGTGCTGGGGGTCGACGGGTGGGGGCAGGGCTTAGCATTTGCATCAGGATCGGCTCTGTGAACTTCTCAGGCAGCCCACGGATGACATTCTGCTCCGGCAGAGAGTGACAAATGAAACCAAGAGGCCTGTCCAGGCCCTTGAAGTCTGTGCTGGACTCGATGCTCGTGGGGGCCTCGGGACCCCGAGTCGGGGGACACTGGCTCTGATTAAGGGCGCCGCCGGGTGGCTCCTTCCTTTTCGGCTGGAATAATGGGAGGCCATTAAAATGGAACAGAGGTGCTGGTAATATAAGTGGAATTCGATGCTGAGTTCACTCAGCAAAGCAGACATTTGTGATGCATATTTGTGTGGGCAAGCCGTCTCCCTGTGCAGAAGGGCGTTAGGGGGAAAGGCAGGAGAAAAATGAAAAAGGAAAGAAAATGGAAGACTCCGGATGGTCCAAAGTCCTTCTTTCTTTTTTAATAAAAGAAATGCATTTTATGTATTCACTGTTGGCTCTTCTGGGTATTCCCGGCGGCCGCAGGCTCTCCTCTGGCTGCAGGGAGTGGGGGCTCCTCTCTGGTGGAGGGGAGCGGGCTTCTTGGGGTGGACCTCGGGCTCCAGGGCCCCCGGGCTTCCGTCGCTGCGGCCCACGGGCTCCCCAGGGGCGGCTCCGAGGCTCCAGAGCTCAGGCTCCCTCGCTGGGGCTCCCGGGCTCCGTGGCTCCGCAGCCTGTGGGATCTTCCCGGACCGGGGATCGAACCCGCGTCTCCTGCCTGGGCCGGCGAGCTCCCCACCCCTGAGCCACCAGGGACACCCCAAAGGCCTGATTTGTGAATGTTTCTGTCTTGAATGTGACCCAGCGTGTGGGAAGGTTTTGCAGACTTTTCAGAAAACGTCGCAGGCTGAAGCCAACCTACCGACCCCCACTCGTGCACAGAGGTTGCGTCCCCCCCCAAGGACCCACCTTTGGTACCAATCCCACCTGTAGTCCGCCCGCGTGGGAACGCGCTGCTGGCGATGAGACGCCAAAAGTGTTTCCATCATCCGCGTCCGCGTGCCTAATTTATGACTGTAATTATTGCGGGGCTTTAGAAGCGATCTGTGGAAATCTATTAGGGTTTAACGTTAAACGCTGTCCTTCGCTGGCTTTCGAGTGCTGGGGGTCGACGGGTGGGGGGCGGCAGGGGCCGGGGTCCATCGCGGGGAGAGTCCACGGATCCTTCGCTGATGTCGTCAACCCATCAGAGACGGGGGGACCGCTTCAGCGTCGTCACGAGCCCACGTGTGCCGCTTGGGGTGCGGGGGTTGGAGGAAGAGACGGGGTGGCGGGGTGTCAGTGGGATCCTTGCAGAGCTCTGCTGAGGTTCATGCAGCCGCCGGCGCTGGGCGTGGGCATGGGCGTCTGTGACAGGACCCGGGATGAGAAGGAGGGGTGCGGTGGGGCTGAGCAGTTCCCCACCCACCCCGTCTGCCTCCCCAAAGGGCGACACCCCACTGCCGTCCCCGTCCCGGCTGCAGTGAACAGAACAGATATGTCCGCACGCCGGACACGCGATCCCGTATTTGCTGTCACATTAATTCAGCATCTCGGCAGGTGCCGTCCGGATCGCGATGCCCGGGCGTCCGAGTCCGGGGGCCCGCCGCAGGCTTTGATGGGCCTGGTAACAGGACAGGCCGTCGCAACGGATACATCAGAAATTCCGTCGTAATTATCGGGCCTGTTCCGTGGTGTCAGCCGGCCGCCACACACCGTGGGTTTCCTCTGTCAGAGTGTGCGCGGCCGTTCTCCCTTTGATCATCCTGCCTTCCGCACATGTCAGCCTTCCTGGGTTTTACTGAACTCCGGGGTTGCGGTCACGGAAAAGCATCTCCCGGCGCCCGGGGGTGCGGGTACCCCAGCGGGCGATGAGTCCCGCCAGGGCTGCTTCCCAGCCACGGGCCCCCCGACATCTCCGATCTTGGGGGGACCTCTCCTGGCCGCCCAGCTGCACCTGCCCGGGGGCGCTGGCTCCTTCATGGGGCTCCCCGAGGATTTTGCAGGAATGCTGGGCTTCTCTGGTGTCTCGACCGTTAAAGGAACACCTGTCCCATGTGAAACTCAGCGGACGCTCCCCTGAGGAGGGCACAGCCGCCCCCTCCCGTCTTCCTGCCTGGAGCCTCCCACGGACGGAGGAGCCTGGCGGGCTGTGTAATGGCCCCACGACGTCCTCTGCTGTCGCTGGAACCCAGAGGGGAGACGCAGCCAGGGACGGGGCCGGCCGCGACGGGCTGCCCGCCGAGCGTGTGTCAGAGCTCAGAGGCCGTGTTCCGAACGCCACGGTCCGTGTTTCCCGGGGCCGACGTGTCACCGTCCGGATCGGGGGAAGACTGAAGTCAGGGAGGCGCGGTCATCTGCGGGGACAGCGGGAGGCTCTTAGGAAGCGCCGTCTATTCTGTGAGCGACCGCCGCCCTCTCCGTCTTCTGCCGTTGGAAGTGGCTCCGATGGTAACGATGTTGCCCGCGGTGCAGTGTTTGCATGCCTCTTGAAGGCATCTTGTCGTGTCTCACTCTGCGACCCCGTGGACGGCCGCCCGCCTGGGGTCCTGTCCCTCCCCGTCTCCCGGAGCTGCTCAGACTCTGGTCCATGGAGGCGGGGATGCCGTCCAGCCCTCTCGTCCTCGGTCGCCCCCTTCTCCTCCTGCCCGCCGTCTTTCCCAGCCTCGGGGGCTTTTCCGATGAGCTGTCTCTTCACCTCAGTGAGGAAGACCCGGGCGGGTCGATCCCTGGGTGGCGAGGATCCCTGCAGGAGGGCACGGCCGCCTCCAGCCTGGAGACTCCCACAGACAGAGTCGGGCCTGTTCCGGGCCGCCACACACCGTGGGTTTCCTCTGTCAGAGTGTGCGCGCCGTTCTCCCTTTGATCATCCTGCCTTCCGCACATGTCAGCCTTCCTGGGTTTTACTGAACTCCGGGGTTGCGGTCACGGAAAAGCATCTCCGGCNCCCGGGGGTGCGGGTACCCCAGCGGGCGATGAGTCCCGCCAGGGCTGCTTCCCAGCCACGGGCCCCCCGACATCTCCGATCTTGGGGGGACCTCTCCTGGCCGCCCAGCTGCACCTGCCCGGGGGCGCTGGCTCCTTCATGGGGCTCCCCGAGGATTTTGCAGGAATGCTGGGCTTCTCTGGTGTCTCGACCGTTAAAGGAACACCTGTCCCATGTGAAACTCAGCGGACGCTCCCCTGAGGAGGGCACAGCCGCCCCCTCCCGTCTTCCTGCCTGGAGCCTCCCACGGACGGAGGAGCCTGGCGGGCTGTGTAATGGCCCCACGACGTCCTCTGCTGTCGCTGGAACCCAGAGGGGAGACGCAGCCAGGGACGGGGCCGGCCGCGACGGGCTGCCCGCCGAGCGTGTGTCAGAGCTCAGAGGCCGTGTTCCGAACGCCACGGTCCGTGTTTCCCGGGGCCGACGTGTCACCGTCCGGATCGGGGGAAGACTGAAGTCAGGGAGGCGCGGTCATCTGCGGGGACAGCGGGAGGCTCTTAGGAAGCGCCGTCTATTCTGTGAGCGACCGCCGCCCTCTCCGTCTTCTGCCGTTGGAAGTGGCTCCGATGGTAACGATGTTGCCCGCGGTGCAGTGTTTGCATGCCTCTTGAAGGCATCTTGTCGTGTCTCACTCTGCGACCCCGTGGACGGCCGCCCGCCGGGCTCCCCTGTCCCTCCCCGTCTCCCGGAGCTGCTCAGACTCTGGTCCATGGAGGCGGGGATGCCGTCCAGCCCTCTCGTCCTCGGTCGCCCCCTTCTCCTCCTGCCCGCCGTCTTTCCCAGCCTCGGGGGCTTTTCCGATGAGCTGTCTCTTCACCTCAGTGAGGAAGACGCGGGTTCGATCCCTGGGTGGCGAGGATCCCCTGCAGGAGGGCACGGCCGCCCCCTCCAGCCTGGAGACTCCCACAGACAGAGGGGCCTGGCGGGCGTTGAGTGAGGACCTTGTTCACGTTCATCTAGATGATTCCAGTCCGATAGATCCCAGTCTTACGGATCGCAGCTTTGATGGCTCTGGGAATCGGCATAGGAGCAGCCATTGCAACTGATGTATCATAAGAACTTTTTGCATCTCAGCCCGGTGGGTGTTAGTTGCTCAGTCGTGTCCAACTCTCTGTGAGCCCGTGGACGGCCGCCCGCCAGGCTCCTCTGTCCATGGAGTCTCCAGGCAGGAAGACGGGAGGGGGCGGCCGTGCCCAGGGGAGCTTCCCCGCCCGGGGATCGAACCCGGGTCTCCCGCTTTGCAGGCAGATTCTTTACCATCTGAGCCACCAGGGACGCCCCTCTCAACCCTGTGGACCCCAAGACAATAGGCCCTACCTCTGTCTGTCCCAACCCTATGGATTCCAGCTCTCACTGGATATGGACCCTTTGGATGCTCACCCCGGGAGTGCCATGCCTATGCATTCAGCCCTTAATTACTATTTTCACAATTTTGTTTATTTATTTTTGGGCTCTTCTGGGTGTTCCCGGCGGCCGCAGGCTCTCCTCTGGCTGCAGGGAGCGGGGGCTCCTCTCTGGTGGAGGGGAGCGGGCTTCTCGGGGCGGGGACGTCTCTGGGGGTGGGCCTCGGGCTCCAGGGCCCCCGGGCTTCCGTCGCTGCGGCCCACGGGCTCCCCAGGGGCGGCTCTGAGGCTCCAGAGCACAGGTTCCCTGGTTGGGGCTCCCGGGCTCCGTGGCTCCGCAGCCTGTGGGATCTTCCCGGACCAGGGATCGAACCCGCGTCTCCTGCCTGGGCCGGCGAGCTCTCCACCCCTGAGCCACCAGGGACGCCTGAGTCAACCCTTTAGATTCCAGGCCTATGCAGCCTTGTAGACGTCCCCGTCTGTGGGTCCTCCTAGCTGCGTGCATCCTAAAATTACAGGTCATGACCTTGTGACTTCCTGCCTGTGTTTTGCAGCCCTGTGGCGGCCTCGGTCAGTGTGTGTGTCTGTCCTCAGTGGCACACTCGTGTCCAGCTCTCTGTAACCCTGTGGACTGTTGGCCATGAGCCTCTCCACGCCTGGAATCGTCCAGGCAGTCCTGCCATTTGCTTCTCCCGCGGCCACTCCTGGGCTCACCCTAAAATCCCTACCCCTCTCCAGAGCCAAGCACTTGGTCACCAGACCCTCTCTGGCTCAGAACAATTGTGCACGGTCCGCAGGGCTTTCCCCATGGGGACCAGGAAACCCGCGAGCGTGTCTCGGCTCCCGGGAGCTCCGTGTCCCTTCCCGGGGTCCCCACGCGCTCCCGGGGCACTCCCGGACCCCCAGTGCCTAAGGAGCAGCCTTGGTTTCTCCCAGGATGCCTGGGGGCACAGCTCACACCTGGAAAGAACCCCGTGTTTTGGAGAAGCCTTTCTGAATGTCAAAGACAGTAACATATATATGAAAAAGACGTAGCCAAGGACGCGTTCTGGTCACAGAAGGACATCTCGGGGAGGGCTGGGGTGGGGAAGGAAGTGGGGCTCTCAGGAAAAATCCCAAAGCCGCTCGTAAAAAGGTTGGGAGTCAAGTGCCCAAGTGTTTTATTGCCTTCTGGAAAAAGAACACCCAGAACAGGGGAGGGTTCAGCTTCCGTTGGATCTGGAGAGGAGAGTGCGCTTTCCCAGAGCGACGGAGGAGGTGCCATCGAGGGACGCGGGGCAGGAAGAGGGCTGGCCCGACCCCGCCCAGGAGTGCCCAGAGCTGACAGTCGCCTCACGCTCTCTGACTTGCGTTTGCCCTTTGGAAAACCTTGTGAAAAAAAGAAAAAACACTCATATAATTTACCATCGTAACTGTTTTTTTTTTGAACTAATTAATTTATTGTTGGCTCTTCTGGGTGTTCCCGGCGGCCGCAGGCTCTCCTCTGGCTGCAGGGAGTGGGGGCTCCTCTCTGGTGGAGGGGAGCGGGCTTCTCGGGGCGGGGACGTCTCTGGGGGTGGACCTCGGGCTCCAGGGACCCCGGGCTTCCGTCGCTGCGGCCCACGGGCTCCCCAGGGGCGGCTCCGAGGCTCCAGAGCACAGGCTCCCTGGTTGGGGCTCCCGGGCTCCGTGGCTCCGCAGCCTGTGGGATCTTCCCGGACCAGGGATCGAACCCGCGTCTCCTGCCTGGGCCGGCGAGCTCCTCACCCCTGAGGCTCCAGGGAAACCCTTGATGTTTCTTTCTTTCTTTTGATTCCCCCTGTGGAGCCTCCAACCTGGCAGATGAGATCTGCACCTCCCTGCAGTCTGGCCCCACCCCTGCATTTGATCTCTCTTCTCCACAAACATGCTCCGTCGAAGCTGCCGCCCGGAGACAGTGTTTCAAAGCCCGCGGGTGTCCTCCCGCCCCTCACAAAGCTCTCTCTCTCTCTGACTCTTCCTTTCAGAAACCGAAAGAGCAAACGGTTGAAAGCCTCCCTTTCATTCGTACAAAACTCTTGTCTGCAACGCCCCTCTGAGTAAAGAGCAGGGAGCAAAACCAAAGAGCTTCCCTTAGAAACCGCCCCTTCCATCGCAGTCCTGGGGGAAAGCCCGACCTCTCCGAGGGGCTGAGCCAGGGCTGCCCCGGTCTGGGTGGCGGCCTGTAGATGCTCTGGTCCCGCGTGGCTTTTGTGATTTTTACAGTCAGAACCTGAGGCTCAGGGCAGGATGTTCCTCGACCCTCCTAAAGAGGAAGCAGCGGTCGCGGCCGTTTCGTGCAGGTGGACCTCTGCCCCATTGCCCCATCTTTGCCTGGGAGACCCCGGTGAGCGGCACACCCCGTCCTGGGCAAGGAGGATGCTCACCGTCCCCAGCAGAGGAGCAGGGAGGGTTGAAGCTTTCACCGATTCGTCTCTGTTTAGTTTTTATTCAGGCAATATCCACACGACTTGCGTTTGCCCTTTGGAAAACCTTCCATATAATTTACCATCGTAACTGTTTTTTTTTTGAACTAATTAATTTATTGTTGGCTCTTCTGGGTGTTCCCGGCGGCCGCAGGCTCTCCTCTGGCTGCAGGGAGTGGGGGCTCCTCTCTGGTGGAGGGGGGCGGGCTTCTCGGGGCGGGGACGTCTCNGGGGGTGGATCTCGGGCGCCAGGGCCCCCGGCTTCGTCGCTGCGGCCCACGGGCTCCCAGGGGCGGCTCGAGGCTCCAGAGCACGGGCTCCCTGGCCGGGGCTCCCGGGCTCCGTGGCTCCGCAGCCTGTGGGATCTTCCCGGACCAGGGATCGAACCCGCGTCTCCTGCCTGGGCCGGCGAGCTCCTCACCCCTGAGGCTCCAGGGAAACCCTTGATGTTTCTTTCTTTCTTTTGATTCCCCCTGTGGAGCCTCCAACCTGGCAGATGAGATCTGCACCTCCCTGCAGTCTGGCCCCACCCCTGCATTTGATCTCTCTTCTCCACAAACATGCTCCGTCGAAGCTGCCGCCCGGAGACAGTGTTTCAAAGCCCGCGGGTGTCCTCCCGCCCCTCACAAAGCTCTCTCTCTCTCTGACTCTTCCTTTCAGAAACCGAAAGAGCAAACGGTTGAAAGCCTCCCTTTCATTCGTACAAAACTCTTGTCTGCAACGCCCCTCTGAGTAAAGAGCAGGGAGCAAAACCAAAGAGCTTCCCTTAGAAACCGCCCCTTCCATCGCA